>JAPDOI010000553.1:0-205000 GCA_029168955.1 Aplectana chamaeleonis
CGTGGGTGCCCCCCCGTCTGAGGATAGTCCCAAGAGTGCTTCGGGCTTCTGATGACGTCATCGGGACGTCGTGAAAAGTGCGGGCCTACCCCAGACGGGGGGCACTCAAGATTCAAGTCAGAGAAATGGAATGAACCACCGATCTATAACGCTATCAATCAAAGTATCTCTACACAACTTCATCAACAACAATGACTGATAGCAGCATCAAGCACCTTTTATCAAGGTTTCCATTCATTTTCATGAGAAAGTCGTGGGTGCCCCCCGTCTTAGGATAGGGTCCCAAGAGTGCTTCGGGCTTCTGGATGACGTCATCCGGGACATCGTGAGAAGTGCGGGACTATCCTAGATGGGGCACCTCAAGATTCAAGTCAGGAATGGAATGAACCACCGATCTATAACGCTATCCAATCAAAGTGCATTTCTACACAACTTCATCAACAACAATGACTGATAGCAGCATCAAGCACCTTTTATCAAGGTTTCCATTCATTTTCATGAGAAAGTCGTGGCTGCCCCTCCCGTCTGGGATAGTCCCAAGAGTGCTTGCAGGCTTCTGATGACGTCATCGGGACATCGTGAGAAGTGCGGGACTATCCTAAGACGAGAGAAAACACTCAAGATTCAAGTCAGAAATGGAATGAACCACCGATCTATAACGCTATCAATCAAAGTATCTCTACACAACTTGACTTCACTAACAACAATGACTAATAGCAGCACTGCAAAGCACCTTTTATCAAGGTTTCCATTCATTTTCATGAGAAAGTCGTGGGTGCCCCCGTCTCAGGATAGTCCCAAGAGTGCTTCGGGCTTCTGATGACGTCATCGGGACATCGTGAGAAGTGCGGGACTATCCTAGAGCTGGGGGCACTCAAGATTCAAGTCAGAAATGGAATGAACCACCGATCTATAACGCTATCAATCGAAGTATTTCTACAGAGCTTCATCAACAACAATGAGTGATAGCAGCATCAAACATCTTTTATCAGGGTTTCCATTCATTTTCATGAGAAAGTCGTGGGTGCCCCCCCCCGTCTAGGATAGTCCCAAGAGTGCTTCGGGCTTCTGATGACGTCATCGGGACGTCGTGAAAGTGCGGGCCTACCCCAGACGGGGGCGCACTCAAGATTCAAGTCAGAAAATGGAATGAACCACCGATCTATAACGCTATCCAATCAAAGTATTTCTACACAACTTCATCAACAACAATGACTGATAGCAGCATCAAGCACCTTTTATCAAGGTTTCTATTCATTTTTCATGAGAAAGTCGTGGCTGCCCCCTCCGTCTAGGATAGTCCCAAGAGTGCTTCGGGCTTCTGATGACGTCATCCGGGACATCGTGAGAAGTGCGGGACTATCTCTAGACGAGGGGGCAATCAAGATTCAAGTCAAGAAATGGAATGAACCACCGATCTATCAACGCTATCAATCAATGAGTATCTCTACACAACTTGGATCAACAACAATGACTGATAGCTTTGGCATGGCAAGCACCTTTATCAAGGTTTGCATTTCATTTTCATGAGAAAGTCATTGGGTGCCCCCCGTCAAGGATCCCAGTCCCAAGAGTGCTTCGGGCTTCTGATGACGTCATCGGGACATCGTGAGAAGTGCGGGACTATCCTAGACGGGGCACTCAAGATCTAAGTCAGAAATGGAATGAACCTTTTCCGATCTATAACGCTATCTATCATGATTTTTTCTACAGAACTTCATCAACAAATAATGAGTGATAGCATGCATCAAACATCCATCTTTATCAGGGTTTCCAGCTTCATTTTCATGAAGAAAGTCGTGGGTGCCTCCGTCTAGGATAGCTGTCCCAAGAGTGCTTCGGGCTTCTGATGACGCTTTCAATCGGGACGTCGTGAAAGTGCGGGCCTACCCCAGACAGGGGCACTCAAGATTCAAGTCAGAAATGGAGATGAACCACCGATCTACTCTTAACGCTATCAATCAAAGTATTTCTACACAACTTCATCAACAAGAATGACTGATAGCAGCATCAAGCACCTTTTATCAAGGTTTCCATTCATTTTCATGAGAAAGTCGTGGTGCCCCCCGTCTAGGATAGTCCCAAGAGTGCTTCGGGCTTCTGATGACGTCATCGGGACATCATGAGAAGTGCGGGACTATCTAGACGGTGGGGCAGCACTCAGATTCAAGTCGGAAATGGAATGAACCACCGATCTATAACGCTATCAATCGAAGTATTTCTACAGAACTTCATCAACAACAATGATTGATAGCAGCATCAAACATCTTTTATCAGGTTTTCCATTCATTTTCATGGGAAAATCGTGGGTGACCCCCCGTCTAGGATAGTCCTAAAAGTGCTTCGGGCTTCTGATGACGTCATCGGGACGTCGTGAGAAGTGCGGGCCTACCCCAGACGGGGGGGGGGCACTCAAGATTCAAGTCAGAAATGGAATGAACCACCGATCTATAACGCTATCAATCGAAGTATTTCTACAGAACTTCATCAACAACAATGATTGATAGCAGCATCAAACATCTTTTATCAGGGTTTCCATTCATTTTCATGAGAAAGTCGTGGGTGCCCCCCCCCGTCTAGGATAGTCCCAAGAGTGCTTCGGGCTTCTGATGACGTCATCGGGACGTCGTGAAAAGTGCGGGCCTACCCCAGACGGGGGGGGGGCACTCAAGATTCAAGTCAGAAATGGAATGAACCACCGATCTATAACGCTATCAATCAAAGTATTTCTACACAACTTCATCAACAAGAATGACTGATAGCAGCATCAAGCACCTTTTATCAAGGTTTCCATTCATTTTCATGAGAAATTCGTGGGTGCCCCCCCCGTCTAGGATAGTCCCAAGAGTGCTTCGGGCTTCTGATGACGTCATCGGGGCATCAAGGGAAGTGCGGGACTATCCTAGACGGTGGGGGGCACTCAAGATTCAAGTCGGAAATGGAATGAACCACCGATCTATAACGCTATCAATCAAAGTATTTCTACACAACTTCATCAACAAGAATGACTGATAGCAGCATCAAGCACCTTTTATCAAAGTTTCCATTCATTTTCATGTGAAAGTCGTGGGTGCCCCCGTCTAGATAGTCCCAAGAGTGCTTCGGGCTTCTGATGACGTCATCGGGACATCATGAGAAGTGCGGGACTATCCTAGACGGTGGGGGGCACTCAAGATTCAAGTCAGAAATGGATTGAACCACCGATCTATAACGCTATCAATCGAAGTATTTCTACAGAACTTCATCAACAACAATGATTGATAGCAGCATCAAACATCTTTTATCAAGGTTTCCATTCATTTTCATGGAAAATCGTGGGTGACCCCCCGTCTAGGATAGTCCCAAAAGTGCTTCGGGCTTCTGATGACGTCATCGGGACGTCGTGAAGTGCGGGACTATCCTAGACGGGGGGGCACTCAAAGTTCAAGTCAGAAATGGAATGAACCACCGATCTATAACGCTATCAATTGAAGTATTCCTCCAGAACTTCATCAACAACAATGATTGATAGCAGCATCAAACATCTTTTATCAGGTTTTCCATTCATTTTCATGGGAAAATCGTGGGTGACCCCCCCCGTCTAGGATAGTTCCAAGAGTGCTTCGGGCTTCTGGTGACGTCATCGGGACATCGTGAGAAGTGCGGGACTATCTAGACGGGGCACTCAAGATTCAAGTCAGAAATGGAATGAACCACCGATCTATAACGCTATCAATCGAAGTCTTTCTACAGAACTTCATCAACAACAATGATTGATAGCAGCATCAAACATCTTTTATCAGGTTTTCCATTCATTTTCACGGGAAATCGTGGGTGCCCCGTCTAGGATAGTCCCAAGAGTGCTTCGGGCTTCTGATGACGTCATCGGGACATCGTGAGAAGTGCGGGACTATCCTAGATGGGGCAATTTCAAGATTCAAGTCAGAAATGGAATGAACCACCGATCTATAACGCTATCAATCGAAGTATTTCTACAGAGCTTCATCAACAACAATGAGTGATAGCAGCATCAAACATCTTTTATCAGGGTTTCCATTCATTTTCATGAGAAAGTCGTGGGTGCCCCGTCTAGGATAGTCCCAAGAGTGCTTGGCTTCTGATGACGTCATCGGGACGTCGTGAAAAGTGCGGGCCTACCCAGACGGGGGGGCACTCAAGATTCAAGTCAGAAATGGAATGAACCACCGATCTATAACGCTATCAATCAAAGTATCTCTACAGAACTTCATCAACAACAATGACTGATAGCAGCATCAAACATCTTTTATCAGGTTTCCATTCATTTTCATGGAAAATCGTGGGTGACCCCGTCTAGGATAGTCCCAAAAGTGCTTCGGGCTTCTGATGACGTCATCGGGACATCGTGAGAAGTGCGGGACTATCCTGAACGGGGGCACTCAAGATTCAAGTCAGAAATGGAATGAACCACCGATCTATAACGCTATCAATCGAAGTCTTTCTACAGAACTTCATCAACAACAATGATTGATAGCAGCATCAAACATCTTTTATCAGGTTTTCCATTCATTTTCACGGGGAAATCGTGGGTGACCCCCCCCGTCTAGGATAGTCCCAAAAGTGCTTCGGGCTTCTGATGACGTCATCGGGACGTCGTGAAAAGTTCTTCGAGCTTCTGATGAAGTCATCGGGACGTCGTGGAAACCCGGATAGTGGGCAGGTGTTTGGGACCCGTTGCTGCTCATCCGAAAAGTTGTGAAGACCACCCCGTAGAGTGAGCAGGAGCTCAGACTCGATGCTAGCCATCCGAGAAATTATGCCCGGAATCTGCGCAGGAGAGAACACCTTGCAAAACTTTTGAAAGTGTAAGGATGACAAGCATAGCAACCAGAAAGTTTGAGATGTTATGTGAGTCATGTCAGGTCATGTTGCCAGGCTGCTTTTCAGTTTCGTAAGCTCATTCACACAACCCCATTTTGAGTGCTCCCTCTTCCTTCTTCACCAGCCTACTGATTTTTCTGCAATAAATGGTACTTGCTTATTAGCATCCAAATTCAAAACAAATTGTTAGAACTATCTCCAATCGCAGCTCAGCAGAGCTTTTTCATATCAGATTCATGGAATCGAAGCTGCTGTTCTGCGAAGGAATGGGGCAACGGAAACGAAATAATGAGTATGTAAAACTGCTTTGTTCCACTGATGTGAAAGTGTCCAGATGGAATGGAAGGTAGTTTCTGACTGTCCCGGTTTTAAGTCAGTTTCATTTGAAAGCGAAGAACTGCAGGCAGATTCTGCATCCGGCTGTAGGCCAGCAGGCTTTCATGATTATCGACCGGGCTGCCTACGTCTGGGCGGCCAACTGTAACCGGGACCTAAGGTCCCTGTCAGAGTTGGTTGAGAAAATCACCGTGGCCGACCCGTTCGATACGTATGAAAAACATGGAAGGTGCAAGTAACACCCGGTGTAGCCAGATGTGGCTGACGCGATCAATATGAATGAATTATGTGGAACGATATCATGGATATCATTCATTTCTTAGCTAATATCATGTGAACATCGGTCTTGTCAGCCACATCGAGTGATTTTTCTGAGATAGTTTTACAACAGTTTGGGTCATTGATTCTTGTGACCACAGAAAGAGGACTGATCTAGTGGGGAGATGAAGAGGTCTTTGTTCGAAATTCTTGCATGGGATATTACAGCGTAATATCAAGAAAAAGTGAACAATTCTGTAAAGGGTCTCCCAAGCAGAAGTGGTTTTGGTTAGCGTTACAAATGCTTCAACAAAAGGGAACAATAGGAAAGCGGAATGAGGAGAGTCTACAAAAATGAACAATATCCTCCAAGAACTCTTTTCTTTTTCAGAAACTTCCAAACAGCGGAAACAAACCGTTGTGGTATTTTACGAGGAAGAATTGACTGGTTCCCTAAAACAATTTAACATCATCTCCCCTTTTAATGATAGCTATTAGGTTCACATGCATATATACATATTTTATCGGCACTCACATAATCAAAGTCCTTTATGGAGCCAAAAGCGCTTCCTCATAGAGAACCACAACGGTTTCTTTCCGCTGTTTGGAAGTTTCGAAAAAGAAAAGAGTTCTTGGAGGATATTGTTCATTTTTTGTAGACTCTCCTCATTCCGCTTTCCTATTGTTCCCTTTTTGTTGAAGCATTTGTAACGCTAACCAAACCACTTCTGCTTGGGAGACCCCTATTTTACAGAATTGGAATTGGAGTAGGCTTACATAAGCGCTTTATACCTAGACTCAACCAACAACTTGGGAAAATCGCCGCAGATTGACGAGACTGGGCTGTGTATTAAGGGACCTCCTTAACAGGCAGCAACGACCGTTTATCCACATCGTTTATAGCACTGAATACGCAGGAAGTTGGCAAGTTTAAACTTGTTGAAACTCGTAGAGCATTTCCACTGGCAAAACAGTGAGATGGAACACGTATGGATAACCAGTCGCTGCTGCCTGTTTAGGTTTTCTCGTGTATTGAAGGCTTGGTAATGAGACTTTCTTCATACTTGACCGGATGATACGTTATCGACCCCTGGAGAAATACAAGGGCGGTGCCAACTTCCCACTTGTGTAGCGGCATTTTGGGTCGTTTTTGGGGCTTCAAAATGTGTAGGCGTTGTGTTCTGAGTCATACGATTCTATTTGAGTATTTATCTGAAACACGTTCACAAGCGTCTTTGCTGCCTTCAAGGTGGAGCCGATTATAAACCTTCAAAACGATAGATTTGTATCAGAAGCATCGAAGTAGCCATATAGCGAATGAAAATTTTTTGGGAGGACAGCTCATCTCACTTCTGCCATGATTTTAGGACCGATCACTAAGGACGAAAAAACTTTCCCCTTCTTCATGGATACTGGTGTCGAAATTGAAACGGAGGTTTGCAAGCAAATAATCCACAAAGGTATCATGAAGATCTGAAAAAATTTTAACTTCCCTAGCTGACGGGACTTCTAGCAGAGTGAGTTTCAGGAGTGCTCCCGTCGCGTGCTTCCTGACTCCATCTCGCCCGAAAATTAGCGATATTGCTCATAGGACCTGAATCATTTCTCAATTTGATATATGATCGAACCGAAGGCCTGTGAACCTCGCTCCACAAAGTTGGACTCCCTGGAAGCTCCACTTCGGAAATTCTGGCTTGAGATGGACGACCACTACCTGTTAGAATGCTGCAATGCATGCCCTTCCAAGCAAACTTTTTACCAGTATCCGAAGAGATGGCGGTGATTTTGGTATCCAGCGATGGTGATATGTTTACAGCACTGTGTACAAACTTATTCATGTTTGCTATAGCTGAATTCCCATTTAGTGTTTGAAAAAACACTTCGATACGTGCGCGCCCATGTTTATGGAACACCCTGTACAGATTACCTCTGTCACAGTGCTATTGCATCCTGGCCTTGAATGGCTAGTAGCTTAGATTTTAACCTTCATATCTACTTGTTCCTAGCCATCCCGATTTCTGATCCTCTCATAGCAGTCTCATTCGAGTCTGACTGGAGTGAAGTGAGGCTTGACGCACCGCGCGCGGGCTGCTGTATTCCAAATAGACCCAAAACTTTTTTGCATAAAGAAGTCTTTGTAAAGAGTGATGTCCTATCACCAGAGCTCATCTACGTTTACACCATAAATTGGTTTAACTTTCCACCATAACCAGTTCTCTTGATGGTATTGAATACATACAAGGAATACAGAGAATGTGAAACAACGCGACACCACACGGATGTCATTCACTTTACCGAGTTGCCGCTCTAGTTTGATTAGCGGTGATAAATCACTGATATTAACGACAACCATCAGATGGTGTCCATTCATCACAGATTCAAAATCGTGATAGTGAAAGTATCTGTACCAAGATCCGAAAACAAAGCATTTCAATTACAATTTATTTGAATTTGCGTCGATTACTCGCGTAGGCTGTTTTGCAATCACTGACAGTTAGTAAAAAAGCGCTCCCAGAACAAGAGAATGTAGAACAATCTCCACCAGGTTACCAGCATTTCTTGGTTCTCTCGAAGCACTAAAGACTGGGTCCGTGCAGAATTTTTAAGGTTTCCCGCTTGATCGGAGCGCAGGACAAGACACGGTCTTCTACAAGTAAGTAATGCCATTTCAGTAAACCCCCCGTGTCCTGAAAGCGTCTCATCGTCTATTTTCTTGTCCACGCATTCTTCAAAACTGTCGTGTAGATATCGGCATTCTGGCGATGATTATCACGCTTTGAATACCATAATCCCTGACTTTAAGGCTGTTTTCTCGGAAAATAAGCACCAGTACTTGTGAATCGTCCAGACAGTCTTCGGCTTGGCGAGCCCAATCTATCTAGCCCGAATTTCGGTAGAGGCAAAACTTTGCCGGACCTATCCTGAAGCTCTCAGTGACAAGAAACTAGTCAGACTGCAAATGCCTGTTTGACTTCTGAAAACTCATTTCAGGCGCAACCCCCAGCTGCATACAGAGAGTTCCGATGTGAAATTTCTATGGCGAACGTGATAAGAGTGCCGAATAACCGGGGATGTTTCTTGAATTAGAGTCGCGGGTGATCCGGCCGTCAGTCATTTCAACTGGGTCATCTCACCCGCCTTCGAAGTGGCTAGGTTCTAGGAAACGAAGAGCTATCGTCGCCGCCCACCCCAATCACTTTCTATTTGAACTCGCTGATGATTCGAGTTCTATGGCTATTACTGCCAGTGGCATTGACCTTAGCATACTCTGACCCGAAAGGTAGGTGCTCAATCCTCATTTGGCCTATTGGAGAAGTACTACTGAACGATCCTGCCGTTTTTGATGAAATATATTCTCATTATGTACACGTTCAAAAAATATTTCGATATATAAATTTGTAGCTGCTACGGAGATCTTCAAGCAGGGTTACGGAAGGGGTTCTCACAGTGGGGTTAGGACATTTACTGAGGAACAGGCAATTTTTAGGGCGTTCAGAGAAATTTCGGATCACACCAAAACTGTTCATGCTGGTTATTCGGGGTCCTAGGCACCAGATTGGGGTCCGTCTGTTGGTAAAACATGAACAAGTTTGGCTCGAAGTCCCTCACTGGAGAAAATTTTCGGGGCAAGATGTGGCTTGTCATCAGGGTTAAGCAAGCCGCTGGGCCAATTTTTGGAGAAGCTATGACCCCGTTTGTTGACAAAAATTTTGAAAAAATCTGTAACATTTGCACGATCACCCTTCGACGAATAGACACCAAATTTGTATTCAGCACACCCAATAGCCCTGAGCGACTATTCTTACCTCATTCTGGCTTAGACAGTAATTTGGATAGAATTCCTTTTTTTAAATCTTTACGAGCCTCCCAAATTTTCATTTCTTTTTTGAAAAAATTTTCAATGTTCTTACAAGCTAAAGCGCTAAGTCACATCCCTGTTCATCCCTGCTTGTAGCTAATTCCAAGACGCTACTGCAGATTTGCCTCTAATCTTTGTTGAAGGTTCGGAGGTTGTTTACCGACTTTCAACAGATTGAGGTACGTCAAGGTGGGTGCATGGTAGATTTCTCAAAGCCTGATTTCTAGCTGAAAACCTCTCTCTGGAGGTTATTCGGGGGGTGCGAATTACGAATTTGAGATTTGTTTTTGACTTTTCGGATTGCTAAGGTAGGTTACAAATCTAGGCACCATCACATCTACCGTTCCTCACAGCTAGCCTCACAATATCGAAAACGGACTCCACATTCGTAATCTCGACACCGAATAACGCCTCGAACCAAGTTCTGAGCCGATTTTGCTTGACATCTTCAATATTGCCTGATGTAAAGCTTTTCACCAAGGGCTGGATTCATGAACGACAAACCGTGGGCTACAGTTGGGTCTGCGGCGGAAATAGCACGCATTCTTTGGAGGCAGACCCAACCGTAGCCCATGGTTTGCGTTCATGAATCCCAGCCCATGCTGAGGAAAACACTCCCCGTAGCCCGGCTTGAATATCTCCGCTCCAGGTTCCTAGAATCTGAATGATCCCTTCACGTAATCTCCTTGCTTAGTATTTCTCTACCGAGTAGAACATACGCCTTCCGATTCGCTTGAGATCAATTGAAAAGTCGGCCAGTTGTTTCATCAGTCAGCGAAAGTATAATTCCGGAGCGAAAGAGAAATTTGAGAGCGATATCTGAGCAGATCTATCCGCAACTTGAAATGATGGATGGAAGGCGCGTTAATGGAAAATCACCCATTAACGAAGGAAAACTTTGTCGTAAAAGGTGATTTATCTATGCGATTGAAAAAGGTTCATTGGGGTTTCTTCGCTAAAATCACGGTTTCATTTGTAATGCAAATCAACAACTTCCAAGATACCCGTTGGGTCGAATGTTTCACAATTCTTGCCACAGGCATGGTAGTGCTTAAAGGGTAACATATGGTCGTTTTTAGAAGCAGTGTTCACGACAAAAAAAAACCGTATTATAGTTTCAGATATTTTTGGGTAAGTAGGTTCATTAAGAAGAGGTTGATAGGGGAAAGCCCATAGACCGCGCAAATAGAGGAGCAAAACTATTTAAAGAAATCTCTGAAAAGACTAATTATGCCTGTTTGTGTGTCAGGTTCGATCCGTTGTCCGCAGGAATACTGCGGACGACGCATCGATCCTGACGTCGGAGAAAAGGTTTCGCGCTTCAAATTTCTTAGGTAAGTGGCTTCGCTTTCTGTTTCCTGTGCCAAAAATTCTGCAAATATGAGAGGGGTCAATGTTCATGTTGGGATGTTGGGACTTTTGCGAGGAAGAATATTCGAAAATCCGGTGACTGTTCCTATGGTAACGGATTCAGGACAACTGTTATGGGACGTGGGCGGGGTGGCCCAATGGTTTGGCTGGCCCACGAGATTTTCACCCTCTCCCCGACCGTTTTTGTCACACTTCAGTTCTTAATCTTTTTGGAGGGACCCAAAGCCTACTTTTTAGCAAAGAAAAAACTATTGACTTTTTCGTCGTGAACACTGCCTTTGAATGGCAGTAAAGCTTTTTTTGCGTTTTCTGTCGCTCGTAAAGCATCAAAGCAGTGGGCACCGCTTAGGCTGTACACGGTCGAGCTTGGATCTCCTGAAAGGCCGGGCCGATCCCTGCCCACAGTGGGGTGTGTGAACTGGTGCCAGTTTCATATGGGATGTATACCTGTACTCGAGTCGAATATTTTCGAACGATTTTGTCAGAAAAAAGTTTTTTTTAAATCCGATTCAGGGACTTGTTTGAGAACCGAATCTCTCTCAAAATAAAAATTTGAACACATCAGGGAGCGCTGATGTTGCTCACTATTTATTTCACCTGCGAGTGCGAGTAGGAGTCCGCAAAGTCTGGTCTCCTGTATGAGACTCATGCTTAGATAAATAACGTTACTCCTGCTCTAGATGACGTCTGAAGATGAAATAACGAATAATAGGAATCAATCAATCCTATCGGGCTCACTTAATAGTAGTTGATTCGTTTGATTACTGGGTGATATTTTAATGGCACATTCTCTTTCGTTCACATGGAGGAAGCCGACTGGAGACATCAGGCGTGTTGGGGAACCCAATACTTTTGTTAAAAGTCATTTTTTGGCGCTCCTGGCTCGTTTTCTGTCCTTCGTTTCGAAATATTGTGTCAAGATCATCCTCGCGTAGCATTTTGCTGCAAAAACTTCACGATAATCAATGCCGTAAAACGTTCAAACCATAGAATTCACAGACCAGTCAGGAAAAAAATTTCCACAGAATTCAGAGCTTCTGAGCACTTTCTGTTGAGCTCCCATATGGTTCAGCGTTCCATTGACCCAAATACTCTTCAAGATCTCTGGGTTCATAATATGTTCACGAGTGTAAGTGTCCTCCTGCGAGTGAAAACCGACATAAGACTTAAGGTGCAGGGTGGTGGCGCCAAATTGGCGGCCGACACCTTTTTAGTCTTCAATCGCGACTTGTGTGGATTTAGAGACAAAGGGTATGGGTAAAAAGAGAACGCAAAGTGATCTTCAATGCATATGCATTTTCTAGTAGATTTTCAAAGAGCGTTCAGCTCCAATTCCACCAGTTCAATCTAAACTTACGTATTTCAGGCGTAAGAAATATTTTTAGTAGAGTATGGTTGATTATTGATGATATTCTCGTCTCAGAAGGTGCAATCATACCGCCGGGCTTTCACCAAATTAAGTAAGATCCGAAACACGTCCTTATTTTAGAAAAACTTAAAATAAGATTCCAAGGCAGCGTTCACGATCAATCATTTTTTCGTGTTCTCACAAGGGACGACCCCCTGAGGTAGGAGACGTCATGAAAAAAGTTCTTTTCAAAGTTGTGGGGGATGGATAGAGTAACATTACTGTATGATGAGTTTTCACTAAGGACCTTCCGGTGGGGCGCAAAATGGGAAAAACATGAAAAATTCTCTTCAACCGTCCACCACGGTTGTGCTTTCGGTTTTCAGAGGCGAAAATTGGCTGCCTACCATATCTAACACCCGTCTACCTCAATCTGTTTTATTTGGATCAATATGGGAGAAAATTTTGTTTCGACTTTTTTCGTCATTTAAAGGCAGTGTTCACGATGAAAAAAGTTTTCGAAATTCTACTAGGATTGGATAGTGGAGGGACACTCTATAACGTTAACGTCGAAAGAACGCATGAAAACGAGCCAGGAAGAGCCCCAAAAGAGCCACAAGTTGCAACTTCGAGCGCATTGAAAACCCCAAAAGCGCATCACACGCCCACCAACGTGAACAAATGAATGCTCGAGATCGTGAGATGAGCGATGATTTTCAATCATTAGCCCCGTTCTTCCCTTCATTCTCAGCTTCTCTCTTTGCTCAGGTCAGCTCGCATAGATCGGCTTCAGAAGACGGAAGTTACAAGCCTCGGACAACTCGTCCACCATGTTTCCATAGCTCAATCTTTGAGGGACCATACCTGCGTTCACAGAAGGTCTTGTATGATTTCAGAGACACCATTGGAATCAGCATGGGGCCGTTTTCAAGATAGGCGGAAAAACAGAAAAACGATTTTCATCGTGAACACTGCCTTTAACTAACTCATTCACTCGCCCTCTAACTCTGGATAAAAAAAAATTCTTCGTGATAGAGCCAATTTTAGTTGATTTCGATAAAGGGTCAGCAGATGTCTTGGGCAACCGGTCGTCGCCTTCTGAAATGGAAAATTGCGGTCATGATGATAATTTTGTAAGAAAGGGGTCATTGCTTTGCTTCTTACAATGGCAATGCTTCTTTCTGCGATGATTCGCATACGACTTTTATGTGTTCAAGAAAGGTGTTTTCCTTTACTCGAGCAAAGTAATACGAAGTTGCAAGATACTCACATCACATTATTTATAAATGAGCCCGAGACGCTAGCACAAGGTAAAAGGAATAATTTTTTAAATAAATTGAGAAAATTTCCTTATACTTTAGAGATTCACGTGATGGAAACTGTAAATCCAATAAGATCGGAAAAAGCAGGTTATAATTTGAATGAGACACCTACTCAGAAATTTGTGGGGAAGTTACCGAGGACAATAGACTTGATTTGGTCGTTTCCACTCGGTCGAGGGGAGAGGAGCGAACTCGGGGGGATAACAAGGGAAGTTCGCTTAACGGTTGTTCCCATGGCCTCGCCCCGAACATGATGAACGCGAAAACAAAGCCGCAGCGTATACGGTGATGCAAAGGGGCTAGTTGCGAGGTGGTCTCGCACTTCGCAAGTTGAAGGGGTACATCTGCCACTGAAGGACTACGTAAGGCATTTCTGCCTGGTTTTCAGAGGAGGTAATGAGCTTCTCTATAACCTTTAGTCAGAGGTGAATATTTGTGGACCGAACGCAGTTTTTCAGGAACAGAAGACTGTCGAAAACAGCGAGTTCTAGTAATCAGCAGTCGGAAGGTCGCGGGAAGACCTGCAGTCGGGTGAACAAGAGAACTCCTGCTGTGGGAACTTCCCCCATTACTTTGCTGTCGAGACGTCCCCTTCGCCTCCCACCAATTCGGGAGAAGTTCCCCAGTTGTTTTGAGGGAAGTTCTGCTGTCGTTATTGGGAACTTCCCCACGATTATCTGAGTAGTGCATAAAAAATCAAATAATTGCAAAACTCCATCTCTAGAAGATGCATTGCGGGAATCGAACCAGCAACCCCAGCATTCCTGCGCCGTTAAGTATTCCACAGCGTTATCCTCTCCTTTCTTGCTAGCTGTGGCAACTTCAATCAAGTCATACGAGGAATGGAATGCACAGTTAGCTCGGAAGCGGCTTATATCTCACGAATGGGCCAGAACCAAATATTCAAACCTGTTATAGGGCAATTTTATTGTAGCTAAATGTGTGCCGAGCATATGAACTCACTCCTGCTGCTCCGATCAGGAGGTTACAGGTAGTTTCAAATGGTTTTTTCTTTTTTTTTCTGGAATATCCAGAGGTCCGCAGGGCAAACCGCACATAGATTGTTGTTACCCTATTCATCGCCCACAACTCTCAGATAAACTTTTTTCACGACGTCACCTCCCCCGGGGGTCGTCCCTTGTCAGTGTGAAACACTACGCTGACAAATTCTGGAGAGGATAGGGTCAAATAAAGCGGCGAAAACATGCCAGAAATCGATAAAAACGGCCACGATGTGAAAATTTCGCTGGCCCAGTGCGCCCGCTTAGCCCGCCCCGCCCCCTCATTCTAACGAGCTTGTTGCGCCGCGGACGTTTTCGATGGTAAATTGCCAAGCAACTTTGCCACGTCCAGCCTGATCGATTCGCTTACGTTTCGCTATTAGAGTGCACTTGCGAAAACTAGCAGGGCGCGTAAGCTCGTCCGCGCCGCTGAACCTGTATGTACGCTAGAAACCGTTGCTTTAGCTTATTCTGAGCACTTTTCTTCGCTGCTGCTTCACTATTTGGTAACTCACGATCGAACAAGCCCATTTTTGTGTCGAACTCGAATACCATATTCACTGTGCACACTCCCTTTAAATCATGTATTTTCGACCGTGACTGAGAAAAATTTCTCTCCCCCTCACATCAGTCAGTTAAAGCTTGATAGTGAAGGCTTGTATTTGAAAATGGTAGGGCCTGATCCAGTAGAGGGGTAGGTCGCATGCACATGGCCAACTTCGCGTGTGTTACGGTGTTTACGATAAAATCATTGGGCATGCTGGCTTTCAATGCTTTTAGCAACTGATAATGATGGAGGACAATGTAGCTTGCTCTAATCAGTGGAAGAACTTGAAAAGATCTAATCATCATCCGTAGACCAAAGCGATGATCAGCCAGCACTCCCATTTATGCCTTTACTCGGACAGTACCGCTAGTCGGATGATTCATCTCCTTGAAAGTTTTTAATAAAAAAAGGAAAAAAAGCACATTGAGTGACTAAAACAGTTATGGCCGTTTTCGCCTAGAATAAGACTACTATCTTGGCAATTTTGGCGGCCGCAGAGAACGGAATAGGATCTGTGATGTGGCTTACAAGTTTTTATATAGTAGTGGAACACTCGCAAGGTTTTTTTTTCTAGAAGCGCCAATAAGGAACTTGAAATCATCCGGCGGTCTGTGACTGACTGATAAGTTGCGAAGGATCGGGACGAAGGCGAAATCATCTCCTGACCGCAACTGAACAACACCTGCAAGCGAGGGGTTGCATGCTTTGCAGTTAGTTTACGGATGTAATCTGAAAATGTTTTGGCGCAGAACAATGTTCCAATAGTCCGCGCTCGAAATCAGCTAAGCACCTGAGGTAGTTCCGGAAAAGTTCTATTTCTGCTCCCCCCCCCCCCGGGTTTGTAAGAGGACTTCGTTAGAGCGATTTCACAGAAATAATTAAACTTTACAAAACAAACATCGGAACCAAAAGTTATAGTGGAGTCCACCAAGAGTGTCTCATTTACTTATGAATAAGAAGCTGTCGGCTGGGGATCAATGTGCATGAATCCCATACCAGCACGCAAGATACCGATTGAGCGAGAGCGGTTCTGCTGAAACGAGTTTCATGTTCATTGACCTCCAATCGACCGCTTCTCAACTCAGATATTCGTGGGGAAGTTCCCGAGAACGACAGCGAAACTTCCCTCAAAACAACTGGGGAACTTCCCCCGAATTGGGGGGAAGCGAAGAGGACGCCTCGACAGCAGAGTAATGGGGGAAGTTCCCACAGCAGTTCTCTTGTTCTCCCGACTGCAGGTCTACCCGCGACCTTCCGACTGCTGATTGCTAGAACTCGCTGTTTTCAACAGTCTCCTGTTCCTGAAAATCTGCGATCGGTCCAAAGATATCCACCTCTTACTAAAGGTTATAGAGAAGCCAATTAACTCCTCCGAAATCCAGACACAGATGCCTTACGTAGTCCTCGAGTGGCAGATCTACTCCCTCAAGTTGCGAAATGAGAGACAACCTCGCGACTAGCCCGTCTGCATCACCGTATACTCTGCGGCTTGGTTTTCGCGTTCATCGTGTTCGGGGGAGCCCATGGGAACAACCGTGAAGCGAACTCCCCTTGTTCTACCCCCGAGTTGACTGTTTCGAACGCCTCATCATTGTGTATAATTCGCGGGGAGAGGGGCGAGACGTCCCCCTCCGGAGGGACGTCTCGCTCCTCTTCCCTCGACCGAGTGATAACGACCAAGTCAGGTCTATTATCCTCGGGAACTTCCCCACAAATTTCTGAGAATGATAAGTAAATGAGACACTCCTGGTGGACTCCACTATATGTATGATAACGGTGTATAAAACAGTCAACAAACAGTTGTAGATAGTTCTCCTCGCTATCAACTCGTCCATTACTCAGCAAACGGCTGCCTGATGGAAAAGTGCAGCAATGTGAGCGGTTCTCAGGCTCCCCCGTACATCTCGCTCACGTGAGCGCATAAGAGGTCTGCAGAGTTAAAGTCGCGGCGTTGGCCGTAGCGACGAACAGTGCTGGGGGATGCAATATCGATTATATTAGGCGACGGGGGCGACCGACGCGGCGTGAAAGGCGATGTTTTGCCACATCGACCTCCCTGCGCCACTGCAAGCGAGCGGCAGACGACGCCGCGAAAATAATGTTTGAAAACATCTTGGTCGCCGCGTCGGCGACCACTCGCCCGTCGCTGCAACTCTGCAGACCCCTATACAGGCCTGAGGCAACTCGTCCACGAAATTTCCGCAACCAAAACTAAGGCATATTCCAGCTGACACAACTCCGTTTGTAAGAGGCTTTCAACGATTTTAGAGGTACGATTCTGATCAGTGTTTGATTTTCATCAAGATGAGTAGTTGATCTGGATACGTTAATGCTCCTGAAATATGCGCCTAGGTTTTGAGTGGGAAAATCAGGTGGACGAGTTTTCTAAGGTCAGTATTTCCCTTACTTCGCAGTCCCTGCACGAGAGCGAACTAGAGTGAAGAAGAAGATGGTTAGGGAAGTAAAACCCAAAGACTGGATCGAGTTGCAACGATCCACCTAGTGTTATAAAGGAGGAGTCCACTGGACAATTTCATAAATGGGGTGATCGCTAGTTGCCAAATCGTGGTGAGCGCGAAGCGCTCACCAGATTTGGCTTTGATTCGCCTTCGCGCAACCCCCTGATCTCAGTATCAGGGTCCAGAGTGAACGTAGGAAGACCGTTCTTTTTGCATTTTATATACTTTAGAAAGCTGAATAACTGTTCAAAAAATGGTCCGGAATGGTTACCTGAGATTCGAGAAAAAGTGTCAAAACCACGTCATTTTGGTCGAAAAAATGTTCATCTCCTTTTTTTTTCAGTTGGCGTTCACGATCTTGTTGGAACACTTATCGTTGAGCTAGAGAGCTCATTTTTGACCAGGGAGCTGGTTATGTTTGCACCCAGCTCCTGTCAAATTTTGAAGTTGGTAGCTCAATTTTTGCGGAACCTCAAAATTGAGGGTCAAGAAAGACAAAAACACGTAAACATGTTATTATAAACCATCCGACGTTTACTCATTCGTAAAAATGCACTAGTGAAATAAATACCGTTACTGATAGGCTTTCGCTCAGGATTTGACGGGGCAACGCTTCAATCAATACGGCGGGATCTCGGAAGTACCTTTTGGAACGCCTCACGGTGTGACTCAGAAGTGCGCCACAGAACGCGCCGTAGATGCGTCGGACGCCATAGAAAGTGTGTGGGACCCAAATGGGTGTGCACAGAACGCCGTAGAAACTGTGTGGGACCCAACATGGGAGTGCGTCGGACGCCGTAGAAAGTGTGTGGGACCCAAATCAGAGTGCGCCGGACGCCGTAGAAAGTGTGTGGGACCCAAATGGGGCGCCGGACGCCGTAGAAAGTGTGCGGGACCCAAGTGGGAGCGCGCCGGACGCCGTAGAAAGTGTGCGGGAGCCAAGTGGGAGCGCGCCGGACGCCGTAGAAAGTGTGTGGGACCCAAATCAGAGTGCGTCGAACGCCATAGAAAGTGTGCGGGACCCATGTGGGAGCGCGCCGGACACCGTAGAAAGTGTGTGGGACCCAAATGGGCGTGCGCAGGACACCGTAGAAAGTGTGCGGGACCCATGTGGGAGCGCGCCGGACGCCGTAGAAAGTGTGCGGGACCCAAGTGGGAGCGCGCCGGACGCCGTAGAAAGTGTGCGGGACCCAAGTGGGAGCGCGCCGGACGCCGTAGAAAGTGTGGGGGAGCCAAGTGGGGGAGCGCCGGACGCCGTACAAAGTGTGTGTGGGACCCAAATCAGAAGTGCACCGAACGCCATAGAAAGTGTGCGGGACCCATGTGGGCGCGCGCCGGACACCGTGTAGAAAGTGTGCGTTACCCAAATGGGCTTGCGCCGAACGCCGTAGAAACTGTGTGTGGACCCAAATGAGAGTGCGCCGGACGCCGTAGAAAGTGTGCGGCACCCAAATGGGCGTGCGCAGAACGCCGTAGAAACTGTGTGGAACCCAAGTGGGAGCGCGCCGGACGCCGTAGAAAGTGTGCGGGACCCAAATGAGAGTGAGCAGGACGCCGTAGAAAGTGTTCGGGACTCGAGTGGGATGCGCAGGACGCCGTAGAAAGTGTGCGGGAAACAAGTGGAAGCGCGCCGGACGCCGTAGAAAGCGTGGGGGACCCAAATATGCGTGCGCAGAACGCCGTAGACACTATGTGGGACCCAAATGAGAGTGAGCAGGACGCCGTAGAAAGTGTGCGGGACTCGAGTGGGATGCGCAGGACGCCGTAGAAAGTGTGCGGGACCCAAGTGGGAGCGCGCCGGACGCCGTAGAAAGTGTGCGGGACCCAAGTGGGAGCGCGCCGGACGCCGTAGAAAGTGTGCGTGACCCAAGTGGGAGCGCGCCGGACGCCGTAGAAAGTGTGCGGGAGCCAAGTGGGCGCGCGCCGGACGCCGTAGAAAGTGTGTGGGACCCAAATCAGAGTGCACCGAACGCCATAGAAAGTGTGCGGGACCCATGTGGGCGCGCGCCGGACGCCGTAGAAAGTGTGCGTTACCCAAATGGGCTTGCGCAGAACGCCGTAGAAACTGTGTGGGACCCAAATGAGAGTGCGCCGGACGCCGTAGAAAGTGTGCGGCACCCAAATGGGCGTGCGCAGAACGCCGTAGAAACTGTGTGGGACCCAAGTGGGAGCGCGCCGGACGCCGTAGAAAGTGTGCGGGACCCAAATGAGAGTGAGCAGGACGCCGTAGAAAGTGTTCGGGACTCGAGTGGGATGCGCAGGACGCCGTAGAAAGTGTGCGGGAAACAAGTGGAAGCGCGCCGGACGCCGTAGAAAGTGTGGGGGACCCAAATGGGCGTGCGCAGAACGCCGTAGACACTATGTGGGACCCAAATGAGAGTGAGCAGGACGCCGTAGAAAGTGTGCGGGACTCGAGTGGGATGCGCAGGACGCCGTAGAAAGTGTGCGGGACCCAAGTGGAAGCGCGCCGGACGCCGTAGAAAGTGTGGGGGACCCAAATGGGCGTGCGCAGAACGCCGTAGACACTATGTGGGACCCAAATGAGAGTGAGCAGGACGCCGTAGAAAGTGTGCGGGACTCGAGTGGGATGCGCAGGACGCCGTAGAAAGTGTGTGGGACCCAAATAACAGTGCGTCGGACGCAATAGAAAGTGTGTGGGACCCAAATCAGAGTGCGCCGAACGCCGTAGAAAGTGTGCGGGACCCAAGTGGGAGCGCGCCGGACGCCGTCGAAAGTGTGCGGGACCCAAGTGGGAGTGCGCCGGACGCCGTAGAAACTGTGCTGTGACCAAGTGAAGTGCGCAAGACGCCGTACAACGTGAGTGGGACCTAAACACAAGTACGCCCATGCCGATCATTTGCTACCGTAACCTTCTTGAACAAAACATGATAACGAACGATAACACACGCTCACAACATGCGGGGTATAAAAGGGCGAAGTAGCGGTATGCATTCATTCACAAACCGCTCTCTTCGAGAAGCCACTGGCAAGTGGCTGTGGAGGTCGAAATTGTGCAAACATGATTGCTGGCTATTACGATGTGTTCATATCCAAGTTGACACTCGGAAAATTTTTAAAGGAGGGTTAAGGTAGCACTGCGGAAAAAAATGATTGGCATGAGCGTGCTTGTGACCCAAATGGGTGTGCGCAGAACGCCGTAGAAAGTGTGCAGGACATCAGTGGGAGTGTGCAGGACCTCAGTGAAAGTGCGCCGGACTTCAGTTGGAGTGCGCAAGACGTCATAGAAGGGGGGAGGGGCGGGGCAGGGCATCAGTGGGTTTACTTTGAATTACACAACACCAGGCATAAATCATGTTAGAAAGGAAACCTTTAGGAGAATTAAATGAAATTCCTGAAAGTTTAGGTTCCTGGAAAAAGTAAAGATTTGGCATGGCCATTTTTTCGAAAAATTAGAAATATACTCAGTTAAAAGGGGAAGGTAAAGAAAAAATGAAAAAAGGTTTTGAAATATTCCTGAGAACGATTTGGCGTAGAATAATTTGATTTTTGGGAAATGTAGTGAAATAGTTGAAAGTATGATTTGGCAGTCGAGTTTGAACCACCTATTGATAAGAGTTGTGCAAAATGAGAGATCGCATTGCATGAGCTTATCCGTAGAACTTATCGAAGCTAAATCACGCGTGATAAGGCAAGCAGTAAAAGCTCGTTCGGGAGCTGGAATGCCACGGTCTTCACGTATTAAGTGAAGTAAAATCAACTTTTTGTTCCATATCACGCGTGATTTGCTTCGATATGTTCTACGGATAAGCTCATACAATGCGATCTCTCGTTTTGCACAACTCTTATCAATAGTTGGTTCAAACTCGACTGCCAAATCATACTTTCAACTATTTCACTACATTTCCCAAATATCAAATTATTCTACATAAATCGTTCTCAAATATTTCAAAACCTTTTTTCATTTTTTCTTTACCTTCCCCTTTTAACTGAGTATATTTCTAATTTTTCGAAAAAATGGCCATGCCAAATCTTTACTTTTTCCAGGAACCTAAACTTTCAGGAATCAACTTGTGATATGTGATACCAATTGCCTGGTGAAGGTTGCTACACATCTGATGAAACCTAACTTTATTTGTTGGCGGTCTGAAAAGAGCTGAACCTGCTTGATATCATCAGTTTTTTTAAGGTATTGCTGTTCTCTTCCATTTTTCTGTTCTGTTTCACTCTTCCATGTTGTTCGCCCTTCAAGTGCCGAAGGCACTGCATTGTTTCTTATTATTGTCGATGGCGCACCATCAATGCAAAATATAAATAAATAAATACCTCAAAATTCGTGTCTGAGGGTATTTTTAAAGACAGTGTTTACGATGAATATCGCACTCGAGTTCGGCCCAAAAATGGGATTGTTGGGTCGTGAGGTAACTAATAGTGAAGAAACAGGGAAGAATAACGTCCAGAATAAGTCATATAAACGGTCTTTCAATTTTTATGCTGATCTCGGAGAGAGTCAAACGCTAATCACAGCGGTATCTCTGAAATCGCTCAAGACCCCTATGAACAGAATTATGGATCCTTAAAGATGTTTTAGGGTAAAAAAATCGGTGGACGAGTTGTCTAGAATTGATTGTACAGGGCCCAGTGGAACAGGAGTTATGGTCCTTCGAAAATTGTCTAAAATTGTGCAGCAAAGGCATAGTGGGCGAGTTGACCGAGGCTTGTAATTTCCGTCAATTGCAACCGATTTATGCGTGCGGACTTGAAAGAAGAAAGAAGCAGAAAACGAAGAGAAGAGCAGGGCTATTTATCAAAAACCTTCGCTCGTCTCATCACTCAAAAGTTGTTAAAGAGGGCGTGTCAATAACGCTTCTTGCTGTGGGCGCCCCAGAGTTGCTTATTCTTATATCTAGTTTATTTGGAGAAATCACTCGCACTTGGCAGGTATTATATAGGGTGTGTCTACTTCATAAATGGGTGCAAATATCAGATTTGGTCCCTAAGACTGGATTGTGCTTCTAGAGGCACAGTCAAATCTCACTCAGGGACGAAATCTGGGATTTCCACATAATTGTTAAGTTGACCCACCCCATATAACACTTGCCAAATGCGAGCTCTCAATTTCTCCAAATAAGCGAGATATAGGAGGAAGCCACCGAGTGGCCCTCACATCCGGAAGCCACTTTGGCACGCCCCTTTTACGATCTTCTTTCGAGCTCAATAGTGGCGAGGTGAACTATAGCTTACGGTGAATAGCACCCTTCATCTCTTCATTCTCAGCATCTCTCTTCATTCAGGTCAGCTCGCATAGATCGGTTGCAAATCACAAAAGTTACATATCTTGGACAACTCGTCCACCATGCTTCCGCAGCTCAATTTTTGAGGGGCCATAACTCTGTTTCCGAGGGGTCTTGTGCGATTACAGAGACATCACTGGAATCAGCGTGGGACAGTGTTCAAAATAGGCAGGACTACAGAGAAACGATTCTGAGGTTGGATTGTGCTCTAATGCCGATGGGGTCCGCGTACACAAAAAGATACGAGTAAACGCCTCTTGCCTAAGTTTTTTTGATTGAGATGGTTTGACCGGATGATCAGTCAGTCGAGTCTGCTCATTGGCTGTTCATTTAAGGTGCGTCCGAATGAGAATGGCGGCCCATGCGGCCGGGGTGCTTGGCAGGCGGCCGTCGCGTTCTCCGCTCTCGGACGAGCATGCGAAAAGTCCTCACCGCAATCGACTACGAACGAGGCCGGCACCGGCTGGCAGCAAGCACTGCGCCGATCAACCAGTGGGAGAGGGGACGGCCGTCGTTGAAATCCAACACTCGTCCGAGGGCGACACATGCGACGGCCGCCTGCCAAGCACGCCGGCCGCGTGGGCCGCCATTCTCTTCCGGGCACACTTTACGCTGGTTTCTGAATACGCGATACGATATCATAAGGGCATTGGTAATTGAAATTATATAAAAGGGCCCACTAGGCGTTTCTAGAGAGTCCCCAAGTTATCAAAAAACAGTTCTAGTAAAATTTTTGTAAGAATTCAGTTCAAAATTAATTGCCCAAGGTCTGAGAAAACTCTCGAAAAGCTTGCAAACTCCGTTAGCCATGAATAGCGGTTAGCGTAGTTAAGCAATAACAAATACCTGTTAACGAATTCTTTCTTTCTAGCTCTGCGGCCATGCTTCGAACGATATGCGAATCGCCGCCTCGTCAATCTCAAGCCATATCATAGCGAGTGGAGGATGCGAAGTGAGGAGATGTGCTTGCAATTCTGCAGTGACACTCGGGTTTGTTCAATACTCGCTTACAGAGTAAATTTCTGTTTCTTTAAATTTCATTGCTTAAGATAGAAAACAAATTTCAGTCCCGATGCCGATCAATCGTCTACGACTCTGTGCAGCACATCTGCCACTTTTTCCTCGATGATGGTAGAGATTCTACGGTCCCTTCTGCGAAAATGATCTATCTGAGAGTAACCAGCAAGGAATGCATGGGTCAGTCACTAGAAGATAAAGCAGTTCAGGAGCAGACGTCGATCCCCTTACTACGATTCCGATCAGTGTGTCGAGAACGGAAAAAGAGTCTAGCAACCTCTCTTAAAAAAGAAAGAAACACAATACGCAAATTTAGATCGTAAAATAGCGCATAGAACGGAAATTGGCTGCACTCAAGGAGTTAAACTCTGACACCGCATTAGTAGGCTACGCGATCGAGCCTCACGGTCTCGTCGCGTAGTATAATTATCTGTCTCGGAAGCACTCTGCGACTATTTCTAGAATTATTCGACTTCTGACTAATTATCCTACCGCAAGCTATCTAGCGCAAGTGAGCACGTGGCGCGACCGCTCTCAGCCAGTGCAGTTCGATCGCGTAGCCCACTACGGAAGTATCATAGTTTATGTAAGGATTAGTCCTGGACGGACAAGCGCGATCTTATCATTTTGAAACACCGCGGGGTTGCTTCCAGTGCCGAGATCGAGTTCAACCGCTAGTTGTCAGTAACAAGTGCAGCTTGAGCATTGCAATCCCCTCATATGCAGCTCCAGCTGCTGTTAACACCAGGTGCTGATGGCAACGAGGGGTTGAACCCGATATCGTCACTAGTGTGCAAACCGTGATTTTCATCAGTCTGTACTGCTTGCAAGAGCACGATCTGCTACTGAGGAGGGTTCAGGACCGGGTATGTGTAGGCAGTGCCTGCTGCTAACATCGGAGGTTGACCTGCGAGTGGACTCGCGTGAGTACAAACCCCCCGTCGTCACAAATTCAGAAAGGTTGTCCGTCCCAAGCATTGGAGGTCCCTGTTCTATCTCTAGTCTACAGTTTGGTTTGGAACCCGCCGACCTTAGATGGAGAGAAAAAACTCTGAAATGGAAAAATCTTTTTGACTATACCCGACAATAATATTGTCAGACTCCTGGGAGAAAGGTCAATCGCACAGCACACTACTCGTGTAGATTAGCAACACCAGTACGACACGATAAAAATTGCACCATCACGGATGTAATTAACCCTAAGCATCCCATCAAACCCACCCCATCACCCCATCAAACCCTAACTATTAGTAGCAAATGCACTGGGCACAAAAAAAGCGGGAGCACAGCATCAAGAACCGTTCTGTTCCGTTCAGGGCACAAAAAATACGTCGGCCTCCACTACTCGAGCAAATCAAAAAAAATTTCAATCAGGGCAGTAGAATTGTTTTCTCCTGTATCGCAAATGTTCCTTGGCTTGATGTAGCCCCTTCTAAACGGAACCAGTTAACTGACAGGATTTCTTCCCCGGCTGTCCGCTTGTTCTGTTTCTTGTCCCATTCGTTGCCACACTAAGTGAAAACAAAATTTCAAAAAAATGGTAAATCAAAGTAAGTTGATGAAAAACTTAATTGAGAAGCAGTGAAGAGAGCGAGGTGCTTTTGTTCCGCTAAAACTCAAAAAAGATTCTGCTGAACTCAATCGTGCCACAAAAGTCAAAGGAAGGGTTGGCCTCGAAAACTAGGGGATTAGCAGCGCACCAGGGGAAGTAGTCTTGCTTCTAACGTAGCACTAGCTCTGAGAAAACTCGCCGCGAATCTCCCGCAAACCTGCCGGGTCGTAGCCTATCAGGCGCCGACTCGGCTAGTTCAAGGCGCCGACTGCATATTGCTTGTACATGAAACGTATGAATCTCATGCTTCCCCACTGGCAAGCTTGTCAGCTGCAAAAAATTTGGGAAGGGGAAAAAGCCCCTCCATCGTTTCTCCCTCACATCATATAAAGGAGGCAATCCGGCTCCAAGGCACGTGAATGAATGACAGGGGCGCCTGTGTGAACCTGGTCTGACCAATCGTCTGTCCACCCAGCACAGAGCCGTATCGTAGGCCGCGCGGGTTCGATCAGTCGTTCAACGTGCGCGTTCCCGGTACACTACCGGAACAGTTTTGTGGTGTAGGTGACCCAATGGAAGAAATTTGCGCTTTGCCGCATTGCTGTGGTAAAAATCTATCGGAAAACTATGTGCTACCAGGTTGTTCAATAAGTTTTGTCGTTCAACAAGATAAACACAATTTTATGGTTCAAAATACACTTTATTATTCAGTATAATCTCCCTGAACATTAATACACTTCAAAAATACCAAAAAAAATCTAAGTCTCATCCATAGTGATGAATCGACGCACAAAATCCACTTCATCCTTTTTAAAACGCTCCAAATATTGCTGAGAAAGTCGCATTCGAATGCGTTTTGCTCCATTGTTAGAGAATGCGGCACCCATTGTACACACAGCTTTCTAAACCCCGAAATTTCACTTAAAATATGGCTCACACTGCCTAATAAGATGTGGAGAGCCTCTACTAAATCTCTCTCAGTCAATCGACGATATTCCAAAACCATATCCTGTATTTTGGCTATGATTTCTGGTGTTAGTGCGCTTTTTGAACGTCCTTCACGTGGATCGTCTTGAAGGCTTGTACGACCACGTTTAAATTCAGCAATCCATCTTTCTACTGTTCTAATTGTAGGTCAACAAACACTAGAAATTTTTAACATTCGATCGTGAATTTCTTTCGGTGCTACGTCTTCCAAAAACAAGAATTTTATCACTGCACGATGTTCAATTTTTTCCATTGCTGTGACACGGCGACATTAAATGGCTTGTAAACAAAGAATGAATTGACAGATTGAAATGAAACTTCACATACTTCGATATGAAGAGTGTACCAACAAAACAAAAAAAAATGGGCTAGTAGCAACGCCCTCTCTTATCGAACGAGAAAACTTATTGAACAACCTGGTACGTTGAGGTATGTTTTTTAGATGGTGCAAAAACCATGAAAGCAGAATTTTTTCATCATCATTCATCATCATCATCAGCAGAACATCATCTTCCCACAACATTTTTACCTTCATATATTTCACCCTATAATTTCTGATTTCATCATTTTACACCTTCTAAGGAACATACGTCACCGTAAAAATAGCTTTCCAATAGATTTCATCACAACAAGGCCATTGTTGTACTCTGCCACAGCCCTGTCGCAGTCGCAGACCTGAGGGACGTCGCAGTCTCTGAAGGCCATATGTGATGTGCCATACATCAATCCTGCGACGCGAACGGCGCATGCAGTGTTCCTGCGACAGCTCTTTTCATGGTGAAAGTGTGGGTCCCGACACGATTCGTAGATGAGCGAGCCTGTCGCGGTCGCAGACTGGAGGTATAACAATGGTCCAATGCGGCAAAGCGCAATTTTGAAGGTCGCCATCATTTAAGATGTGTCCAGTGGTGCAAGCGAAACACCATAATTGACGCCGGATGACAGGCGTAGATTTAGCCGCTTGTCGAGAAGTTGAAGTGAGAAAACTACATAACCGAACCCAGAGAAAGATAAAGGAGAAAACAAGCGTCTTTGCAAAAAAAAATGGTGAAGTGAGGCATATATTGTAGGATTTCAACTGGTGAAATGAAGCGGTTATCATCAATGTTATCAGGATTTCACGAAACTTGTAAAACCACTATTGACGATTTGGCCTCATTAAGATCTTGAATATTAACCCAGTTCAGATGGGTCGCGGCAGATACACGGCAGGTTTGCGGCAGGTTCGCGGCTGAGAGTAACATCGCGGTAGGTTGGCGGCAGATACGCGGCAGGCTCGCACCAGCTCCAGAGTCAATACTAAAAGAACATCGCGGTGCCGAGGTGTTCGCGGCAGGTCCAAGGTTCGCGTTAGGTTTTCAGCAGATTCGCGGCAGGCATGAGATTCGCGGTATGTTCACGGCTCGTTCGCGGCGAGTTTTCTCAGAGAGGGGCCTGTTATCTAGAAGTAGGCGATCGCAAGTTTTCGCATAGGTGTTAGTGACATTCTTTGAGTTCTTTAGGCGTTTGATTTCCTGTGCAAATTTAGACCGCACATCCGCATCATCCAGTGAAGCGAACGAGGTGGATTCATATTCACGCGAAGCTCTAGTTCGTCCAATGATGCCTGTCGTATCGACAGGCCAGTTCATCATTCCACCTACATCCACTGTTCGCTATAAAGTTGTAAGTAAGACTCGAATTTTTTATGTTATATTAGCACGGTTCTCCAGAAGGG
This sequence comes from Aplectana chamaeleonis, assembly GCA_029168955.1. Taxonomy (NCBI): domain Eukaryota; kingdom Metazoa; phylum Nematoda; class Chromadorea; order Rhabditida; family Cosmocercidae; genus Aplectana; species Aplectana chamaeleonis. Next base: position 27,866 of record JAPDOI010000553.1, read on the forward strand.
GCAGTGTTTACAAAACTTCACGCACCGGTTTAGCATTAGTGATAGAAACACACTCATCATTGTCTTAATATAGCTTCGCCTTTATATAAAAGGTAATCCATATGCGCATCAAAAATATACGAGGTAGGCGAACAATGCGGCCCACTTCGAGTTTTCATTTCTTCATAAGACATGTGGTTTGCGCGTAAAGCTTTAGGAGTAAACTCAGTCGGCAGGAAACTAGCTGCGTTAACATTGCCGCAGTCGCATTAGTTAGACTTAAACGAATCCTTGCATACAAAATGCATTGTTGCAGACCTGTAGTTGCCGGGGAGGAGAAATACAGGGTGGGGCCAACTTCTTACTCGTGTGCGGCATTGTGGGTCGTTCTTGACGCTTCAAAATGAGTAGGCATTGTGTTCTACGCTACATCATTCTAATTCTGCAGTTATCTGACACATTCACGAGCGTGCATGCTGGCCTTTAGAGTTAAAATCGTCAGTGATTGTGTACGCTCAATGGGTACCGACCATTAGGTAAACTATGAGTTCACATCAAAACACAAAATACAACAAACAGGGAAGATCCTCAGAAGCATTTTGAACGAGGTTCTGTTCGGTATGCAGATTATACATATGCTCTGTTTCGGAGGCAAATTTAGTTTGTTTCTTCGCGTGCCGGTCCAAAGCGAGTGTAGAGACAGGGAGAAAGTGGGAACGCGTGAGTGTGAGGGAGAAGGCACATGCGCGCACACGCACGCGATTGACGACAGTGAATTCCACTCCGAAATAGTGGCACACGTCCGTGTGGCGGCCGGAACTATATAGATTAAGTGAACATGATGGCAATGATGGTAAGGAGAAGAATTTTGATCTCGTTCTCCATCCAATCCCAAATTGCAGAATATATATATATATATATATATATATATATATATATATATATATATATATATATATATATATATATATATATATATATATATATATATATATATGCGATATTTTGACTATATATCCCCAATCCCCAATATATATATATATATATATATATATATATATATATATATATATATATATCTTATATATATATATATATATATATATATATATATATATATATATATATATAGTATAGTATATATATATATATAACATATATATCGTCCGTGTCTCACAATTAGGAAGCCGCACTCACCAATTGATTGTTCGACGAGGAGCCATCTTCTCCTCCTTTTCTATCGTGCGAACTTTCCCGCGAAACATCGTCGCATTTTCCTATTTGATTTACACAGACGTTAGACGTTATTCAGTAAAAGCTGCGACTTCGGTCGAACAAGTTCTACACTTTTCCTCTGACGGAAGAGTTTTTCGAAGGGTGGGAAGTACACGCGCGTCCTTTCTACAAATTTTGATTAGACGAGAATGTCTTACTTCTTGCCGCGCTCTAATGCGCGACAAAGTTCCTGGATTGCATGTAAAGTCGGATCGTTCATGAAGAACAGGCTTGGGAAGGAGACAACTCATCACCTTTTTTCTAACCGAAACGCTGCATGAACTTATACGTCACTGCAAGCGCCTCCATCGTAAGACGGAAGCGCTTATGAATAAAACTATTATCACGGAAAGAGAATTCTGGATGTTCCGAATTGATGCCATATGGCAAATACTCCAAATGGTGCTGTATCTAGCGGATTGATGCTGAGGTCAAGTGCGCCAAGTAGTTGTGAACCTGTGCTGCTCATTACCTTTTCTATACGGCAATCGTAGCGCGTCCCTGGTCTGCAGCTGTAGAGCGCACGGATTTCGGCGCCTGCTCCATCTTCTCGCTCGGTTTCGAGAGAAGTAGTACTGTTGGAGAGCTTGTCATTGTGATATTTCTGCTCCGAAATAACGACGAGGATTCACCATCGAACATTTCCACCTTCAAGTCTTTCCTGGGGTCGGTATGGATTTCAGCTCGCAATTCTTCCACGTTAGTCATTTCGTGTCCTGAGATATCAGAAATTATTGAGGCTGCTGAGGTTTTTGTCATAGTTGCGTTAGCTTTTTTCAACCACTCTGCTTTCGCCACGACATCCTGCAGCGCACCTGCGTTTGAAAACGATCCGCTCCAACAAGCTGAGGAACAAGACTGAAAATTAAGAAAGCCGACATTGCGAGCGAACTGTTAGATGAAAAGCAGAATCGTTAATGTCGCACATCCGAGGCTATGTAATTTGATCCGACCTTGGGACAGCTTTGCGGAAACTGCAAGCCTTCTTCAATCCGACATGAACCTACCAGAAAATTGACTGATCAAAACGATATCACACTCCCTTCCACCAATTAAAGGCAACTGTGACAAAAAATGTTTGCATCTGAGTTATCCACCGTTTCATGTATTAGAGTGTCCTATAAGTATCTGTACAAATGAATATTTTTGGAATATCTCTTACCTCAAGAAATGATGGCGTTGTATGTACGCACCATTAGTGCGCCCCGCTTCTTGCTCTCTCTCCCTCCCCGCTAAGTTCTTGGTTTTGAATATGTCGGCCATAATTTTGGCTAGTGTCTTGGGGTCAATTCTGCAACGAGGTTCTAAAGTCTTGAAATTGTACGGTAGTCGCAAGAAGATATGTTAGTGGAATACCGTGTTTGAGGGGTGTAGACGCTTTGCAAGCAAATTATCCTATCCACCATAAATCTGCTCAAATGTGGTCTAACGTTGTTGATCAAAAATTATTTGTCGTCGCGGAAGAGGGAGAGGAAGTCACTGTTCCATCTCCAGTAGTTTGTCGCAGATGTCCACTGTGTTCATCGCAGTCCACATAGGGAACACCCTTCTTCACAACAGAGGACTTTAAAAACAGGAGAGGCTCTGTTCAGTGCAAACTTGCAAACGTGGCTGGTACAAGACCGCCAGAAAACATCTAGGCGAAGGACTTGGGTGGGGGTCACGTAGAACACTCACTGCGCACCAGGGATGAGCGGAAATTTTTTGTCCGAATTGCGGAAATCGGAAATCGGAGCGACTTTCTTAAATTCGGAAATCGCAACGCCAAAAACCATCGGAAATCGGAATTCGGAAATCGGAAATGATCCGCAAAATTTTTAACTCCCCTGGTGATTAATCCTGCCGAAAAACTTGGGGTGCCACACGCTTTCGCCGGTGCTTGGTGCCCTCCAAGTTGAGTCTAACACATTCCCCCCGAAGCTTGACGCACTCCAAGTTGAATGCAACACAGACAGTTCCTCCAGCGCTTGGCGCACTCCCAGTAGGGTCCAGCACACTTTTTTTTCCAGCGCTTGACGCACTCCAAGTGAAGCCCAGCGCACTGTTTTGGCGCTTGACGCACTTCCCCTCAGAAATTTCTGCAGGCAAGTTACCTGAGAATTCAACTCTTCAGGTTGCATATGACGGCCCTTGCACCGCAACTTACTTTGAGTTCACAGGCAACTTGGAAGCAATGTTCCACGTGTAATTTGACGAGATTTTTGATCAAAGCGTAACATGCACTCAATAATAAATACACAACCATTGCGAGTAACTTGCACTGGTGTTGGTACATGTTACTTCTGGACACGTACACGAGGCGTGGACGGCACATTGACAAGCTACGAGGCCAGCACAACGCGTCACACGACACGAGGCCTGCTCGGCTTCGAGCACGACTCAGTCGGCAGCGTGTCTGTCAGGCGTGGTCTTCAGCCAGATTGTGCGGGGAACTCAGAAGTACCTCAACTCTTGGGTAACTGAATGGACGACGCTGCCTACATTTGAGTCCTGCCTCAGAGTACATCGTATACCTCCCAAGGAAACGGCACGCCGCGTAGATGAGTTACATGTGCTGATAAAATATTACATTTAAGTTTACACGCTTCAGTGCTTTAGCTGTCACGTATAACTCAATCTCGCACCGTGTGAAACATATATACAATATTTAGCGTCAAATTTAACTAAAAGTTGTGAAGGCAGATTGCCGACAACATAAGCATTTCTAGAGCCCTTACTATTCGCCTGTAACTCTGGGTCAGAAATTCCTCTATTCCGTGGAGTCCCGCACCCCACCTTCCCTCGGGAAACTCACAGCGGAGTCATTAAATCCTCACATACCGGCAGACTGTTCATGAGACCTTGCTTCAGCAAGCATTCATTTAGGGAACTGATTATATCGTGTTATCAGTGCATAACGCTGCCATCACACCATAATAACAACAAACCGAACCGCTTCGATTATTTTGAAAAAAAACGATCCGAATTTCCGTCTCATTCTCACCAAACACACACAGACACACAGTGAGATTAGGCGTAAATATATGTAGATCAGTAGGATAGTTAATCTAAATCAGAGAATTTTCCTTGTAGATGGCACTCAACCCTAGCTCTTCTTGAAAGTGAAGACGGACCTCGAATCCGAATTCAGCGCCCCAGATATCCCTAATGAATTTGGCAAGGAAAAGGGTTCAAAAATCTAAACTCCGATATTTCCGATTTTTTCCGCATTTTTAGGCTTTTTTCGGAAATCGGAAGGCCAAAAACCATCGGAAATCGGAATTCCGCTCATCCCTGCTGCGCACCCCGAGCCCCGAGGGGTTATGGAGACCAGGTTTGCAGAACTTCCGAAGAGAGAAATCTTCTACTGACACACATGGACTCTCACACTGCCCTCTGAAAAAATCGGGTCAAGTCTTTCTAAGCTTCTATGCTTTGTTTATAACAGATTGCACAAACTCGAGGTCTACATGTGGTCCTCTACTTGCCCTCCATTACGGTGATCGACGCATTCTTGTTCGACCCTGGTATGCATCGGCGACCTCGTAAGCAATCGATACGCCACTGCCGCCACTCAAAACTCATCAGTTAGAGTATGTTTTACTCCGGTCCCACTGCACTCCTCAATTATCTATGCCACTATCTCGCCACGCTGGTCATTCCTAAACCATGGTTTTCTCGTTGATGAATCCGTGCCCAGCGGAACGGCGGAGTAGGGTGGTGGGTGTGTGGTGGTGAAGACGTATCGATTGCTTACGGGGTCGCCGATGCATCCAGGTCGGCCGAATACGCGTCTATTACCGCTCTAGAGGGTCAATAGAGGACCACTGGCGGACCATGAGTTCGTGCACTCCGTTATATACAGAGCATATCTAACCTAAACAGAGGGCTTCAACACTTGCCTTGAAGGTTAACTAAACTGCTACAAATGGCAAAGGACGAAGAGGCCACTGTAGTTCTCTACTCGGCATCGCGTAGATTATGGGTTGGCTATCTTTTCAATGAAAAAATCGAGCGATCTGTTTCAACCCTATATTAAAAAATTATTTCAAAAGCTGATTTTTATCAGACCATCGAGGAACCAAAATGGGGCTCGAGGGGGGGGGAATCAGTTTATAAGGCATCCGCGTTGCTTGTCGTTGCTCAGTGGCCAAAAAGAGTGTGCAGAGAATACGCTGGCTGTATTTATGGAAGAAATCAAAGCTTTTTTAGTTGTTTTTTAAATTGAGTTTTGATGAAGTTGTCACCTAAACAGTAGTCCTGATTCTGCAAGAAGCCATTTCGGAGTCAATTTGGTGGTGAAATGTTAGGAAATCTTACCTAAAATTCATACTGACACAGGGATTAGCCAGGTGGTGCACCATTTTTTATTTAACACCGGACAACTTTGAGAATGCTTTTTTTTAATCAAGAAAACATTATCCCTCTAATCTAGCAGTAACTGCATTCCACGTTCATATTCAGTCTATTCAGGTGACAGAAGCTCCTACTGCAACTTCTACAAGGACTACGGTTGCTGCTTCAACACTTCCAGCCACAACAAGCACTACAGAAGAGACAGGTAACTCAAGCGATTCTCGGCTCCGAGCCGCACCGAGCAGGAATAGGTGTTGCCTGGAAGTTCGGCTCGTTCTCCTAATCTCTAAGCCACTGTTTTGCTGTACGGGCGAACCGGAGGAGTCTGGACACCAACAGCAGTGGCCCCGGAAGCAAAAGCAAAGACAGGAACAGTGACAGAAGCGGACTCGCAAAATGAGAAAACGAGCCGAACTGTCAGGCGAAGCTACCCTGAGGTTCAGTGGTCTGAGCAGGGTGTGGTTCATGGCACCGCATTTTTAGGCTGAAGATCTTCCGAAAACATTTAAGGTCTTTGAGCGATCCAGATCTGAAACTCCGCTCATCCCTGCTGCCCTGCCTCACTCAAAATAGGGGCTATTGCAGAACTTCCGAAGGACTTATCTTAACAATGATTGCCCTACTCTCCTTTTTACCCACTAAATCTAGCTCTGAATGTCTACTGTTTGTCTTTCTATGAGACAGAATTGCTATGGCTCACAATTTCCTCACACCGTATTGCACAAACTTCCGAGGTCTACATGATCTGACTTCACCTCCATTCTTGTCATTCAAACCCTGGTATGCGGCCGACAAGAAATCAAGGCGACATGATGCATTTCGTAAGCATCATTTTGTGAGTACGTGAGCAGGAAATATCCCGCCAAACGAACCGCATACTCAAAACTCATCAGTTAGGAGCTTTTACTCCGGTCCACTGCACTCCAGTCTCAATTATCTATGCCACTATCTCGCCACGCTGGTCATTCCCTTAAACCATGGTTTTTCCCCACGTTGATGAATCCGTGCCCAACGGCGGAAGTACGGCGGAGTAGGGTGGTGGGTGTGTGTGGTGGTGAAGACACGTATCGATTGCTTACGGGGTCGCCGATGCATCCAGGTCGGCAAATCGAATTTACGCGTCTATTACCGCTCTAGGTCAATAGCCACACTCACTGAACCATGAGTTCGTGCACTCCGTTACAAGTTATCAGCGTACCGGCAATATCCCCTAAACAGAAACAGGGCTTCAACACTTGCCTTGAAGGGATTTTCTAGAACCCGTACAAATGGCTAAGCATACAAAAAAGGCCACACTGTAGTCGGCAGAATCGTAATATCATGTAGCTCGGCTAATGGGTTAGATCTTATGAAAAAATCGAAATTGGCTGTTTTCAACCCTATATTAAAAATTATTTAATCCAGTGATTTCTTTATCTCAGACCATCGAGGAACCAAAAGGGGCTGGCGTTTTATCAGAGCATCAAGCTTATAAATGGCACAGGCATCCGCGTTGCTTGTCGTTGCTCAGTGGCCAAAAAGGTGAGGTGCAGAAGTACGCTGGCTGTATTTATGGAAGAAATCAAAGCTTTTTTAGTTGTTTTAAATTGATTTTGATGAAGTTATCACCTAAACAACTTGTCACCTGATTCTGCAACAGAACTACTACTACTGCGATAATTAATGTTTCCTGTCGAAGGTTTTCATAAACCTATGAAGGATTATTTAATCTGTGTTTGATTGTTCTGATGTGGAAATCAGAACTATTTTGTGTTGTGGAACAATTTTAGGATTCATGTGATTCGTAGGGAGTAGAAAACCCCAGTTTTACCCTCCTAGAGTGCCGCAATCCCTTAAAAATCGGCTTGCCGTACGATACGGTGTTTGTACGCAGCTACACAGCGCACACGGGAATGGACGCGCACACAATATTAATAAAAAATGTATTTTATTACAGAACGGGGAGGAGAAAAGGATTGGAACTGAAGGAAATGGAAGATGGTGAAGGCAGTCTATTCTGGATGTTTCCATTTTAGAAATTTAATGTAAATAAACAAAGTTAGAGCGGGTGTAAATATTTAGTTGTGACAGCAGGTTCATTCAAACGAACCTAGTTGATCAAAACTAGCATTAAACTGAGAGCAAAGGATACTGTTAGAAAGAGGAGAATCTGGCAAACATTTTCGGTTCAATAGGACTGATTTTTAATGTGATTTAAGAACCTTACTCTTCGTCCCGGTTTTACCCCGAAAACCGGGACAAAACCGGGACAAAACCGGGACGAGGTTTAAGGTCCTTTATATCACATCAAATATCAAACTTATTGAAACCAAGGTGTTTGCCAGATTCTCCTCTTTCTTTCAATGCTCTTACTTTTTATGTTCAATGTTGTTTTCATTCAACTAGGTTCATTTGAATGAACCTTGTCGAATCCAAAACTCACCCTGCTCCAACTTAGTTTATTTACATTAGATTTCTATAATGGTTACATTGAAAGTATCGTACCTCTGCCTTCTTCCATTTACTCCAGTTTCAGCCTCTTTTTTTCCTTCCCGTTCTGTAATAAATTACATTTTTAAATTAATATTGTGTGCGCGTCCACTCCAGTGTAAGCGCTGTGTTGCTGCGGACAAGCACCAGATCGCACGGCGAGCCGAATTTCAAGGATTGCGGCACTCCAGATGGCTACAACTCGGGGTTTTTATAGTTCCAAAGCCCTATTCAGTGCACTTGTGCTCTGCAGGGTACTGATAGCAGTTTTTTACCAGGATGAGAGACATGGTACTTCTCAAGGAGGAGGACACGATCATTAACTTCTCTCACAAGACCTTGCAAAGTCCTCAATTTTCACAATCGGTTCTCTTCATAAGTCACATTCTCATAAAATCAGTTGGCTAGTCGTGATACTAAATGTGCTACCTGTAATTTCAATCTGTACTAATACAACAGTTCGCTGATTCTTTTTTGAACGTGAACGATAGCGCTTCTGAGCGCTCTCTTTGTATCTTTGCCTCGAATCGGTTACCACCCGTGTAATAAATGAACGTTGCACCAGAGAAACATGACATCACACCAATCCTTACTTGCTACTAGATAACGGAGTAGTGTTTATTTCTTTATCAAAGTAATCAAACAAATTATAGATAATACTTAATTCATTGAGTTATTAAAAAGAAACCTCGACAGCAACTATTAATTTTTGCGAACGCAACCTGCATATCTATCCATAATTTGAATTCTGTTAGTGTTTTTTTTTTCGAAAAGCGGAGAAGAAGAGTTGACCAATCAAAAGAAAAGCGTGTACTATTTTTTTCCCTGAAATTCTGCAGAACAGGCACTTTGTTTTTATCTGGGTGTTCGGTTTAGGCACCCCCCTTTGCCCTCTCCGCAGCGTCCAATATGCACCCCTCTAAGGTCAACCGGGACGCGTGCCCAGCCCTGGATGGGAGTACATGAACCACATCTTTTGCAGAAGTTTGGTGGGAGACGAATAGCCTTCTCGGATGACCACATTTTCACGCGGAAAATGGACGGAGCCGACATCAGACGACATCAACAAAAAAATCTCAAGGTAATTTTAGCACCTTTTTGCTATGTGAAGTGACTGCGATCGCTTGTTTCAGCTGGTCACTGTCGGACCCCCTGCAGTGATCCAGGGCAACATACGGAAGTTTGGTAACCCTCATACTCCATCATACGTGAGCAAGGCTCGTACCTTTTTGTCAATGGTCAACAATAAGATGACTCCAGTAGATCATAGTGCAACGAAAACAAAAGTCGCTGAGCAAGAAGTAGATGGCTCCGCGATCGTTCCGTCCAGCATTTCTGGTAAGAAACTTTCTTCCGTTCGCTGATTCCTCGAGGTTTTAGTATACAGGCTGCGAGGCTTTATTCACGATAAACTTCTGTTTCGAGATTTCAGTAGAGGAGTATTGTACAATATTAGCCCTTCAAAGCTAAAGAACGATTCCGAACTCCTTCTCGAAACCAAAGAAACCGCCTCAAAGGCACATCCAAACTCAGAGTCGTTTTCCTTTTCAATCACCTTTCTTGAAAACGATCTCACGCTGATTGCAATGATGTCTCTGGAATTGTAAAAGTCCCCCTGGGAACGGAGGTATGACCACTCAAAATTGAGCTGCGGAAATTGAACTTGTAGACGAGTTGTCTGAGGCGCGTGACTTCTGTCATTTGCAACAGATGTATGCGAGCTGACCCCAATAAAGAGAGAGGCTGGGAATAAAGGGGAAGAACGGGGTTAATGATCAAAAACCATAGCTCATCTAGCCACTGCTGAGCTCGAGAAGTCGTCAATGGGGAAGAAGTGTCTGGCCGTGGGCGCCCCACATTGGCTTCCTCCTATACATATCTCGCTTATATGGAGGAATCGATAACTCGCGTTTGGTAGGTATTATAATGGGTGGGTCTACTCTACAACACAATGATGTGGAACACCCAGATTTCCTACCTGAGTTTGGGCTGTGTCTTTTAAAGCTCAGTACACCCTCCGACATGAATTCCGTGAATTTCATGTAGGTTTGTAGTAGACCCCTGCTGTAAAACACGCCCCAGGTGCGAACTCTCAATTTCTCCAAATTAGCGAGCTATAAGCCACCACCACGGGCCCGACCCCCTTCAGCCACCACCACAGGCCACGCCTCCTTTCTATATTTGGATGGGTGTATGGATTCCAACCAAGTCTTCGTTCTTCACTCCATCGCCGGCCTATCTCCTCCTCCTGGGTCGCTCGCGCGCAACAAGTGCGACTGAAGGGAATAACAGGTCTGAGACAACTCGTTCACCAAATTTGAGCCCTCAAACTAAAGGCATCTTTGAGGAGCCATAACTGCGTTCGCAAGGGGTCTTGGACAATTTCAGAGTTGTGATCAGAGTGTGACCATCTCCAAAATTAGCGTAGAATCTCAAAAATATTTTCCTGTGTGTTCTGTGCCCGTCCAACTCCAGGCACAGTCCAACTCGGATTTGTTTTTCAGTTCGTGAGCTGAACTTTGAAAGAACTTCACGCCGATGACAATGTTGTTCCCATAATCGCTCAGATTGCACCGGAGCATATCACAATGTAAAAACGGCCGACAAAAAAATGGAAGAACATATGTAGATTTTGATCAAGCCCATTGCGAGTTTCATCCCTATTGAGATTGAAAACCTGTCGGTGGGCGGGGCTAATGATTTCCAATTGTTGTCATCAACACCAGCGCGACTGAATCTCTGTCACACCTTGACCTGCGATCATCAGCAGTGGTTTTTCATTGATAGAGAGAGCTAGTTTGTGCGGTTGCTGAAAACAACCGAACAAGCAGCTAAATGCGTCCGAGATCTGTACATAATACAGAATGCTAGAAGGACACTGAGATTTAGAAGGCATTGTCCCCGATGAGAAGGGTCTTCGAGTTTTACCGAATATGGAGAGGTCCCTGGCCCATTGCAACATTAATGTTGGGAATGGTTATAAACCAGAAGTGAATTGCCCGTTTTTGACCAAAATTTGCTCGTTTTGGGTCTTTTTTTTGTAATATTATGAAGGTGGACCCTGGACAAACTGGTTTGAAAAGAAAAATTGGAGACTGTTTTTGTAGTGGGAACTGCCTTCAAAAGAAAACGTCAAAAAATAACTACCCTAACTGCTGCCGGTCATGCTTCCGGCCGCTATTTTCCATTCACTTTGAACAGAGGGTGGCCACTCAAACGAATGACTTCAATATTTTGCAGGTTGCTCAACGGGGAATGTCCCAGTTTGGTTGTCATTTGAGAACTCCGTTGGCAGTGAGACACTGGATGGCACTTTTGTGAAGAACTGGAAAGCATGCAAGGAAATGTGCGAAGAGGAGGTAGGTGATGCGCAATCTTTGCTGCAAAATATTTTGTATACGACATCATCTGATGGCAAGCGTCTCGGTGTTCTCAGGCGTGCAAATCCATAACTTACTACGAGGATCAGCAGTGTATGATCAACATCGAAGACGAGGGCGTTCATCTACGACGTCCTCCAAGTGGTGAATACACGGCTAAGAGTGCGCTAAAATTCTGCTACCCAGGTGGGAAAATCACATCTTCTTTTGATCAAAGTGACTTGTGATAGCTAAGCTCTTCGCACTTCCTAGCGAAAACAATCATTCGTTGTGAACAGCAACAAGCCTCTTGGGCAGTGGTCGTGATAAAATATGCCTGTCTTCTTTTCCTCCTCAAACTCTTTCCAAGATTCAGAGTAGTAGTACCATAAGAAAAACTTCCGAGAAATCCCTTGCTTTGGGCCAAATTTCAAGCCTGAGCTTTCCTGTCTTTTGATGTTGGACGAGCCCACTCCTTATCATCGACACCTATGATTTCTAATGATCATCAGCTGGCTCGAATATGGAATTCGATCGATGAACAATATCTTTTGCACTCACCTGCTAAAATAATTTTGCCCTCGTCTAGTCAAACATTGCATGAAGGGCTTGCTTTCATTGTTTGACTGCTTTCACTAGCTAAATGTGCATTTATTTTGGGCTGTGAACGTCAATGATTTTCGACTGCTCAGCATGAGACAGCGATCTTTTTGGGCGGAGTTGCGCACGTGTGCACTAGAGTGTTGGAACGAATAATTTCGATTTTCCGATTATTTCTATTTTTCCTCGGAGCCGAAATGGTTTTAACTGTGCTTGGTATCAAACATTATGTGAGGGGCAAGGTTACCATAGCTGATGAAAATGTAAATTTCTGTCCAATCACAGAAGCGCCATTACGATTTATTCGATTATTTGAATATTCGAATAAAATACTTCCTTAATTATCCTTGGCATTTTAATGAATAGACGGAATCCTAATTTTTATGAAATAAGAGAACCTTCCACTCACCGCAACGTATGAGAACAAAAGCTATTGGAACCATTGCAATCATGAAGAGAAAATTAGTTTTAATCGAAAAAATCGGTATTATTCGATCCAACACCCTAGTGTGCACGAATTAGCAACTAAGGATCCTGATAACTGTATTTTTTATCGTTTCTTGCCTTGTACTTCCGTGGTCTTCCGGCCGTTTGCGGATCTATCTGGTTTTTATGGTTTTTTCCACAGCTTTTTTTTTATCGCGACCGCTGCCTTTAAAGGCAGTGGTCGCGCTCAAATATGCTCGTCTTCTTTCCCCCTCTAAACCCTTTTCTGGGTATAGAGTAGTAGAAGGGGGTGTGTATACAAGTCTGTTGGTACCTGCTCGTTGGTGCCCCTGCTTCTACTGAACCCAGCAGACGTTTGAGTGTACACAGGGAACGTTCGAGCGATATAGCGTGCACAACTATATCGCGAAAGTATCCCGCACATTGCATAAAGGTGTCGCCGTCCGGCACACTAAGGCCTCTGGTCCATAACACCTTCGGATCCGTACCTAGGGAGTCATGGAGTCTTTGGCCACAAGCCACAATTTCGCCACCCTGAACTGTCGATCGCTGTCGAGTGATATCCAAAAAACTGCGCTATCCAGACTTCTGAGCTATTTCCATGCACCGTTTGCTGCTTTGCAGGAAACCCGCCTCAAGGATCGACCCGTCATCAGCGTCGGAGAGTACACCATCTACTGCGGTAACGCTGACGATAGGAGAGTGGGAGGCTGTGCAATAGCTGTAAGGAAGGATTTCAATGGTATGGTCAAGGAGTTCGGCTCAACGTCGTGTCGGAATGCATTCGTACGACTGCGGATCACAGAGGATTCAATCTGTGGATAGTGAGTGCTCATGCGCCCACTGAAACCGCCGAAGACAATTCGAAGGATGCGTTTTATGAGGAACCAAATACGTTGCTGGCCAGGATACCTTGTCAACATGCTGTTGTCGTGGGGATTGACGCAAATGCGAAGATGGGACTTGATCAGGAACTGAAGTACTCGGTAAATGGTTCTACCCAGTGGAGCAAACATCGGACAATGGCTACCGCCTTGTCGAACTTTGTGAACGCAGTGGTCTGATTATTGCATCGACATTCAAGAGGAATCATCGCCGCCATCAGCTTACGTGGCAGGGACCAACCCGGCTTTCTCCAGAAGAGCAGCGGAAGCGGAAGATGACAACTTTGAAACTACAGCTTGACTATGTCCTGACGAGGAATATTCCAGTATCGGACATTCGAAGATCTAGAGCTGTGTGGGATGTCGCATTCGATTCGGATCACCGTCCTGTTCTGTTAAACTTCACTGCGAGGATTCATAAGAGGAAGCGAGGGGCTCAGCCTCTCCAGAGGATTGACATGACAAGTCTCAGAGATGAAGAGTGCAGAAGGAATTTCCGACAACGCGTTTCTATTCACATCGGAGTACGGACTAAGAAGAAACTTTGCGACGCGGGGACGCTTCGAAAGAGGCACTCCCGGTTGTACAGCCTAAGAAGAAGTTCGCCTACGTCTCAGAAGAAACAACATCTACCTACAACAGAGTATGTGCTCTCCGAACTGCAGGAAACTTCGTGGAGGAGAAGCGTCTGAGGAGGAAGTTGCGTCGACAGCTTCAAAGTGACCGCGAACGAGAGTGGACGTGTAGAGCTAAGGAGTTCGAGAAGGCTTGGGAGGAGAAGAATCCGAAGAAAGCCTACACGTTGCTGCGACAGTATAGCGGGAAGATGAAGAGATGTTCTCCTGTCTTGAACACTACCAATGGAGTTGCAGTTGGTGATGCGACGCTGCCAATATGGAAGGATTACTTCAGTTCACTACTGAATCGTCCAGCGCCATCAGTACCTGAGCTCCCGCATGTTCAGAGAGCACATTACGATGTCAGTGAGGAACCGCCGACTGAGTCTGAAGTTTTGGATTGTGTCCGGAAAATGAAGAATGGAAAGGCAGGTGGAGATGACAACATCACTGCTGAAATGCTGAAAGCTCTTCCTCCGTCTGGGATTCGTGAAATGACCAACACCATCCGTGCCATATGGATGAGCGAAAGGATACCTGATTCGTGGAGACATGCGATCATCGTACCTCTTCACAAGAAGCTATCCGTCACGGATCCTAAGAACTACAGAGGAATCTCTCTACTTCGTGTCATGTACAAGGTTTTAGAACGTATCATTCTCGAGCGACTTATCAAACATCGTGAAGGAACGACCAGAGATGAGCAAGCCGGTTTTCGACCTGGAAGATCGACCATCGACCAAGTGTTCGTCGTGAGAAGAGTAATTGAATCGTGGCAGCGGTTTTCGAAGCCATTATAGCTTGCTTTTTGGACTTTGAAGCCGCGTTCGACTCTCCTCATCGTGATCGATTGCTCAATGCTCTGCGAGCAGATGGAGTCCCGGAAAAGTATGTTCGGTTAATCGAGGACATGAACAAAGGAACAACAGCAGCAGTTCGTACACCTGTCGGATTTACGTCAGCTTTCGAGGTGAAAACAGGAGTAAGGCAAGGAGCCGTTGCAGGACCTTTTCTTTTCAACTTCGCCGTTGATGACATCATGCGTAGAGTTGCAGAACAGTTTCCTGCGGATGTGATCCTAACACCATCAGGACGCTCCCTTGTCGACCTGGAGTACGCCGACGACTTTGTGTTATTCGCTGAAAACAACGCAAAACTGCAAAGGATTGTGAACCTCGTTTCGAAGTATGCCGCAGCCTATGGACTTCGTCTTCGTCCCGACAAATGCAAGCAGATGTGGGTCTCTCAGAGGCCTTCAACTGGAGTTTGTGTGGACGGACAACGTATCGAACTGGTGGACGATTTCTGTTATTTGGGCTGTTTGCTGAAGAACGATGGTAGTTATGCAGCGGATATTCGACAACGATGTGCGAAAGCTACGTCTGCATTAAATCTCTAACCAAGTGTTTGTGGTCTACCACCATCGCGAAGGAAGTCAAGTTGCGCGTCTACCTATCCGCTATTCGCCCTATCATGATGTACGGATCGGAGACGTGGGCAGCACCGGAAAACGCAGATGGAAAGGTTGGATTGCACGGAGAGGAAGCTTTTAGGCGTTTGCTTGATATTTCTGGCCGCGTGTATGCCATAACGAAGACTTTTACAAGGAAATCGACGCAGTACATCAACGCTTGACACGAGGGAGGTACCAGCATCTCCTAACGCCATCTCAAGCAGCAATGGAAAGTCGACTTCGACTGCTCGGGCATATACTAAGAAGAACGCCGGATCGTCTCGTACAACACGCTTTAAAAATGCTTCCAAATCCTGTCTGGAAACGGCCACCTGGGCGTAGGCGAAAGTTCTGGACGGATGTGGTTAAAGAGGATTTAAAGTCACTCGGCATCGAAAGACAGTTCAGGCGCGATGTTTCGTTTCGCAGGAAATGGAATAGTGACAGCTGGATGGAATGTGCTCAAATTGTGGCTGAAGACCGTGAAAAATGGACACGGCTGACTACTAGGACGGCACACCTCGGTGAAGATGCGGAATGAACGCGTCAGGCGAAAGCCAACCGATTAAGTCAAAAGAGTAGT
The DNA here is from genome assembly GCA_029168955.1 of Aplectana chamaeleonis. NCBI lineage: Eukaryota > Metazoa > Nematoda > Chromadorea > Rhabditida > Cosmocercidae > Aplectana > Aplectana chamaeleonis. The sequence continues at coordinate 43,867 of JAPDOI010000553.1, forward strand.
AGAACCTACAAGAAAAAATCGCGAAAAAAACGCTGTTCTGGGTCGAATTCGAAGCCTGAACTTTCTTGTCTTTTAATGGTGGACGAGTCCTCCCCACATCATCGGTATCGATGATCTCTAATATCAAGAACATCAGCTGGCTTGAACCTAAATTTCAATCAATGAACTTTCGGATTTACGTACACATCTAGTCAAAAACATTGACTGAAGTGCTTGCTTTCATTGTTCAACTGTTTTATTAGGTAGATTTGCATTTATTTCTTCCTCTGAGTGTCGATGATTCTTGATTGCTTGGCATGAGATCAGGATCTTTCTGTGCACGTGTGCACGAACTGAAATTTAGGGCCCTAAAAACTCTAATTCTAGCCAGTTTTTCACCGCGCTACCTTCATAGTTTTTGAGCTGTTTTTCATCTGAGCTGATTTTTGTAGTTTTTTCGATAACGTTTTCCATCGTGACCACTGCCTTTAATGAATGTCGTTGCTCTAGCACATGGTACGGAAAATGTTTCAGACAATATCTCACCCTACCACGACTGCTCGCCCTTCATTGCATTCAGAGACTATACACTGACGGTAAGGTATTTATAAGGAACTTGCTCCGCTCACACTACTAAAAGTTAACCGGATTTGCGAGATGTTCCTGGATTTGTTGCCATTTGCAGACAGAACCTCGAGAGCAGTTTGACGGTCTTCCTCTAGGATATGAAGGACTCAAACTTTGCGTGGAACTCTGTGTCCTCAGCTCTGAATATTCCTGTCGGGTGAGTTTGATTTTTATCCTAGGAACCACGAAGATATTGTGGCTTATTAGTTGCCGAAGACTTTTACAGTTGTATAATATGGCATTACATTCTCAGTCGTATTCTACAATCCAAGGCAACGAAGAAATGCAGTGGTGCAGTTGCGTATTTTCACCCAGCATACTGTACCCATTGCTGGCTCGGTTCCAAATTTACTATTAATCACTGAGAACCTGGCACCGGGCGACCCATCGCTGCTCGTCCGGGTCGCCCGAAATGGTGAATCGGGTCGCTAGAAAATTTGTACATTGTAGATTAATCGTCCGTAACATACATTCACACGCAAATTCGCTTCACCGGGAAGGCAATTTTCGTAATCCGGGTGGCTGGTAACAATCGAGGGGTTAGCGGATCGCCCCAAACGAGATCTGGCCCGGATTTTGAGTGTCCGGGTGGCCCGGAATGCAGTTTTTTTGCACCGGGAAGGCCGGAACGGAGTTCTGAGCAGTAATTAACAGTTGAAAATTTTTGTCTGGGTTTTGGTTTTCTCTCATTTCTTGTGTAATTCTGGCGTGTATCTTATGATTTTGTGGCGATGAAAATGAGGAGGAAACATCCTCCTTCTCGTCGTCACAAAATCATAAGATACACGCAAGAATTATACAAGAAATGAGAGAAAACCAAAACGAGAGTTTTGGCTGAGAAAGAGCTCCGCAGCGGCTCCTGGTGGGCTATTTCCCGGCGATTCCGCCGCTATTTCTTGGCTTTTCACGAAATGGACAAGAAGTAGTCAAGAAATAGCCGAGATTTAAGCGAGAAATAACGAGAATTAACCAAAAGTAACCAAGACGAGACCGTCGCCGGCTCGACGAGCCACCATCCTAGGCCGCCAGCGGTTGGACGTGCCCCCACAGGCTGAGCGGGGTCCAAGTACCTCAAACTTGGGTAGTTGAACCGACAGAGGTGTTGACAACTAAATCATTCTTCTGGAATGTGCCGTGTACCTACCTGAAAAGCATTATTTCTTTGCTATTTCGCGGCGAGCATTATTCGGTGGCTAATTCGTGGCGAGCATTATTTAGCGGCTATTTCGCGGCTATTCCGCGGCAAGCAGGCATCTCGCGGCTATTATGCGGCTATTTCTCGGCCAAAACTCTTAGAGATAGCGTTTTTAAACGTTCCGGGTAATTTTTACTCCAAGATTGGATAAAAAATAAAATTTTGCTCTTGACAGAGTTGGTCTTCGCGTCTGCGGGCGTCTCGCCGTGATCTACAGAGAATTTTCAGTTTTAGTCGCAATTTTGGAGAAAAAACACCGGAAACGTTTAAAAACACTATGCTTTCCCTCCACGCACAATACCAATACCCTTATCATATTTTCTCTTTTAAATGTGCATATATGTACTTCTACTTTTTAGGTCTCCTTTCAGGTGTACATCTGATTCGGATGTACTTTAATAAGAGGGTGTACTTCAATTTTTCACCTTTTTTTTGGAATTCTCAGAGTGGAAATTTTCATCACAAAACTATGAAACTCGCGACCAAAAGCCATGAAGCGTCAGCTTTTTCGGTTCGATTGGGTCATCACCCTCATAATCGTTCATATAACCGTCTTTTTCTAAGACGTGAACCTATTTGAGAATCTAAATTTTTTCGTAGTTCATTTTAAAATTTTCTACTAATAGAGGTGTACTTCAAAAAGAGAATGACCTTCTAGTTTCTGGCCCTCTCTTCTTGGTGTACTTCTGTTAGGGGTGTACTTCTGATAGAGGAAATGCGGTAAATTGTTTACTATAAACATATGCAAAAATAACACGAAAAAATAAAGAAACAGAAAAAACCATTACGCAGAAAAAATTATCGATTAGTGGCAAACTTGGAACCGGGCCAGCCATGAGTACTGTGTGCATGGCGAAAATACGCAAGCGCCTCAACACCACCGCCTTTTTCCATTGCCGCGAACTGTATAATCAGTGCCGTATGTTTTTCCTCTGGTTATTATCGAAAAGCACTTTATATTGCTTGCAGTCTGCGAGTTTCCTCACACTCGAAGGCCTCTGCTCCTTGCATGACAAAGATTCGGTGTCCGCTCCTGCCTATTTTGAACCATCTCCCGCTCCACATGAGCTCTATTTCGAAAATGGATGCGTATCTCAGCCAGAACTGTCACCTGTTGGTCAGTTGACTTCTTTAGTAACGCAACCTTTGAAGGAGAGGATTTCATAAGGTCTGTTCGAATGAAACTGTCCACCAATGCGGTCGGTGTGCGCGTCGAGCGGTCGTCGCGAAAACACTTTCTTGCACCTGCAAAACGATTAGCAGGAATGTCAGATGAATAGCAGTGATATCCCAGCCAGCTGTTTGAAGTCGTGTGAAGGCTCGCCCAGAAAAATGTTTCTGCGATGGAAGCTCGACGCGCACGCCGACCGCGTTAGCGGACAGTATAACTCGGACCGACTTCACTTTCCATTCATATTTCACCTTCGTGTCACTTAAACTCCTATCTGTATGGTCAACCTATCGGTGTCAGACGTTACTTGTGTGTTTATATAGTGTCTTCTTCTGTATGAAGACATGTAAAAATCAGAGAATGAATTATTGTTCCTGTGTTTTCAGATGTGAGTTTCCTGAGTGTCGAAAGGATACCGATGAAAAAAACGAACCCAATGAAAGCGCTTCAGATAAAGCCGATTAAGTTGAGACAGAGCCCGTTGAGGAAGAGAACGTGCGTTTCTGAACTCTAGAGGAGCTACAATACTGTTTTCTCAACATGTATGCACCTTTTCAGACTTGCTGAAATGGATATGAAATTAGCATAGTACTGTGCCACCGTGAACTCGCATCGAACATCACACAATGATCATCATCAAGAGCATTTCTGTCTGTACATAGTAATAAACACATAACATGTCATAGTTTTAATAATCAGTATTTTTACAGCCTTGTATGATGAGGAGGCGAAATTTTTGTTCCAAAACTCCGTCGGATGCGGCGCGTCAATATTTTACCCTGATGGTGTTGTTGTGAACATGTAACTATGACCCCTCGTCAATCCCATGCAGAGGATCTCAAATGAGTGATTTTTCAGATAATTTGAAACAATTACGTAGACAGACATTCAAATGGGACTCTTTATAAATATTTTCTCGCTCACATGAACCTGAGCGCAGCAAGCAGCGGAGCTGCTGGTCATGGCCAAATATGTATAACACTGTTAAGAAGACTTAAGCATGATAAGCATAACTTCGACCAATTTTAAATGAGGAAGAAAGGCTTTAACTCAAATAATCGTGACCTGAGTCTGAAGGCCCATTCAAAGCAGGTCGCTTCGACTAGTCGCGGCACTGCCAACAGTCACAAACCCCATCGCGCCAACAGATCTTGCTCTGAGTCGCAACGGTTCGGAACAGTTTGCAGTTTCAGTCGCGATCGCCGAGCGACTGGAGTATTTCATAGCTGGTAGAAGCGACCAGGGGTGCGTTCCAAGAATGTTTCCACCATAACGAGGGAGGGCAAATAGCCTTTCCACGGCCGAAATTGTTTCCCATGGCCACGAATAGTAACTGAAAATTGCTTCCACGTCGCAGTGTCTACGTTTCCATGGAAAACTTTAGCCGTGGGAATGTTCTTGGAACGCACCCCCGGGGTGCGTTCCAAGAACATTCCCATGGCAAAACGCGTCCATGGAATCGTAGCCACGGCCACGTGGGAGCAATTTCCAGTTATATATCGCATCCATGGAAAGCAAATTTGCCCATGGTGAGGTTGCTTTTCCTCCCACAGCGTCGTGGGAACGTTCTTGGAACGCACCCCTGCTTGATTTTGTAGGTCTCTTCGACTAATCGCGTCGCTTCCATGATGGAAGCGATTCTTCTAGTCGAAGCGACCAGTTCGCAATCGTTCGTCAAGACGTAGGGTATTCGGCGCCAATTCGCAGACATCACAGTTCACTCGCATAAAAGATGGCATGTGAAAGGGAAAACGATTATTCATCATGCATTTACGATGAGAGAGATGAGAAATGTAATAAGGCTACCGAAAAATCACATTTCACGCCGGCTTCGAGCAACTAGTAACTTTAGCTTTACTTTTATGTTGCTGTTTAAGCAAATTCCACCCCATCATCTTTTGAAACCAATTTTCTTTCGAAAGCAATGCGAAACCCTTTTAGTTAGAAGGAAAGAGCAACAATGTCCCAAAAAATAAGGAGGAATAAGAAAGAATAAGTAGAAAAAAAGATTTATTTTATCCCCCCGGCGGGGTCCGCAATTGTCCGCCTTTTTTTCGCAAAAATGCGTCCGTCCAAGCGATTTGAAATCAGTGGACGGAGCGATTTGAAATCGCTTCGTCCAGCGACTTTGAATCGCGGCATTATTGTTGTTCGCTTCGACTTCAAGTCGAAGCGACTAGCTATGAATGGGGCTTAAAGGCAGGGTTCTCGATAAAACCTGTTTAACTATCTCGATGAAACGGTAGATCTGGCCATCGCAAAAGTGAAAATGAGTAAAAATTGGAGAAAATACGCTCAGGAATAACTCATCGCTTGGTGTACTTCCACCCCCAATTATCGAGATTAGTGTAAAAGCCTGTTTTGCCAACTTTTATTTTGCTTTTAAAGTAATTTCTGTGCATTTCTGGAGACTACTGACCACTATGGCATCAAAATAGAAGGTGGATAAGCAAGCATTAATAAAAATATCGGTAATTAGGGAGCCGGCCGACACCGGTAATTAGCTGTTATACATTTTTGTGATGACCAAATCTACATTTTCATTAAGTGAGCTCAGAATTCGTTTTTATCGCGAACCCTGCCTTTAAGTGGAACACGAGTGTAAACTTTTTTCTCATAAACGGAAGACCAAACTTCACAGAAAACAGTAAAGAACCGTAAATCACCCTGCCGTCATAGTTCGAAACAAAAACACGGATAATGCTCGAGGAGCTCGAGTCGAGCATCTGTAATAGCTTCCTTAACCGAAGTATGAACGAAAAAAAATCATAACCTTTTGTGTCAGAAAGGATGGAACAGGGTATTACTGTCCATAAGAAAATTCCGGTCCGCAATTGCAGAAAAAAGCTGTTAGAGCACTCTGCTCGAAGACCATCCTGGTGGTCCTACAATTATTAACCGTCCCAGCTCGATTATCTTGAAGCTGTATGCTGTACCTGCAGAGCGGACTTTCACTTTTGTATGAACAGCACTCGAGAGGTATAAAAGATTTCTTGTTCTCAGCGCTGACGAGACCGCTACCAATAGTTCCTTGAGATACTGGGTTTTAACCCAGTATCTCAAGGAACTATTGGTAGCGGTCTCGTTAGCGCTGAGAACATGGGATGCACAGCACAGGACGGCTTACCTACCTCCCATTGTCATGCGACGAAATGCGTTCTGTACGCGGCTGGACTATTTCTTGGTGGAGCTGCTCTCGGTTACTTTATCGGCGACAAATTGGCAATGCGTAAAGCTCGGGTAAATTGCAAAGCTCAGCTTGCAAACGATAAGGTAGTTGATACTGTAGATATGGAGGATATTGGAGAGAAAAGAGCATTTTGCCGATGTTGGAAAAGCGAGAAGTTTCCGTATTGTGGCGGTGCGCACTCGAAGCACAACAAGGAAACCGGTGATAATGTCGGTCCATTGGTGGTGAAGGGCAGACACTGAATGACTACTGTTTTGTCAGTCGTTGTAGTTTTAAACAGATCCTACACTTCGCTTCCAAGATATTTTGCGTGAAACTTTACGGTTATGATAGTTGCTTCACTGATCAACACATCAGGTTTTGCACTTTATTGAGTAAATAATGTTGCTTATAAATATAAATATATTCTTTCCCAGTCAGGGTCAAGCCTACACTGAGATGAGCCCAGAGTGGGAGAAGGGGGGGGGACGCAGTTTGGCGGGCCGCGGAGTGGGAGGATGCCGCAGAATTGTGCCGTGTACGAGTAAAACTCATGATCCGCTCCGCTCAGCAGAACGTTTCGTTACCCAAATTTTTTAAAGGCTTTCGAATTTGAATTTGCTTTTCAGTTTTTTGTAAATTTTATTTTTAACCCCCAAAAAACGGACATTCAAATCAAAATTTTCATTTAAAAAATTTGGTGAACTGTTAATAGCCATGAACTTTTCACGTGATTGTTTGAATACTGAAAGGATGCAATATGGAGAAATAGCAACAACAAAAAGTGCAACAGGGGAAATCACGTATCCCCAGACAAGAGTTTCTCCCAATGTTTTTGAAGTTATTTTGTTTCTATTGTGAGTACACTTAGCGAACGATTTATATTCAAAAAGCAAATTAGAAAGCCAATACCGCTTGTAAACTGGCTATTCGTGAAGTCGGCAATGTACTTACATCTGAAAACCCCTGGATTTTCTCTACAAAATGATTCGGTGTGGTGACTCAAAGAGAAGAAGGTTAAAGGCAGTGTTCACGATGAAAATCGTTTCTCTGTTTTTCCACCTATCTTGAGAACGACCCCATGCTGATTCCAATGATGTCTCTGAAATCGTACAAGACCTTCTGGGAACAGAGTTGTAGTCCCTCAAAGATTGAGCTATGGAAACATGGTGGACGAGTTGTCCGAGTCTTGTAACTTCCGTCTTTTGCAGCCTATCTATACGAGCTGACCTGAGTAAAGAGAGAAGCTGAGAATGAAGGGAAGAACGGGGCTAATGATTGAAAATCATAGCTCATCTCACGATTTCGAGCACTCATTTGTTGACGTCGGTGGGCGTGTGACGCGCTTTTGGGGTTTTCAATGCGCTCGAAGTTGCAACTTCGGGCTCTTTTGGGGCTCTTCCTGGCTCGTTTTCATGCGTTCTTTCGACGTTAACGTTACAGAGTGTCCCTCCACTACCCAATTCTAGTGGAATTTTGAAAAATTTTTTCATCGTGAACACTGCTTTTAAGTATAAGTTGTGGATGAAGAGCCGTCAAGAACAGGATCGTGCTGCGTACTCGACCTCAGGCAAACTAGGGCGTCGACAACAGGTTGATAAGTTGTCATCTCATGAACCGCTCTCTGTTGACAAGTCAAATCGCGCGTATTGTCAGCCTGAGACCTGCCCGTTGCCCAGCGACGTCAGCCTGTTGTCGGGCTGTTGACAACTCGATGTTTCGCGTTTAGCGGCCTATTTAGCACCAGTTCACATCCAGCAGGACTGTTTTATCTAGATTAGGAACTACATTACACCGAACACGCGTCGCGGTCGGCGCATTAACACGCGTCGCGGTCGGCACACCAACACGCGTCGCGGCCGGCACAACAACACGCCTCGCGGCCGGCACAGCGACACGCGTCGCGGTCGGCGCAGCAACACGCGTTGCGGCTGGTAGCCCAGCCTCCACTGGGGTCACCACCGGATAGGTAGGACCTCCAGATGCTGGGCGGGGCCAATGTACCGCAAACTTGGGTAATTAAACCGACTGCGCTTTCATCATTCACAGCATGCCTGAAAAATGCGCCATATACTTCCCTTGTATCTAGAGCGTTAGCTGTGCAACAGCTCGACATCGACGAGATCATAACTCGCGGCCGTAATTGCTGTGCGACAGCTCGACATCGATCAGAGCATAACTCGCGGCCACGGCCCCGCCGAATATCGGCGCGTTGGCCAGCGGTGACTGATGGTGGGCGGATCAACCTGTTGTCGACGCCCCAGTTCGCCGGAGACGGCGAAGCGGGCTGCAAAGAAGGCTGTCTCCATGGCAAAGGCGAGCCACTACAAGGATTTGTATGAAAGGCTGGACACAAGGGAAAGCGAGGAGTCTGTATTCCGTTCGCCCAAGGCGCGAATTCGTTCTGCACCGGACTTCGGACATCAGAGTGTCTTCAAAGCAGAAAATGGCACCGTTCTCCATCGCCAAACCGATATCCTGTAAAGATGGCGGCAGCACTTCGACACTATATCTAACGAAGAGTTTCCTCATCCGCCCATCTGGAGCCTGCGTAGAGGGGCCTGTCCCCCCAAATTACACCAGAGGAAGTCAGAGAAGCCATAGCGAATATGCACAAAGCTACCGGCTCGGATGACTTGCCTGCTGAGATCTGAAAAACGATGGGCAATCGCGGCTCTGAATGGCTGGCTGAGTTCTTCAACCGGATTATCGCCGAAGGAAAAACACTGGATATCTGGCAGACCAGTGTGACTGTGCCCATTTGGAAAGGGAACGGTGACGCAGCTGACTGTTCGTCGCACAGGCCAATTCGTTTGCTGTGCCATACTATGAAGGTTTTCGAACGCATTCTGGACAGGCGTCTGGGAGATCTCGTCGTGACAACAGCAAGCCAGTGCGGATTTGTCAAAGGGTGTGGAACTACGGATGCCATTCACGCCACTACGCTTCTGATTGAGAAGCATCGGGAGAAAATGGCAATATATACGTCGCTTTCCTTTATCTGGAGAAGGCATTCGATCGTGTCCTACATGGTCTCATATGGATGGCGTTGAGGTCCCAAGACGTTCCGTAAGATTATAAACGATGGACAAGATTGCTGTACATAGAGTCGACAAGTGTGGTCAGATGCTCATCAGGGGCAAGTGAGCTCTTTTACCGTCCGTGTTGGAGTCCATTAAGAGTCTGCCCTGTCACCATTGCTGTTCATACTCTGCATGGACGCAATCACACAGGATATACAGAAACCGCACTCGTGGTCGCTACCCTACGCCGACGATGTTATGTTGACAGCCGAGACGAGGGAAGAGTTAGAAATTTAAGTGCAGCTCTGGAAAGATTGCTTGCAACGTTCCAGACTGCGGCTCAGCATCGCGAAGACCGAGTACATGGAATATTGCGCGCAAGTGGATGACAGGTCAATCCAAATTGATGGCACCGACCTCAAAAAAGTGAATTGCTTCAAATATCTCGGCTGTAAAAGCGCCTCGACAGACGATGTATCATCGGAAGCTCAAGGACGCGTAACGGCCGACTGGATGAAGTGGAGAGCAACTACGGGGTTGATGTGTGACAAGAAGATTCCACTCCGTCACATTGGAGGTGAGAATGCTCAGATGGTCACTGGGTATCAGTCTGAGGGAGCTGGTCACGAACGATACTGTGCGTGCCACCTTCGGAGTTGTACCAATAAATTGAAAGATGAAGGAAGCCCGGATGAGATGGTCTGGACATGTTCTACGAAAATACGCTAGTTCCGTGGCCAAAACTGCACTCAACTTGGAGGTGCGTGGTGTCAGGCCGCGAGGTAGACCGAAAACGCGCTGGCTCGACCGCGTGAAAACCGACATGGCTAAGGCACGACTCACTCCGGAGGACGCAGCTGACAGGAACAAGTGGAGGACAAAAACCAAACAAGCGGACCCTACGTCAACGTGGGACAAACGCTAGGGAGGAAGAAAAAGAAGAAGAAGAAGATTCGGTGTGGTGATTCTTCGTGGAAGTTCAAGTATTTCACCTCACTGGTAGAAAACAATGTGAGCGTGACGTAAAGGTGTGACATGTGCGATTAGGATAGAGCCGTTATTCTCCTTAATGCCTGGCTGCTCGCAAAATCTCTTTTCCAGAGTGTTGTGTGGAGATGCTTCACCCTACCAAGATTCCAAAATTGTGCCAAGTCCGGAGGTGGTCATGGTCGTAAAAAGTCGTTTGCTTACCTATAAAGGAATGGTTTTTGAAACTTTTGCAGAATTTTGGGGCATTCATTTTGGGCACCAAAAATTGTTTTTCAGGAGATCAGAGCCCAGAGGTGGAGTGAATGTCAAAGAAAATATCGTTTTCCCACCTATGCAGAAATGCTTTTTGGAGCATTTGCAATACTTTAGTACCTACTTTTTTGGCGCCGAAAAAAAATCCTTCTCACTCAGACAGGACGGGGGAATCACTCGGCTGTGCGAAGGGGGTATCACCAGTTGCAACGACCCACGGGTGAGTCCCCCATGATACCCCCGGATGACCCGAATAACCCCGGTTGACCCGTATCGCTACCGGGCGCTATTATTTACCTCAAGCATGTCGCCCCGGGTCCACGACGGAGAAACGCCCCGCCTCGGCACAAGGACGTAATCTTCGGCGCGGTCTGCGGTGAGGAACCACCCTCCCCACAGATTGCGGCGAACCCCCCCCCCAGCCGAGAGGATACCCTTATCCCCCCAGCGGTCAAAATTATGCTGGCCTCTGCAGAGTTGCTCCAAGCCACCTTTCAGGGCCGGCATTAGAATGCTGAATGAGGACTTGAGTGAGATGAGGCGCCTTTTACACCGGCTGTGCACGTGATAAGCACGTTACGACGTGATCATTCGTGATGTTGTTAACCACCTACCTCCGTCTTTGGGGTCGAGCAGAGTGCCGAAAGGGCGCGGCGCGGCATGACAATGGAGAGCCGTCATCATGCCGCGCCGCGCCCTTTTGGCACTCTGCTCGATGGTCCCCCGGGTGATCGAAAACCAACTCCGGCCAGAAAATCGTCGGGGGAATCACCCTGGCTGCATTCGCAGCGGCGAAAAAATGCAAAACCGCCCGGGTGATCCGACATCCCTGTCTGAGCAGGTGATCAGAGTACAGAGGTGATGAAGGTCAAATAAAATATCGCTTCCCCACCTATACAAAAATGATTTTTGTAACATTTGCAACATTTTGGGACCTTCTTTTACTCATAGATCCTGTTCATGTGGGGTTTATTTTGAAGCTCCCCACTAATACTATTCACAGCCCAAGTTTGAGACCCCTGGGTCTTGATTGAACCGAGAACGAGCCATTGGGATCCCTAAATTCATTCAATGGGATTTGGACCCCTAAAGCCGCTACTATCCCATTGGAGAAAATTTTCGTTATGCAGTCCTGGAAAGAACTGCGCGAGATTTTCCAGCACAACTTTCTATGGAGAACAACTCGACATTCCATATTAGCTGAAGAGGAGTAGATCAATACGTTATTTTTTGCGTCAGAAATGCCGAAAATCTCTTTCGGACTTGGAGTTGCCAGGTATGAGGGTAAACTTTTTTCCTCGTAGATCCTGTCCATGTGGGAAATATTTTGAAGCTCACCATTAGTATTGTTTACAGCCCGAGTCTGAGACCACTAGCCCTCGTTTGAACCAAAAACTATCCGTCAAACAAGGAACATGTTGATAAATTCAAAAACAATCGAGAAAAAGAAAGAAGAGAATGAATGGGAAAAATCGAACTTTTGTTCGCAGAGGGGGGGGGGCGCAGTGACGAACCACCCGCTGGGAGAGGGGCCGCACTCTCCACCGACCAATCCGATTGCCACACCTGATCGTGTTCCCAGACCTCATCTATGAGGCTATGGAGAATACGAATTTAACGTTCGTTCGTCGATTTTAAAAATACTAAGGTGGGTTTTGTTCACTAATTGACATGTTACCTACCCTAACCTATAGTAAACCTCGGAATTTCGACAAATGGACTCCAGATTCATGCTCACCACCTTAGATTACCTCTACATACAAGTTTTGAGCTAAATCCGAGAAAAATTTTTGAAACTCCAAAAAAATGCCTGTTTTTCTTCAAGGGTACCTGCCTTTTCGCGTGACTTGAAAAAATGCTCATGACCTTTTTGAACCTGCAGCTCGGAGCGGGATACTGCGAATTTTAACTATAGAGCCACAAAAGATACTAACGATAGTAGTCGTCGTTTTCGCAAATGCGTTCGACACTCACAACACTTTCCTTGTTAGCATATTCCCACAACACCTGATAGTTTGGTTTACCGTCACCATGACAGTGGTTACCGCCCTAGTAAAGAGGTCCTGAAAAAAGTGGTCTGGCTAGTTATCCTCTGTTTTGAATGCAAACTTAGTTTGTACCTTTGGGTGCTTGTGTGGAGCCAGGGGAGAGCTAGCGAGAAAGTGTGAGGGAGGAGGAGACGCAGCATACGCGCGCCGACGCAAGCGATCAACATCAGTGAAATTCACTTTGAATTGGGGGATAAGCAGTCACGTCCTTGATACTGGCTGAGAGTTGTTAATAAAGCGTCGAGCCTAGTTCCGGTGAAAGATCCGAAATTGCGTAGTTTCGAAAGGAATTGGAAATTTCAATCGAAATTTCAAAGAAATATAAATTTTGATTAGCTCGGAGTTCGTTGTCCTCCGAAAACTTTTCCTAACCGATTTTTTTCAACTTTCATTTTTTTGTTTTTCGTTCGTTCGAAGATGTTCCGAACCGAAAATTCGCAAATCTCGTTTTTTCCACACAAATTCGAATTTTCACAACTACATATTCTCGGCCAATCCGAGACTTGATGCTTCGGGGAAAGCGGCCGTTATCACGCTCTGTTATCATTAGGCATCAAATTCACCTTTAGCGCCGTCATCAAAGCTTATCCGCGCAAAGGGTGAATTTGCTAAGCGGCTGGATATCACTCAGCGCAAAGGATGAAATTACCGCCGTTGCTGGCATGTCAGAAATTTCTAAACAAGTGAAAACATCTCAGCGAAAACATGATAAAACGATTGATCACGTTCCGATGTGTTTACCATGAGCACTGCCGGTATAAAAGCCGCCTCATCTCACTAGAGTCCTCATTAGGCATTCTGATGCCGGCCCTGAAAGGTGACTTCGAGTCACTCTCCGGGGGCCAGCGTAATTTTGGCTGCTGGGAGGATACAGTGGGTATCCTCACGGTGTGGGGGGGGCGAGTTACGCCGCGGTCCGCAGAGGGTGGCTCCTCACCGCAGATCTCGGTGAAGATTACGCCCATGTTGCGGCCAAGGCGGGGCTTCTTGCGCTGTGGACCTTCAAATTTGTGAAATTTTCGAGGTAAACTCACCCATTTTTCGAGGTAGTTTTACCTCATTTTCGCGGTAAATTGGGCCCTCTCTCGTTGGCAGTTCGCACCATTTTCACGGGATATTCACCTCATTCTCACCTATCCTAGCGGCAAATTCACCTGTACAGTGAATTTAACGCGGAAAATTAAGACTTCGTGCCGACTTGTACATGAGCATCAAGTCTCTTTTGCTGAGGCATCAAGTCTCGAATTGGCAGAGTTATTGTTGTAGAACTTCGAAAAAAAGTCGAACGAACGAAAATTGGTAATTTTTGCCAGAAATATTTTTGAACGAATGAAAAATGAAAGAAAAATCCTGCTAACAAGAAAAATCTAGAAGTGTTTCGAAAATTTCTGTCGTGTACAACTATACGACATTAACTGGAAACAGCATATTCTGCGAAATTGTGGTGAGCGCGAAGCGCTTACCGGATTTGGCTTTGATCTCTTCCCGAGCGGATGCCCTACAACGAGATCACCTATTCCTAACGTCTTCAGAGGTATGAGCTGTACACCATTCGATGCGCTGTAAGAATTTACATATGTGTGTAAATTTTCATCTTAACTGGTCCCCGCTTTCTAAAGTTGTGACCTCTCAAAGTACGCAAAAACGTTCTCCACCACCGCCTCCGCCTCCGCCTCCATCTCCGTCCGTCGAAAACCATTTTTTTGAAAGGCGTGGACCAAATCGCATGAAAATGTGTGACTATACGTAATCGGCCACGGGAATGCCAAAAATAATTGGGAGAGCTCACCATAATGACTTCTGGGCCCCTAACAAGCGGTTCAAACTCGGTAACCTGCCTCTCAAGATTAGTTTATGAAAATGACGGGTCTTTTCGTTATCAGTCATTGTTTTCTCAGAGTCTCCATATAAATACCTTGCTCTCTAGGGTGGTGTACTCTGAAAGTCTGGCTCGGAAGAGGATGCTGTGCGGTAATGTTTTTGAGCTCGGTGCGTGTTCGTTCCATGCGAACCATCGATGAGAAGGCGTCGCAGGGCGTGCTGAAGTGTTGCTTGACTATGCGAGACCGCAATGGGAGTATGCAGGACGTCATGGGACGTGTGCAGGACCCCAGTAGTGTTCTGCAGGACGTCTTAGAACGTGTGCATGACCACAATAGAGGTGGGCGGGACGTCGTAGATAGTGTGCAGAACCTCGGTAGGAGTGTGCAGGACATCATGGAACGTGTGCAGGACTCCAATAGAAGTGTGCAGGACATCATGGAACGTGTGAAGGGTCCCAGTAGGGGTGTGCAGGACATCGTGGGACGTGTGCAGGACCCCAGTAGTGTTGTACAGGACGTCATGGAGCGTGCTCAGGACCCCAATAAAGGTGTGCAGGACGTCGTAAATAGTGTGCAGGACCTCAGTAGGAGTGTGCAGGACATCATGGGACGTGGGCAGGACCCCAGTAGGGTTGTGCAGGACGTCGTAGATAGTGTGCAGAACCTCGGTAGGAGTGTGCAGGACATCAGGGAACATGTGAAGGGTCCTAGTAGGGGTGTGCAGGACATCGTGGAACGTGTGCAGGACCCCAGTAGTGTTGTACAGGACGTCATGGAACGTGTGCAGTACTCCAATAGAAGTGTGCAGGACATCATGGAACGTGTGATGGGTCCCAGTAGGAGTGTGCAGGACATCATGGAACGTGTGCAGGACTCCAATAGAAGTGTGCAGGGCATCATGGAACGTGTGAAGGGTCCCAGTAGGGGTGTGCAGGACATCGTGGGACGTGTGCAGGACCCCAGTAGTGTTGTACAGGACGTCATGGAGCGTGTTCAGGACCCCAAAAAAGGTGTGCAGGACGTCGTAGATAGTGTGCAGGACCTCAGTAGGAGTGTGTAGGATATCATGGGACGTGGGCAGGACCCCAGAAGGGTTGTGCAGGACGTCGTATATAATGTGCAGAACCTCAGTAGGAGTGTGCAGGACATCATGGAACATGTGAAGGGTCCTAGTAGGGGTGTGCAGGACATCGTGGAACGTGTGCAGGACCCCAGTAGTGTTGTACAGGACGTCATGGAACGTGTGCAGTACTCCAATAGAAGTGTGCAGGACATCATGGAACGTGTGAAGGGTCTCAGTGGGGGTGTGCAGGACATCATGGAACGATCGCAGGACCCCAATAGGGATCCGTATGCAAGTCATGCCTTCGAATCAGACATGTGGGCCAGTAAAGACGAGCCACATCAGCAAGAATTGGTGAAGTTTGGCTACAGCGACTGACCCTGGGTCTATCCCAGACGGGGTGTGGCCATCCAAGATTTACTCATAGAAATGATGAAAAACTCTGATGAAAGATACCCAATACTGCTATCAATAATTGTTTTTATAGAAACTTCATGAAACTACTTCGACTGTTAGCCTTACATATCGGTGGTTCATTCCATTTCTGTCTTGAATGGTGGGTGCTCCTCCCCCCGTCCAGGATAGTGCCCTAACCCTGTACAATTGGGTGATTTCAAAACTGATTTCTTCATTTTCTCAACTTTTTAATTCGAAAAACTATTTGCCTTGTATCCTATCTGTAGGGAGCCGCATTGCAACAATTGTTTTTCAATCTTAGCAGCGGAGCGGTTGTTTCTTTATTTTTACCACTATGTTTTTTTTTAAGAGAAACAACTTCACTTTCAGAGATTGACGATATTGTAGAAGGGAAACCCTTGGAAAAAGTTGTGAAATTTCTGAAAGTTGGGCTCCGCAGAAAAGGTCAAGGATTTGGCATTGCTCTAAAATGTCGTGAAACTGTTTCATTAGATTTGGCTATCAAACTGATTTTCTAAATGAGGTGAAATTGTTGAATTGATTTGGCTTTTGTTGGTATAAGCAGACAACATTATCATTGAATGTAGTGAAATTGTTGCAAATAGATTTGGCAGGCGCTCTATGAATTACCAGAGTCAAATCACGCGTCAGAAGGTCCTCTGGCGAGCAAATGAAAGCAAAAAAAACTACTTCCTCAATCAACAATGCTGAACGAAATGTGGCCTTATGGGCCAGAAATAAGGTTTTCGAATTTATTCTCCCCTTTCAGTGTAGTTCCCACTAAGGTACTGGACCTTCCCTCTTCCCTCACCGATTAGATAAAAATCACGAGAACAAAATTTAACACAATTTATTAGCTACTGACGCTATGTCTTCGTGTCCTCAATGCTTTCACGGTTCACATTGTATGGAAACGTTTTTGTTGCTAGACTTATTTCTGTTCTCACTTGACTCCATATTGGCTCCAAGCAAAACCCCTTCTGACGCGTGATTTGACTCTGATAATTCATAGAGCGCCTGCCAAATCTATTTGCAACAATTTCACTACATTCAATGATTATGTTGTCTGCTTATACCAACAAAAGCCAAATCAATTCAACAATTTCACCTCATTTAGAAAATCAGTTTGATAGCCAAATCTAATGAAACAATTTCACGACATTTTAGAGCAATGCCAAATCCTTGACCTTTTCTGCGGAGCCCAACTTCCAGAAATGTGCTTTTGGCTTTGAGACTGGCATGGTCAGAGCTTAAATAAAGTACGTTGTTCATACTTCAACAAAAAGACTAAGATAATCGGTTAGGGCTTGGATTGTTGACCACGACCCTGCTAAATGATTAAGACAGCTATGTATTTCATTATTACAAGCTTGAAAAAGGTATTTTATCACACCGAAATAGCGCCAATCAAATTCGGATATAAAGAAGCTCTAAATTTGATTCTGGAAGAAAATACACGTGTTAGTGAGGCTTCGGGATAAAACGATCTTGCTATAAAAAGATAATTGTTCACATTGAATCAATATAGCTTCATAAACTACTCTAGTTGAGACGACATGTAAGTCAGCACTAACGTTGCGCTGTACTTTGTAAATCCCTCGAAGCGTTTTGTACACCTAGTATTTTCGCTCCGTATTCTGTTTTCTGTTTGTTTGCTTCTCGAAGTTGTGGAGCACGCAATAACATGGCTTTGATCTGCTGCCATTTTGGGCGCAGGACCCATCTGGTGTAACTCCTCGTTTAATCGTCACTCTGCTTCTTTATCCAATCTCATCACACACAACATTTAATCGACCAATCGGAGTACATCGGCCATTAAACGAAACCTTCGTCATAGCTGACGACGTTTGAGAAAAATGCAGTAAAAAACGGAAACGGAAGAAAACGGGTATTGCCTAGCACAACGAAAAATGAGTCGAGCAAAGGAAATACATAGTCATCACAATGCGAAGCCGCTCCCTCATTGCAAATTGGGAGAACACAGATTATTTACGGCGATAACATCAAACCATTGGACTAAAACAACTTTTTCTTATGAAAACCTAATGATATGCGGAGAACCGCCCAATTGGTATCCGACGGGTCATCTCCATTCCTGATAATTAGCAAGTGCGTCCAAGCCAGTAGAATGTGTCAAAGACTTGCATTTCGCAGCTAAAAGTGAACAAGAGATATTCAATGAATTACAGAAAAGGATAAACGTGCACTCAGATTTAATCATGCAGGTGGGAACGAACATGGACCAGGTTGGAACTATGAAAACAAAAGTACGATCTTTCTGGAACCCTGATAATCATATGCAGTATTTATGACAACCTCCGCTTCTGAGTTCTCTTGAAAAAACATCGCTCCAAGCATGATGTGTGACTGAAATCATAGAAAAACGCAAAAAAAATCACTGCAACGCCTGCTCGGTGTACATATGTTATAATATACGTGCATCGAGTTTGCGCCAACGCACAATATATCGAGCGCAAAGTATCAGTGCGATCCGTGTCGACTGTACAGTTTACCGCAATGTTAAAAGGCGATGGTGCGGTTGCGCTCAACGCACTAGCACTACGGTTGAAATCTGGTGCTTTGCCAAATGTCACCGACAGCACAGCTGATATCCTAGGTTACTTACGGTGTTCATTTTTTTCAACATTGTTTCTGTTTTGTTTTTGTTTCAGAATCTTTTACCATTGCGAATATGGGCTTATCACAGTGCGTGAAGGTGATTTGCCGTTTTCTTTTCAGTTTTAAAGTAGTATTCCGAAAAAAAGAAACACTATCAGGCCCGAAAATACGAGAAGTTTCCCTCACGCACTAAGAAAAGCCCCTAAAAACCAAGCAGAAACAGGCGTGAAAAAAAAGAGAAACCGTAGCTCACCCAGAATCACAGCTGTTGTCGATCGATGGCGAAATCTGGCGAAGCGCCAGGTTTTCCACAGTACTGTAAGTGAGTCGACCGCAACTGCATCATTGCCTTTTAACTTTGCGGCAAACTGTACTTTACTCGATCAAGCGCTACATCTCGCCTAGACATTTCAGATCTCTTTTGAAGATGCCAGGAAACTCTCGCACTTTTAGTTCAGTTCGAAAACAGAAGAAATTGCCAAGAAACAGCAGAAGTCTGGAAAGTTATGAAACATTTACCAATTTTTCTGCCACTCTCTCGCTGGAACCTCTCAACGTCTTTGCTAGAGGGGAATTTAGGAAAAAAAATAATAGTTGCCTCAACACCGAATTCGGAACTTCTGAAGAACGAGTTCACAAACATTTTCGTCGTCTCAACAAGCAGTTCCTCTGAAAGGTGAAAGGTGAACTGAGAGCATCTGAGCTCGCAATTTTTCTAATTCCTTCGTCACCTTAACTTTAACCGCGGGCCGACCACTTGAAGGAAATGTTTACGATGATTTTCGTTCCCGAGTTTTCCATTCAAAACAATGCGTTAGCAGCCAAGTGTTACCAAAATTACGGAGAAACGGCGAGAAACGCACTAAATCGTTTTTGTGACATTATTCTCTGGCCTGGACTAGTTGTCCGATCGAATGAACATGTTCACGGTGGTTTTCACCGGTCAAAAATAGGGCTTGCCAAGAATGGAGGAACATTTTAGGCAAAACAGTATTAGTAAGGGTTTGAAAGAAGGGACGAAGCAACAGAGAGTGGAGAATTGCAAAAGACGGTTCCACAAAAGATTTCATTGTCACAACGAACAGTTCCTGTGAGATTAAAGAGGCGCAGTGAGAATAAAGGATTTTGTGTACTTCTGTTGCATTTTTCACGGTTTCTTCGTCATTTCGGGTCTACTCGGGGGACAAACAATCGATTCAGCGATTAATCTCAAAATCGAAGATTATCGTGAACCCTGCCTTTAAGCTAATTGTAGGAAAATTATCGTTCACACTAATTTTGTGAGTGATTCGCACATACGTAGTAAATCGTGACTACTTTGATTGTCGAGAGAGATCACTGAAGAATGTGAAACACTGTCAGCCCACCTTGTGTTTTTGAATCTATCATAGACAGCGCTCATTCCATAACCTCCTCGATCACTAACAATTACAGCACTCCACCAGTTACCGAATCGTTCTTCTGCCTGTTGTTTCATGTACCTGGAGGAATCCCTTTCTAAGCGCAATGATAACAAATCGTATCTGAAGGACATTCCTAACAATGCCATGTACAATTTCAACATACTTGGCTTGATAACTGTATTGATGTGGGTATATACCGACTGTCTCCAGAACTAATTCTCTGAGCTTTTCTGATCTACAATTGTCGTCTAAAAAGTAACTAAGCGTTGACACACATCACACGAAGGTAACGGACTCTTAAAGATGAAAACTAACTTTTTGATCTGCCAGTGCACACTATGGAAGAAAAAACAAGCAGAAGAAATAGAGGAACCTGAGATGAAATCTTTCTGTGGCAAACCCTCCATCTGAGCATTACTCTGAAATAAAATATAGCATATAATACCGTGCGTTTCACAATTATAGCAACACATTCGAAAACACCGTTGTCGAGATACGCACAAACTTTCATCAGTGCGGCTTGTATGAACGCTAACGAGGAAAGCTATTGAGCCAATGCGCTTAGCGACGAACAAGGGGTGACCCGCAGCACATGTTAGGTCCAAAGCGTAAAGCAAAAGCACAACGGACAGAAATTTCTCCATCTGGCCGCATTTGTTACCACAGTTTTTTTTTCAATGTAGCCTTGGTGAGAATCATTGAGAAAGTGCTTTTATACGATGCGGTCGTCCGCAACGAAATATATACTCTGTTTATAATATTAATGTTCACGAACCTATGGTCCGCCACTGGTCCTCTACTAGCCCTCTACTACGATGCGTTCTCGGTAGAGCTCAGTATGCATCGGCCACCAAGTAGGCGCCTCTCAAAGCTCACCAACTCGGCGGTGGAGTGGGGTAATATCGTCCATCACTGGATGAGGCATCGTCGCGACGCTGGTTGGCGGGAAAAACTGCGCGATCAATAGCCACTCTCCCTTCGTTTTCCCGCGCGCAATTTCTCCTGCCAAGCAGCTTCGCGGCGATCCCTCATCCAGTGATGGACGATAAGTAGGTGAGTGGCGGCAGCGACGTATCAAGCGTTTATGGGGTCGCCGTGGCATGCAGGGGTCGGCCGGAAACGAGTTCATTACCGTAGTAGAGGGCTAGTAGAGGACCGTGACGGACCATAAGTTTGTGCACACCGTTCTAAACAGGCAGTGTTGGACAAGGTTTGTTCGAAGCCTCCCATGGGAGGAAATTTTCGGGGCAAAATGTGGCTTCTGCTATTTCAAAATTGCTAGAACAGATTTGTTTCGACGCTTCCCTGTAGAGGTTAGTTGTGGCGAGCTCCATTTATCGATTTTAGACTGACGATATGGTAGGTTACGGTGAGTATACGATAATTTAATCAGAGTCTCAGATCTAGCTGAGAGCTTCTCTCTGATTATTTGTGGTGCTAAATTCAAATTTGAGGATCATTCATAGAAGGCTCTATTCCACTATTCCGGATTATGCTAGGTCACGTCAGCTGAATGATATAGTTGTGTCATTCGAATAGATTCGAATCGAATTAATCGAATAATTGTCAGTCGAATACCTATTCGAACACGGAATTTTCAAAATCGCGCGATTCGAATACTATTCGAAATTCGGCCCTCGAAATGGTTCCATTTAAATATTATTCAAAATTCGGACCTCAAAAAAGGGGTCGTTCGAATCTATTCGATATTCGAAGCCTACTATTCGAATGTTCATTCGGATAGTAATAATTTCGAATAGTTCGATTACATCTGCCAGTCGTCGCTATTTATGGTGTACGGTAAGTGATCGTGTGTTCCATTTGGCAAGTCTGACCAAAGTTTTCAAAATCATTTGGCGCCTCGTCACGTGCACCGCAATTCAAATTCCATGTTTGGGCCGAAAAGGTAAAGGCGCATACAGGACATAAAGAGGATGGAAAACTAGTAACAAGCTTAGAATTAAAGATGATATTTATACGTTTCAGTTCTGGATCTGCACTAAACTATTCCTCGCAAGATGGGCTTGTTCTTTTTTGTTTGTTAGAATGATCCATTTGTTCTTGCTATTACGCCGTAATATCCCCGAGAAATCTTCGAGGTTTTCCATTTAGTGCTGTTTGAAGTCGTAAAGTAAGAGACTTTTTAGTCACTTTTCTTGTCACACCCCATCCGGAAAAGCATGTGGTAGTTCGGCTGTGGTGCTGCCACGCGGGTCTGACGAATTCTTTATTGAATACCTACTTGGCTCATTCGAGCCTTTATATAGCCGCTCACGGCTTAGCAACAAGATCACGTATTTATCATTCACTATCTTCACTGTTGATACTTGTCTTCATTCGCTTCTGATCCATTGCTAGTGCAGTGGTTGCACTATACTCCGCGGCCCAGAAACGGTGTGATGTTGACGGCTTGTGTCTTGCTGCATGCTGATGGGAGGATGCTGATTTCATTTCGGTGATCGTAGGCTTGGAGGAGTATGACGGCAGGATGGACGATGAGGCTTGTCGAACACTGAGGAGTTTCAGTATTCTTGCTGGTGCGCACTTGTGGGGCTCTTTCTTATTCTGCAGAGTTTGGAACCTTATTGGTGATTCGGTTCCCTTGGATTGGGAACGAAGCGACGGAGTAGTGTGAACAAAGTTCACCGTAGACGGGGGAAAGGGAGAGGGCTTCAGTATTCTTGTATTCACTGAAGCTGGGTGTTTCGTTGAGCAGTGACGAGGTGGTGTAGTGGGAGATAAACGGTGGATAAGTGATGACGGAGAGGAAGGGAGACGGTGGGTAAGGCATGGTGGAGAGGAACGGGAGCGGGAAAGGGAAATGGAATGGGAAGGTGGATGGCTCAACGTCGTTGATGCTCCGGCCTCTTGTGAAAACTTCTTCTCGCACGCCAGCAGCATCTCTTGGGAAAGGTTCCCATTCCGCAGTGGGAAGGTGATCCTAGTGCTTGCGTAAGCGACACCAGCTTGATTATTCGATTCTGATTTGCGTCTTGTGTGTGAACGAGATCGTAAGTTGTAGTGATGTCCTCTTTGCGCTTTATCATGTTCGGAATCGAAGTCTTCGCGTTGGGTTGAGTTCGGAGTGGCCAGTTCAACAATATCGTTCTTTGTCGGTTCTCCTATTTCGAAAGGTACTAGAAGATTGACCGGTCGACGTATGGTTCGTCCATTTGGTAGTTGAAGTTCTGCTTCTCGTACAACATTATTGGCTGACTGTAGCAACTTGATGATTCTTCCCATTTTCCAGGAATTCCGAGGTATTACTGCGTCCATTACTAGCACTACGGCCCCAACAGTTGGAACCTTGTTGGTGCCACGTTTGTTGTTGATTTCAAGCTTATGTGCTTCGCGTAAGCTGGTTAAGTACTTATGACTCCAAATACTCCAGAACCGTTCAGATAATTGATGACTCGATCTGAGGGCGTCTTCTGTTTGCTTTCGAGTCTGTAGTGCGGTTGCTTTGTTTGGTGGCAGGTAGTCCTTGTCTTCTGTATCGGTTTCCATGTGATATGTGATTATTATATCGCGTTGGATGAAGTCTATGGGACGTAACGTGGGGTTCTCTTCCCATCTTTCTTCTTGGTATGTGAGAGGCCTGCTGTTGAGGCTTCCCTCAATCTCTACTAGTAGCTTCTCCAGAACTTCCTGTGTTGGAATCGTCCGTTGTATAGTTTTGTAAAGACTGTGTTTGGTCGACTTGATCAGTCTCTCGTAAAGAGCTCCCTGCCACCGAGCGTATGGTGTTATTGTCTTCCAGACAATTCCTTTCGTGGCCATAGTTTGCTTCAACGACATGTCATTTATCACAGGAATTACTACCTCTCGAAGAATTTCTTCTCCAAGCATGAAGTTGGGAGCATTATCTGATGTTATGCTCGATGGAATCCCTCTTCTGGCAAAGAATCGGCGTAGTGCGAGCAGAAGATGATAAGTAGTCATATCTGGTACAAGTTCTAGATGAAGTAGTCTTGTTACTGTACATGTAAGTATGATTCCATATACTTTCACGGTTTCATCATAGCGTTTGGCGGAAATTGGTCCGAAGTAGTCGATTCCGATGTTCTCAAATGGTCTTGTTCTTTGTACTCGCCGTGACGGAAGGTCGTCCATCTCCGGGTACTTGTAAGGGAGATTATTCATCTTTTGGCAAGGTACACATCGAGTCACCGCTTTGCGAACCATCTGCCTGAGTTTCGGAATCCAAAACCGTTCTCTGACACGTGATATCGTTTGCCCAATTCCACAGTGGAATTTCGAGTGGGCATTCTCCACAATAATTCGAGCGAAATGCGTTTTAGTGGCGGTGAGGTACGGTTGTTTGGTGTTGAATGAAAGATTAGAAGTACCAAGGCGGCCTTGGCAGCGCAGAATTCCGTGCTTGTCTTCCTTGAGTTTTAGCTGCTTCAGTGCTGCTCTTTTTGCTGAAGGAATGTGAACATTTTGGTGGTTTCGTATAAGAACGCGAAGGGGCGCTTCAAGTTCAGTAGCTGTGACGTATGGGAGTGAATCCATTGAACGCAGCTCTGGTATTGTCCGCTCAATGCGCTCTCGAAGGTTGCTTCTTGTCCGTGAGGTAAGCAGCTTCACGAAGCGTAGAACGTATGCTACTACTTTTTGGCTAGAGATGAGCTGATTGTTCCGTTTCCAATCCAGTAAATCCGATGGAATAAAGTTTGATGATGCTGATAGAACACAAGTCTCTTGCTCAGCGTCTGATCGTATGGTGAAGAGTCGACATTCTTTGGTCCATTCTAGGGTAGGCTTCTGTATGAAAGAAGGTCCAGTCCACCAAAAGTGCTTCTCGAATTCTGCTTTTCGCAAGCCTCTTGTCGCGCAATCGGCTGAATTCTCGGTGGTGTTGATGTATCCAAAGCGAATGGGTGGTTGGATTTCCGCGACAAGTTTCTTTATTTCTCGGATTCGATTTTTCACTAGTGCTCCGACAGGCTTTTCCTTAAGATTTGCAATCCAACTTAGTGCGATTTCGGAGTCGGAAAAAACGACTATTTCTTGGAAACTTGTTCGATCCTTGATTGCCTTGTATACTGAGTGTGTTAATCTGACTGCCATAGTAAGTGCATTCAACTCGAGCTTCGGTATTGTTGGATTTTCTTTCACTGATGGTAACTTTGTTTTCGCAACTATCAAATGCGATCCATCTTCAGAAACTATATTCCTGAAAGTTTAGGTTCCTGGCAAAAGTAAAGATTTGGCATGGCCATAGAAATATACTCAGTTAAAAAGGGAAAATAAAGAAAAATGAAAAAAGGTTTTGGAATATTCCTGAGGACGATTTGACGTAGAATAATTTGTTTTTCGGGAAATGAAGTGAAATAGTTGAAAGTATGATTTGGCAGTCGAGTTTGAACCAACTATTGATAAGAGTTGTGCAAAACGAGAGATCGCCTTGTCTGTGCTTATCCGTAGAACATATCAAAGCGAAATCACGCGTGAAATGGGAAGCATCGAAACTTCTTCAGGAGCTGTAATGCGGCGATCTTCACGTATTAGGTGAAGTAAAATCAACACGCGTGATTTCGCTTTGATATGTTCTACGGATAAGCACAGACAAGGCGATTCATCGTTTTGCACAACTCTTATCAATAGTTGGTTCAAACTCGACTGCCAAATCATACTTTCAACTATTTCACTTCATTTCCCGAAAAACAAATTATTCTACGCCAAATCGTTCTCAGGAATATTTCAAAAGTTTTTTTTTCATTTTTCCTTACCTTCCCCTTTTACCTGAGTATATTTCTAATTCTTCGAAAAAATGGCCATGCCAAATCTTTACTTTTGCCAGGAACCTAAACTTTCAGGAATTTCATTTATTTCTCCTAAAGGCTTCCTTTCTAACATGATTTATGCCTGGTGGTGTTAGATGAAAGTAAACCCACTGATATCCTGCTCCCCTTCTGTGACGTCCTGCGCACTCCAACCGATGGCCTGCACACTTTCTTTGACGTCCTGCACACGCGCTCCCGCTGATGTCCTGCACACTTTCTACGGCGTTCTGCGCACACCCATTTGAGTCCGGCACTTTCTACGGTGTTTAACGCACTCTCATTTGAGTCCCACACACTTTCTACGGCGTTCTGCGTACACCCATTTGGATCACAAGCACGCTCACGCCGATCATTTTTCCGCAGGGCTACCGTAACCCTGATTCAAAAATTTTCTGAGTGTCAGCTTGGATATGAGCACATCGTAATAGCCAACAAACGTGTTTGCACTAATTCGACCTCCTCAGCCACTTCCCGGCGGCTTCTCGAAGAGAACGGTGTGTGAATGAATGCATACCGCTCCTCTGCCCTTTTACACCCCGCATGTCATGAGCGTGTGTTATCGTTCGTTATCATGTTTTGCTCAAGAATGGTTACGGTAGCCCTGCGGAAAAAATGACCAGCATGGGCGTGCTTCTATTTGGGTCCCGCGCACTTTCTACGACGTGTTTGCGCACTTTCACTTTGTCACCGCACACTTTCTACGGCGTCCGGCGCACTCTCATTTGGGTCCCGCACACTTTCTACGGCGTTCTGCGCACGCCCATTTGGGTACCGCACGCTTTCTACGGGGTCCGGCGCACTCCCACTTGGGTCCCGCACACTTTCTACGGCGTCGGACGCTCTCTCATTTGAGTCCCGCTCACTTTCTACGGCGTCCGGCGCACTCTCATTTGGGTTCCACACACTTACTACGGCGTCCGGCGCACTCTCATTTGGGTCCCGCACACTTTGCACGGCGTCCGGCGCACTCTCATTTGGGTTCCACACACTTTCTAGGGCGTTCTGCGCACACCCATTTGGGTCCCGCACACTTTCTACGGCGTCCGGCCCACTCTCATTTGGGTCCCACACACTTTCTAGGGTGTTCTGCGCACACCCATTTGGGTCCCACACACTTTCTAGGGTGTTCTGCGCACACCCATTTGGGTCTTGCACACTTTCTACGGCACCCGGCGCACTCCCACTTGGGTCCCGCACACTTTTCTACGGCGTTCTGCGCATACCCATTTGGGTCCCACACACTTTCTACGGCGTTCTGCGCACACCCATTTGGGTCCCGCACACTTTCTACGGCGTCCGGCGCACACCCATGTGAGTCCCACACACTTTCTACGGCGTCCGGCGCACTCTCATTTGGGTCCCGCACACTTTCTACGGCTTTCTGCGCACGCCCATTTGGGTCCCGCACACTTTCTACGGCGTCCGGCGCACACCCATGTGAGTCCCACACACTTTCTACGGCGTCCGACGCTCTCTCATTTGGGTCCCGCTCACTTTCTACGGCGTCCGGCGCACTCTCATTTGGGTTCCACACACTTACTACGGCGTCCGGCGCACTCTCATTTGGGTCCCGCACACTTTGCACGGCGTCCGGCGCACTCTCATTTGGGTTCCACACACTTTCTAGGGCGTTCTGCGCACACCCATTTGGGTCCCGCACACTTTCTACGGCGTCCGGCCCACTCTCATTTGGGTCCCACACACTTTCTAGGGTGTTCTGCACACACCCATTTGGGTCTTGCACACTTTCTACGGCACCCGGCGCACTCCCACTTGGGTCCCGCACACTTTTCTACGGCGTTCTGCGCATACCCATTTGGGTCCCACACACTTTCTACGGCGTTCTGCGCACACCCATTTGGGTCCCGCACACTTTCTACGGCGTCCGGCGCACACCCATGTGAGTCCCACACACTTTCTAGGGCGTTCTGCGCACACCCATTTGGGTCCCGCACACTTTCTACGGCGTCCGGCGCACTCCCATTTGTGTCCCGCACGCTTTCTACGGCTTGTGGCGCACTCTCATTTGGGTCCCGCACACTTTCAACGGCGTCCGGCGCACTTCCACTTGAGTCCCGCACACTTTCTACGGCGTCCGGCGCACTCCCACTTGGGTCCCGCACACTTTCTACGGCGTCCGACGCACTCTCATTTGGGTCCCGCTCACTTTCTACGGCGTCCGGCGCACTCTCATTTGGGTTCCACACACTTACTACGGCGTCCGGCGCACTCTCGTTTGGGTCCCGCACACTTTGCACGGCGTCCGGCGCACTCTTATTTGGGTTCCACACACTTTCTAGGGCGTTCTGCGCACACCCATTTGGGTCCCGCACACTTTCTACGGCGTCCGGCCCACTCTCATTTGGGTCCCACACACTTTCTAGGGTGTTCTGCGCACACCCATTTGGGTCTTGCACACTTTCTACGGCACCCGGCGCACTCCCACTTGGGTCCCGCACACTTTTCTACGGCGCTCTGCGCAGACCCATTTGGGTCCCACACACTTTCTACGGCGTTCTGCGCACACCCATTTGGGTCCCGCACACTTTCTACGGCGTCCGGCGCACACCCATGTGAGTCCCACACACTTTCTAGGGCGTTCTGCGCACACCCATTTGGGTCCCGCACACTTTCTACGGCGTCCGGCGCACTCTCATTTGGGTCCCGCACACTTTCTACGGCGTTCTGCGCACGCTATTTTGGGTACCGCACGCTTTCTACGGGGTCCGGCGCACTCCCACTTGTGTCCCGCACGCTTTCTACGGCTTGTGGCGCACTCTCATTTGGGTCCCGCACACTTTCTACGGCGTCCGGCGCACTTCCACTTGAGTCCCGCACACTTTCTACGGCGTCCGGCGCACTCCCACTTGGGTCCCGCACACTTTCTACGGCGTCCGACGCTCTCTCATTTGGGTCCCGCTCACTTTCTACGGCGTCCGGCGCACTCTCATTTGGGTTCCACACACTTACTACGGCGTCCGGCGCACTCTCATTTGAGTCCCGCACACTTTGCACGGCGTCCGTCGCACTCTCATTTGGGTTCCACACACTATCTACGGCGTTCTGCGCACACCCATTTAGGTCCCACACTATCTACGGCGTCTTTCGCACTCCAGCTGGGATCCAGCACACTATCTACGGCGTTCTGTGGCGCACTTCTGAGTCACACCGTGCGGCGTTCCAAAAAGTACTTCCGAGATCCTGCCGTATTGATTGAAGCGTAGCCCCGTCAAATCCTGAGCAAAAGCCTATCAGTAACGGTGTTCATTTCACTAGTTCATTTTTACGAATAAGTAAACGTCGGATGGTTTATAATAACATGTTTACGTGTTTTTGTCTTTCTTGACCCTCAATTTTGAGGTTCCGCAAAAATTGAGCAACCAACTTCAAATTTTGACAGGAGCTAGGTGCAAACAAAACCAGCTCCATGGCCAAAAATGAGCTCTCTAGCTCAACGATAAGTGTTCCAACAAGATCGTGAACGCCAACTGAAAAAAGAAAAGGAGATGAACATTTTTTCGACCAAAATGACGTGGTTTTGACACTTTTTCTCGAATCTCAGGTTACCATTCCGGACCAATTTTTGAATAGTTATTCAGCCTCCTAAAGTGTATTAAATGCAAAAAGAACGGTCTTCCTACGTTTACTCTGGACCCTGATACTGAGATCAGGGGGTTGCGCGATGGCGAATCAAATCCAAATCTGGTGAGCGCTTCGCGCTCACCACAATATGCGCAGGCTCCCATTGCGTTTTGGCTAGCGTCGGAGAACAGAACCAGTCGTGTAGGAGTGTTGATTTGCAAGACTTTCCTTGGTAGTCGGCATTGAAAATCATCAGCTCCTTCCACGATGCTTTTCCAACACTCTTGATGCTTATGTGAGAGCGATGTGTCCCAGTCGTAGTTAAATTTCCACAGTGGTTGTAGGAATCGTTTACCATGCAGTGTAATTGGTGACAGCCATCCGAGTGGGTCATAGATAGCTGCAACTTGTTCGGAAATTGTGCGCTTAGTAGCTTTCTCCTTGGTTGGATATTTGCATGACAGTGAAAACGTGTCTTCTTTTGAATCTCATAATATTCCGAGGACTTTTTGAACTGGATTTCTGCTCAAATCTTTCTCGGAAATTCGGTCTTCTAGCTCCATGCTATTGGAGAGAAATTCTCTGAGGTTCATGTTCATCTCTTCGAAGAGTGTTTTCGATTCTCTGTACAGGTGGAAAGCTCTTTCGCTTGATTCGGTTGCCACTACGACGTTGTCTACATACGTATTCTTCTCGATCTCTTGTGGTACCTCAGGGTTTGCTGAGTGGTGCAGTAGATGATACTTGATCGTTCCTGCGAGTAGAAACGGTGAGCAGATAAGACCGAAGGTAACACGGCTGAAGCGGTAGACGACAATGTTCTTGGAAGTAACTGGCTTGGTAGGGTCTCGCAGCCAAAGGAATCGCGTGGCGTCTCTGTCTTGTTTATGCAGTCGTACTTGAAGAAAGCCTTCTCGACGTCACTGGTCACAGCGACATTGCCGACTCGGAATCGAAGAAGGATGTCGCAAAGCTTTGGTAGTATTACTGGTCCACGGTGGAGTACGTCGTTGAGCGATGGAGCGTTCTTTAGATGGGCAGATGCGTCGAACACAATTCGTAGTTTCGTTGTGTGTTTATGCGGAGTTATTACGGCGTGGTGGGATAAGTAGTGCACGATATCACCATCAGGCTTCTTTGCTTCCTCATTTTCTTCTATAATTCCTTGGTCAAGTTGAGTCTGTATTGTTTCCTGGTACTGTTGCAGTACTGCTGGATCGTTGAGTAACTTCGTAGTTGTTGCTTGCAGACGGCGTACAGCTAGGCCTCTGTTGTCCGGTAACTGTTTGGCTTCGCTTGTCCATGGTCGTCGTACATGGCACCCGTCCTGCTTTCTTTCTACAGTCTGCTCAAAAGTCTTCCAAACGGCCGCGTCTGTCAGCTGACGCTCCTCGGCGATAGGTCCCACGAATTCCTCAACTCCTGACGATTCGAATTTGCAGAAGTCCTCCCACGATTGGGAATTTTCGTCAAGATCTGCTACCACACTTGTTCTGTGCACTGTGGTTTTGCGAGTTATATTGCTGTTTTCCGTGCGATTACTGCTGCATCCAGCTACCAGATATCCCAATTTGGATGGGATGAGTTGTAATCCTGACGGAAGAGTGTACTGGGGTGCCAGCCCATGTATCAGTAGTGAAAACATGTCAGCACATCCAAGAAGAATTTGTGGCCGAATCTCCTTTGAGAAAGGCTTAATTGAGAGTTGAAGATCGTTGTCACATATGAACCGTTTGTCTTGGAGGCAGAGGCTGCTACGGTGTAACGAATTTGTGAGCGTGTCGATCCTGTTTACCGAGAAAGAGTGGGGTGCCCTCCCACATCTGCAGAATAGTGATTCCGCATGTCTTGACCGTAGATTTCTGAGATCCGAAGGTGTTGATGTTTAATCGAGTGGAGTGAACATCTTTTAGCTGAAGTTGCTCAGCCAAATCGTTGCTTATGAACGAACGATCGGCTCCTGAGTCGAGCATTACGTAGACTGGTTCCAGCCGTTGAGTTGATAGATTAAGCACTTGTGCTTGTCCTGCGAGAATAAAGACATCTGCATCTTCGTTCGCGTGTAGTCTTGAATTGGAAAACGTGATCTTCTCTCTGTGGTCTTCGGCTACTGTATTAACATTCATTGGCTTTGATGCTTTTGGAGAAGATGGCTTTGATGCTTTTGGAGAAGACTTCGTGTGTTGCTTGACTTGTGTTGGCAGGTGTTGAGAGGTTGGTTCTTGCGAGTAGAACAGTCTATTGCAGATGGAAGTGTGGCGTCTGCATTCCTTGCAAATTCTGCATGATCCTTTCTTGCATTGTGCCGTTGTAGGGTCCTGGCGTCCACAGTTGTAGCGGAGATTGTTCTTCTTCATGACATCTAGTCGCTTTTCTCTTGTTGGGGCTTCTTGGCAGTCTCTCGGTGAATGTCCGGATTTATTGCAGTAGAAGCATGGAGAAAACCTTTCTTTCGTGTTTGGTAGTTTGTTGTTTTTGCTCATACTGATTCTTCGAGTGGGTTTGCGGTCGAGTGGAGTATCTTCCACTTGGCTAATAATCTGCAGCTCTGACTTGATATGATTCTTAGCTGTCAAAAGCAGTGTGTTGGTATCCCATTTTCCGTTGGCGGTCTGTTGCTGCTTTTGAAGCAGAACTGCTCTCTGGATGTTGGCGGAAAATTTTCTCATTAATTGCTTTTGAAGGAACGTGTTGTCCGTATGTTCAGGCGTCGACGACCAGAGGCAGGCGTCAAGTCGCGGCTCAAACACAGGCGCATGACGTTCAACGGCTGGCTCATGCAACGTGCCGAAGGACGGCACAGGGTTAACGATGGTATAGATAATATCAGTGACAGCCGCTACTGCCGCTATGCGTCCGCCGTCAGCGACAGGCCGGCTGCAGTTGCCGGGGAGTGAGATCAATAACAAATGTTGAAGATGCAAACCCCCAGCGTCACTTGACGCTAAGACGTCTGCTATGGACGGATCTTAAAGCATCTTTCATAGTCCGTACCGCAGGCGCTGTGACGCGTGGGACGAGCAACGTGGGACCATGAAACTTTTACTGAGGCGAAGTTGGTCCTCAGCTGTATTATCTCATTGATGTTCGTGGGCCTTTATTATTGAGTTTGACTTGTTATCTCTCTGTAGCGTTAAAATATTGCAGATTTCATTTCCGTCAGAACTTCTTCATTATTAGGCTAAATATTCTAGTTCTTTTATTCCACCCCCCCCCCTATACCGTACTCAACCGTCTCAATTGATTTTGGTTCTCATTTCTGCTTATGCCAATAGTGAATTTTGATACTTGTACAGTTTCATGCATAATTACTAAGTTATTTTTGTACGCTTAACTGACCGTGCAGATCAAAGCGTCAACCAATTTAACAGCATAGCATGTGAGATGCTCAATTTATCGTGCAAAGCTTCTTTGATCGTCTTCATATTGCGAATGCCTTGTGTTTGTTCCAGGTATTTCTCCCGCCGTTAAATATGTGCTTGAGTAATTCTATGGGATAGGGGCTGTCTACACACCGAGGTAGGAGTTGTCCCGTTCTTGCAGTTTGAAATGTCACGCACCTCAACGCGAGCGAAGTGGTCCCGAGTGGAATTAGGGCCGCCAAAAGCGGGACAAGTCCTCCCTCGGTGTGTAGAGACCCCCTGTCTCAATTTTACGGTTGAGCGTTTCGCTTTGTGATTATGAAATAGAAGATGTCAACTGGGGCACGCACTCAAATTGTAGGCTTGCTTCTATACACACGGTAGAGCGGGATGATCCTAGCATTATTTACGTTTAAGTGGGTTTAAACTGAAAACCAAGGGATGATACAAATGGTAAAACCATCATAGCGATGCTGGATGGGCGGCGCCCTCGTCCCAAGCGTGCTGCGTGGTGAAATTTTTCATACGTCACGCTCGTACCGCGCGTCATGCGCGCGCCATCAGAGCTACGAAAGATGTTCAAGGAATTCCCGATTCCGCTTATCACTAAAAGCGGGCTCATCCTTATTACATACATATTTCTCCGCAGCCCTCCATTCCGCTGGTGGTGACAATCGGGATCGCGAGCTTCCTACAATTACAGATACCCCCGAGTTTATGTATTCCGCACCAACGATCATCGATTAATTCGATAATCAGTGAGTGCTTCGCTTGCTTTTGCGGAGCGAGGGTAGAGGCAGCGAAAAAGTGTGGGGGAAAGTAGGCGCAGCATACGCGCGCACACGCACACGATTAATGACAGTAAATTTCACCCGGAAATGGAGGATACATTGACTGCTCAACTGGGTTGTTTTCAGTTCCTCAATTCGATATTATTCGAAGAATTATTCGAAAATATTCGACTTGAGTTTATTCGAATCTATTCGAAATTCGGACCTCGAAAAAAGAAGAAAAGGGCCCCCAGGTTGGATGCTTTTTTTGCTGTGCATTGGCTTCCGCAACGCACTGGGCACGGCATGTGCTCTGGGGTTTTTCCTGGTTCCGCTCCATGCACATCTTACGCGGGTGATTCCCCAGCCCTATTCGTTAGCGTTCATGCATGTCGTTATGGTTGACGTTATGGTGCCACTCATCACACAAAATTCTTGCTCTCGGAAATCCAGAAACAGAAAATAAACTGAAATCATCCAAGCATCGTTCGCGCAGAAGGCCATATTTTATGTCTTTTTCTCTATTTTGATGGGATATGCTTCGATACATAACGAAAAGGCCAAAGCTTTTATCAGAAACATCGAATTTTAGAGAAAAGCTGGCAAAACTTTGTGCAAGAGGGCGTTGGAGTTTGCGTTCAAAGCGCAAGGAGTAAGAGAGCTTCAATGTCAAACACATTTGTAGGAAGCTCGCGATCCCGATTGTCACCACCAGCGGAATGGAGGGCTGCGGAGAAATATGTATGTAATAAGGATGAGCCCGCTTCTGGTGATAAGCGGAATGGGGAACTCCTTGAACATCTTTCGTAGCTCTGATGGCGCGCGCATGACGCGCGGTACGAGCGTGAAGTATGAAAAATTTCACCACGCAGCACGCTTGGGACGAGAGCGCCGCCCATCCAGCATCGCTATGATGGTTTTACCATTTGTATCATCCCTTGGTTTTCAGTTTAAACCCACTTAAACGTAAATAATGCTAGGATCATCCCGCTCTACCGTGTGTATAGAAGCAAGCCTACAATTTGAGTGCGTGCCCCAGTTGACATCTTCGATTTCATAAACACAAAGCGAAACGCTCAACCGTAAAATTGAGACAGAGTCTTTACACACCGAGGGGAGGACTTGTCCCGCTTTTGGCGGCCCTAATTCCGCTCGGGACCACTTCGCTCGCGTTGAGGTGCGTGACATTTCAAACTGCAAGAACAGGACAACTCCTACCTCGGTGTGTAGACAGCCCCTATCCCGTAGAATTACTCAAGCACATATTTAACGGCGGAGAAATACCTGGAACAAACACAAGGCATTCGCAATATGAAGACGATCAAAGAAGCTTTGCACGATAAATTGAGCATCTCACATGCTATGCTGTTAAATTGGTTGACGCTTTGATCTGCACGGTCAGTTAAGCGTACAAAAATAACTTAGTAATTATGCATGAAACTGTACAAGTATCAAAATTCACTATTGGCATAAGCAGAAATGAGAACCAAAATCAATTGAGACGGTTGGGTACGGTATAGGGGGGGGGGTGGAATAAAAGAACTAGAATATTTAGCCTAATAATGAAGAAGTTCTGACGGAAATGAAATCTGCAATATTTTAACGCTACAGAGAGATAACAAGTCAAACTCAATAATAAAGGCCCACGAACATCAATGAGATAATACAGCTGAGGACCAACTTCGCCTCAGTAAAAGTTTCATGGTCCCACGTTGCTCGTCCCACGCGTCACAGCGCCTGCGGTACGGACTATGAAAGATGCTTTAAGATCCGTCCATAGCAGACGTCTTAGCGTCAAGTGACGCTGGGGGTTTGCATCTTCAACATTTGTTATTGATCTCACTCCCCGGCAACTGCAGCCGGCCTGTCGCTGACGGCGGACGCATAGCGGCAGTAGCGGGTGTCACTGATATTATCTATACCATCGTTAACCCTGTGCCGTCCTTCGGCACGTTGCATGAGCCAGCCGTTGAACGTCATGCGCCTGTGCTTGAGCCGCGACTTGACGCCTGCCTCTGGTCGTCGACGCCTGCCGCTGGTCGTCGGCTATGGACCAGGGCTGTGCGTAATTACGAATTACGGTTTACGATTTACGAACTACGGGTGTTTTTGATAATTTTTCTACGATTTACCATTAATGAAATTTCGGTCCAAAATCGTAACGAATCGTAACAAATCGTAACAAATTGTGAAAATGCGGTTGAAAGAACAATATAAGTTTGCGGTCCAGAGCATAGACAAATTAAGCACTTATTTAACATTCCTGATATTTGATTACTGTGCTTCTCTGGGCCAAATTCCGGTCCGTAATCGCGCTTTGAGGCCGCGCGCATTCAAGTCGAAAGAGTTTCCAGCGCCGCAGCCGCTGATCTATTGACTCTAAGTGGGTTTCAGAAAGTGGAAAGTATATAAAATTGAAGAAAACTATAAAAAAACCTTATCGAGTCGGCCTTGGCGCTCTAAACTCGACTGAGTCCAGCGCGTGCGGCCGCAAAGCGTGTCGAGACGCAATTACAGACCGAAATTTAGCTCAGATAAGTACAATGTTCTTTATAATCGCTATTTTCGGTTAAATCTTATTATTCCCTGCCGAGCGTAGACAACATGACATGGCGTAATATAATAGTTGATAACGAGATTCAGGTATGACCGACCGCTCTGCTTCTCACACTGACCGACTCAAAAGTATTGAAGGGTTCCAACCTTTACTTGTTTCACATGCGAGCCAGGTCGGCGGAGCCGAGCTCAACAGTTCTTTATCTCCATGGAATGCTCTCGTCCGCCATCATGAACACGAGAGACGCAGACATATGGTAGAGCTAACGCCTATATCGGAGCGAAATTCCGGTCCGGAGTTGCAGGCAACCGCTGTTGCAACACTTGTTGCAAACAGGGGCATGCTGGGACTACGAGGTCCTGCCACGATTAGTCTTCGTCCCAGCACGTTTATCGTCGAACTGTAGCCTGCAAAAGCGATCGTCTGCAACTGCGGACTAGAGCTCCATCCCGCTATAGAAATCGGCTATTTAGGCCTAGCTGGCTTATGGAGAAAATAAAGTTTGGAAACCACAACCTTCGCCGCGAGTGTTCAGCGGTTAAAAAGTTACGGGCGAAAACTATCATTTTGTGAATTGAAATCGGCTGAAGGATCAGGAAAATCTATTTCTAACCTGAAAACATTATGCGACAAAGAGTTTTACGGGGATCCCCGTAATAAGTTTCGATAGATATCTATGCCATGCCCAGAGGCAAGTTAGCTGCGAGAGAAAAAGTGATAATTTCTCGATTTGATGAGAAAAGTTTCAAGAAAAGTTATGACTGCAGTCTATCATCTTTTCAAAAAGGTTATTACATGTTTTTGAAATTGGCGATTCAAGCAAATTCGAAGCAAATGCAAAGAAAAAAGAAGAGTAAGAATTTTGTCATTTTTAGAATCAGAGATTTGGAGGAAACCTTCACCGTTTTGCATTTCAGATTCCCAAGCAACAAAAACATCGCGAACCGCTATCTCCACCGCAACAAACTTGTGTTTATGAGAAGGAACGCTAATAATTTCATTCGGAGTAACGCTTCAGAAATGTAGAGGGCAGACTCGAATGGTTCAGAAAGTGGTCTTGGAAAAGTACATACATCCCCTTTAAAATAGCCACCTTGTCCAAGTATCCTTCCCTTGATCGATCGTGTCTAAAACTACATATCGAAC
Organism: Aplectana chamaeleonis; assembly: GCA_029168955.1. Lineage (NCBI taxonomy): Eukaryota > Metazoa > Nematoda > Chromadorea > Rhabditida > Cosmocercidae > Aplectana > Aplectana chamaeleonis. The sequence goes on from JAPDOI010000553.1 coordinate 80,852, forward strand.
CGCGATTTTTTCCTCATCACAGTGTTGACCTCCTTGGCTTGGATTGAACTGTGTTTAGTTAGGCGATGATTCTTTGTGTTTTTGTGTTTCTCTATGTTTTAAATCTTGGGCAGACGTGGCACAGGTTTAGTACTTGAATACGCGTACAGTTTCAGTTTTGTCTATTTCATTGGTATATTTTATTGGTACTTATTTATTTTCTTCAAGTACTGCTTGAAACAGTTTCATTTCGAACCTCAGCCTCAAACTTCCATCTATAAACTTCATCACCGAACTTTCGAGAAGTTCCTACATCGAGTGTGGTTCGGACTATGTGTGGGATTATTACTGATTATCAGTTACGAATTACGAATTACGATTTACGAATTTAAAAAATTCAGTTACGCACAGCCCTGCTATGAACGAAGCCTTAGGAATGCTTTAGACCTTACGTACATGCAGCCCGTAACATATGTAGGTGTTCTAATGGTACAGATGTACGAAGCTCGAAAAAGTGTCTATCTAAGTACCTTTCTCGCAGATTACCTGAGAAAGAAAGGATGCATATAACTTGAAAGTATGGAAAAACACTGACTGGTTATGAAGTTCTATATATGTAGCTGAAAAACCAGTCGCCAGTCAATTTCCACTTTCAGATTGGCAAGGATATACTTTTGACGACCTTTTTTAGTTTCACAAAACAGACATAATTTTCAAATGTTTTTATGTCATATACATATGTTCCGGGGCCACATTAGATGACATCATTTAGTTGCGTGGATGACACAATGTGATTTCTTCGTGCCACATCTTGAGTTTTGTTTCTACAGGACATATACAATAAGATTACATATAATCAAGCCAAACAAACATTGTCCATTATGGTCGCGTGCATTTTCTTTGCGCGTCATGTACAATAAGAGCTCTTTGACGTATGTATGATCGAACGAAAACAAATGAATTCCTTTTTTTTATTTCAGGAGATCGAATATTCTTTCATTTTCGGGCGATTGAACAAAGAATTCAATTTCCGAACATACATTCGGAGTTCGAGCATCCTTTGCTTTCCTCATTGTGCCATTCCGCAGACTCGGTGCACCTATAGTCTCCTTATCAGGTTTAGTCTAGTGGGTGTGCGGCAAAGGAATTTAAAATTTTGGCAAACGGCAACGGCAACGGCAAACCCCAAAAATGGCCGGCAAACGACAAACGGCAAAAGCTGTTCTGTGCTATAATACACCCACATTTGATTAGTCGTGTGTTGAACCCTGCAATATCTGCCAGTTACTACTCAGTCAATGGGGTGGACCGACCGCGGGCGAAAAATCGCGTTTCGTACCGACCGCGTGCCACTATCGTACTGACCGCGGGCAAAAAATGCATTTCGTGCCGAACGCGCGCATTTGCGTACTGACCGCGGAAACGAGATAGTGCACGCGGTCGATACGCCTGAGCTCCGTACCAACCGCTCGCAAAATTTCGCCATACTGACAGCGCGCATTCATTTTCGCGCGCGGTAAGTACGAAATATGACTTTTCGCTGCGGTCGGTACGTGAGCACACGCAGTCGGTACCCAAGAGCTCACGTTCGGTACGCAACCGCCCGCGTTTAGCACGCAAGAAAACTGGTCGTTGAGGTCCTTATTATCAGTCCGCGTCGTCGGCACTGATGCGCTCGCGTTCAGTACGCAGGCAAACTGGTGAGGGAGATAGGTTTGTCAGTGTGCACGGTCGTTACGCAAGTGTTCGCGTTCATTACGCAGGAAAACTGGTGAGTGAGGTCAGTTTGTCAGTCCGTGCGTCGGGACGGATGTGCTCGCGTTCAGTACGCAATCGCCCGCGTTGAGTACGCAAGCAATTTTGTAGGCGAGGTCAGTTTTTCAGTCCGCGCGGTAGGCACTGATGTGTTGGCTGCGTACAAGCGTGCAGTACGCAATCGTCCGCGTTCAGTACGCAAGCCATTTGGGTAGGCGAGGTCGTTTTGTAAGTTTGTGCTTCTGGCACGCAATGACACGCGTTCAGTACGCAATCGCACGCATTCTGTACGCAAGCGAACCCGTGCTTAGTAAACAACGGAATTTCGAGCGTTTGCACACCTAGCCTACCGGTTATTCAGAGGCAGGATATTGCCTGAGAAGTTTTGACCTTGTTGTTCCGGTAGAGAGTCAGATGAATTGGTCTCTGTGACAGCTGCGTTTTTAAAACTGAGAATCCGACGAGAACCACTGAAATGGAGCAACACAATTGTATTCACTCATCTGACTTCCTCTATCTCAAGCCTATAACTCGTTCTCTTCAAAACAGTTAGTGCTCGTGAAGAACTCGTTATTCGAGGATGGAGCAACAACATGAACGGGCGTAGTGATCCTAATTATAGTCGGTTTTAAGCTGTTTTGTGTGTTTTTGTCCTGGGCTCTTGCCGACTTCCGCCATAATGAGGGTAAAATACCAATCTTGAGTTATCTGCGCACCACAAAATTTTTGAGCCATGAGGAAAATATAAATTTAAAGAAAATCGAAATCGAAAATCTAAACATTTTTTCATGTTTTTGTATAGCTTGGTCTCTCTAGTGAACGGATTTGTCGAAAGGGCCTCTGACAAACCTTCATTTGTAAAGAAAAACCAGTTTGAATACATTGTTAAATTTGATTTGAATTTCGCGCCAAAATAGTTTTTGGCGTTTTTCTGCATTTGGAGACCTCGTCACTGTCATTTCTGAAGAATTTTTGTGCCAAAAATGTTTTCCATGTTGTTTGACGGTTGCATCAAAAATCAATGAAAAAGTGTAAGATGATCGACCCAGAAGTGCTAGTTGATCGACCCACAGCAGTCCTCAGGTGGCCATAACTTGTAAGATGCACATATTTAGAGGCTCAAATTTCGTGGGTGATGTCACCTAGCCCGAATGGCTCAATTGTACACAAAAAAATTGAAAAGGATGCTAGCAAAGTCTATAACACGGGTTAGGCTTCCTTGATCACAATCACGCACGATTCAAAGAAATGCTCGAATCTCCACTGGCCAGAATTGATATCCCTAACGAGTTCTTCGTCACCCGAAACCTATATGACCTCCTTGATCACCTCACTATCGAACACGCTAGTGGCGACCCCATAAACTTTTTCTTCCTTCTCCACCGGAGTGCCCAAAAAAGTCAACTAAAATGGCGATTTCCTTCAAATCGCAGGGCGTTTTCTTCATACATTCCAATTTCTCCTATTTCTCTCTCTTAATCTTCTCCACTCTCTTCTGATTCTTTGCAACTCCAGATACTTTTTTCCTCTCCTCGTTTTCATCTCTTTTTAATATGATACTTTTCTTCGGTTTAACGACTTATTTATTTATTTACCATTTTACTTATTTATTTATTCACTTTTTCGTTTGATTAATTATTTATTTATTTATTTATTTATTTATTTATTTATTTATTTATTTATTTACTTACTTATTTGTTAATCGATTTGTTTACTAAATATTTTTTTATTTACTGTCGTTTTCTGGGTCAGATTCCGGGCCTCATTTGCGCACTACGGTTTTTGCATCATACGACACGTGTTAGTCCTGCTGGGACCGTTTTTTCCCGACACAATTACCCTTTCTCCCAGCACGATTACAATTGTGCTGCGTGCTGAAACAGCGACTCGTCGCAATCGTGGAGCGGAATTTCATCCCGATAACGACAGTACAATCAGTTTCAACAGCTGGCGTATGCCATTGAAAAGGGTCCACAATCACTCTCAACGAGAACGTTCGATCCCATGAGAATTCGTTAAATAGAACACACGAGTACTAAGCTCACAACGCGATTAACACATTGAATTTCTTATAGAAGGATAAGGAAATAGACAAAGGAAGGAAATGCAAGAATAGAAACGGAATAATGTAAAATACATACAAGAAATGTCATCTTAGGCTGAGGAAAAGTAGTAAAATGCCTCCTAACACGAAAGTTTTATTTGAAAAGTGACACGCAGCAGGTATGCATTGCTCCCATTAGAATGGCGCGCATTAATGCCTAAAAGAAGCGTTCGTGATGAGAAGGCTACTGAGTTTTCATCATGAAGGTGAATATCTGGACACCAATGGATTAAAAATAGGTGATTTTTACCAGAGAAAAGACGTGCAAGCAAGGCAAGACGATTTACCGCGGCTGACCTCCCAACGCCAAGTATAGTTATCATACATAATAATGAACGGCGCTGAGCGCCAAGAATTGGGTGCTGGACCCAAATGGGAGTGCGTCGAGAGCCGAGAAATGAGTGTTGGACCCAAATGGGACTGCGCCGAGAGCCGAGAAATGGGTGTTTGACCCAACTGAGCGCCGAGCGCCGGGAAAAGTATATTGGGCCCAAATTTAGTGTGCTGAGCGCAGGGGAAAGTGTGCGGGACACAACTGAAAGTGCGCTGAGCTCCGCGAAAAGAGTGTGGGACTCAACCGAGGGTGCGCCATGCGCGGGGGAAAGTGTGTGGACTGGACTGGTATTCGAGGAACGATAATACCTAAGTACTCATTTGGCAGTGATTCGATTATTCGATGCGTCATAATACACGGCTACAAGTACGCCACAAAGCGGCGTGTGTGTGCACCTTGTTTTTCATTAACATGAAATTAACAAAACCAAACCTCTCCAGCTAGATTGCGGCTGTGGCGATTTTGAGATAAACACGCGGTAGGCATGAAACGGCTAGGTCATAGTTCGCCGATCGCCGTAGCCAGCCCGGTCGATAACCACGAAAGACATGAATGAGGTGGGGTGGAAAAAACGTATTCGCTAACATCCCGCCGAGGGAAGTCGAAGGGAGACGAAAGGGTTGATACCGCGCGCGCCAGAGGAACAGATCAACCCATCTTACACTGTGTAATATGGAAATTCAAAGTCTGTTACGTAGTGATGTCACTGCGAAAGATAAAGGTTCTATCGAGAAGCGAGTATTCTCCAGCGATCCTATGCGAGAAACTCCGGCGGTCGCGAGGGAAGCCAAGGGAGGCGAGAGGTGGCAGTGGAGCGCGCATTTTGTACTGAAATTTCGCCTCATGTCCCTTCCACTTCCCGGCGAGTTGATGGCGAATACGACCCCTGGTGTTTTTTGCAACCTCCATCATCCACCTTTTTCATACGTTTCGACTGGGTCGGCCACGGCGGGTTACGGCGAAGTATGGCGTATTGGGTTTATAATGTCAAGATTTCCTTATTTTGCCATGACCGACCGCTCCTCTGCTTGCTCCGCCCAGGCTCATCTAAGCAAACTAGACTTTAGATGTTGTTGATTAAAAAACCTCGTCCTTTGCAGTTTGAAAGCCAGCGGTGTTGGGCTGTTTCAACTTGTTCGTGCGTTACCCTGAGCCCCACCCCCACTCCCAACGTTTGCTTATTTCCAATTATTTGGGACCAGATACTGACCTTCGTGATGAAAACCGTTTTTTTTTCTTGTCGCAAACCCTACATTAATGCGTTTCGAAAGAGCGCCATTTGACTGGAAGCAATAATGACCTGCCGCACATGCATGCGTACTAATAGCGGCCGTCTTCAAAAACGTATCGTATTGACCGCGTGATAAAATCGAGCCTTCCGCGTTTGAGTGCGTACTAACCGTAGTCAAAATTACGCACAACATTTGTACCGACCGCGTGGCAATGCGTCCCGACAGCGTGTCCATGCGTGTCGACAGCGTGACTATGCGTACCGACCCCGTGACAATGCGTATCAACGGCGGGACAAGACGTACTGACCGCGCGGCGATGCGTACTAACCGCGTACCATTGCGTATTGACCGCGCGACAGTACGTATCGACCGCGTGGAGGTGCGTACCAACCGCGTGACAGTGCGCACCAACACCGTGGCAATGCGTACCGACGGCGTGGCAAGACGTACTGACCACGTGGCAGTGCGTACCGACCGCGTAGCAATGTCCACCGACCGCGTGCCAATGCGTACTGATCGCGTGGCAGTGCGTACCGACCGCGTGACAATACGTGCCGACCGCATGGCAAGACGTACCGACCGCGCCGCGATACGTACTGACCGCGTGGCATTCAGTACTGACCGCGTGACAGTGCGTATCGACCGCGCAATTTTTCGTGCCGACCGCGTGCAAATTGCGTTCCAAACGTCGCCCATCCCGCTGTCGGTACGCAACTTCTTCGCCGTCGGTCCACCCCATTGTCTGAGTATGTATCTAGCGTTTAACTAGCCTTTACAGGAAGGGATAATCCCATATGTCAAAAGCTACTTGAGAGCCTCAGGTGATCAGAGAATTAGAGTAGCGCTGTTTTGTGTGTTATAGTATGGGAGCCTCTATAAAGTCCAACAAGGCCGTTTGATTACGCGACCCAGCCTAGTCGATCCGAGCACGTGCAGCAAAGCGTAAGCAAGTTTGGTGCGGTGGGAGTGTGCGCCGACACAATGACTGTGGCCGATACCGGTACCACAATCAGGTGGGATTAGATGGATAAATACGCGTTGACTGGTCGACATTTTCGGAGGAAGATAGTCCATACCGCGATCAGCAGCGCGCGATTTAGGTTATGACCGGAGTCACTCACAATTTTTACTGTTAGTAACAAGAAGTAGGCTCAGGGTTCCTTATTTCGTTCATCTGAAATTATGCTTAAATTGTTTCCCTTTTGAAGCTACAGGAGTGGAGTGAGACTAGTCTTAATGAACGCAGTGCACACAATAAAAGCAGTCTTCGAATTTTCCCCGGAAATCAAAAGCTCTGTGTTGCATTTTGATCGAATACACAGACTGAGAGGCACCTAGTATACTTGGGCCGAATCGAATTATCGAATCATCATCCGATTGAAAAAAGTCGATTTCGATTAAATCGACTAAGTCGACTATTCGAAAAGTGGAAAATCTAGCTAAATCGAAAAGTCGATCATTCGAAAAAGGGCGCTTTCCGGATAAGTCGAGAGGTCGATAATTCGAAAAAGGGCGATTTCTAGATAAGTCGAGAAGTCGATCAATCGAAAAAGGGCGATTTTCGGATAAGTCGAGAAGTCGATCATTCGAAAATAGTAATATCCGACTTATTCGAAATTTTTGCCGCTCTCAAGAGTACCTGGTAAACTTGTTATCCGAAGATAATTCTTCGGATAATGGATCGACTCAGATATTGCCGATTTTAGATTTTCCGGATATTGGTTCAATTCAGATATTGCACTTTTATATTTTCGTATAATGGATCGATTCAGATAATGCCATTTTTTTGATAATTCGGATACGGATATCCGGTTGGGTAATTTCGGATAACTTCGGATATTTTCGGAACAAAGTTCAATTGATGCAAAACGGTAAAAAAGAAATCAGGTGCTCAAGGCACAAGCATCTGAAAGCATCCATAGTTGTAGAAACAGAAGTGCTTCATTGCATTTGCAGCATGTTCACATACGAACATCGACCTTCATAAATGCATATTAATAAAAATATGACAACAAATCTTCAATTACTCTACCGTCGTTGGGAGGCACAGTATCATCCATATACAGGTTTTTCAGAACAACTAGCTAGTAAAAAGTGTGCAAAGCAACGATACAAAAAAATCTACACTGAATAACTAGCCACTTGGTCATCTCACTTAACGAAGTGGCCCTTTTTCCGAGCCGCAACGACTCTTCCGATTTCGGAAGAAGAAGGGAAACCCTGGGTTGATGTATTAAATAGAAGGCTTAGGGAAAATGGGGGTGGCCAAGTGCAATTTTATCCCAAATTTTCCGATTTTATCCAAAAATTATCCGATGTTATCCGAAAGTTATCTGAATTTATCCTAAAATTTACCCGAATTTTATCCGATTTTATCCGAGTTTTATCCGAATTTTTCACTTTTCAGATAATGGTTCGATTCAGATAATGCCGATTTTAAATTTTCCGGATATTTGTTCGATTCGGATATCCGGTGGGATATCCGAGAAGGAGTGATTCGGATACTAAGTATAGTACCTGGTTACAGAGAAAGATGTTGGAAATGTCAGCTGGTCCATCTGGACACATTTTGCTAATTTGCGCGTAATCAATGCAGAATTTTTGTAGCCGCAGACAAACATAATTGATGCCTTCTTTCTATCATCTAATTAGTTTTTTCCTTATTTCTACATGTGCGCAACGTTCAATAAATTTTATACCGAATTAAGAGCTCATAAGATTTTAAATAAGGTGTTTGAATGGAAATGAAAATGGGGAAACTGCGGCCGAATTATGGTGATCATCTAGGAGGAAAATTGTCATATTAGAGGGATAGTACGCGTAGAAAACCATACGTTTTTTTCATATTCTGTATAGCTTGGCCTCTTTAGTGAAAGAATCCTGATTTGTACCAAAAAACCAGTTCGAATACACTGTAAAAAAATGTCTTGAAGTTCGCGCCAAAATCGTTTTTGAAGTTTTCCTTCATGTGGAGTTTGCGCCATAGTTGTTTTAGTGTTGTTAGACAGTCCCATCAACATTCTTTGAGAAAAGTGGTAGATGATGGACCAGAAGTGCTAGATGATCGACCCCATAGAAACTTTCAGCTGGCCGTTGCCTCTGAAGGCAGTGTTCACGATGAATCTCATATTCGAGTTCGACTTAAAAATGGGGTTGTTCAGTCGTGGGCTATCCAATAGTGAATAAACCGGAGATAGGCGCTCAGAGTAAGCTAAAATAGCTGTTTGTAACGTTCTGGGCGTGGACCCTGCTAGTTTCCGCAAGTGCGCGCAAATGGTGAAATGTGCGCGAATCGATCGGGCAGAACGTGGCAGAGTTCTTTGGCAATTTGCCATCGAAAACGTCCGCGGCGCCACAAGCTCGTCAGAACGGGGCGCGCGGGCTGAGAGCAGGCGTACTGGGCCAACGAAATCTTTTCGCCGTCGTTTCTATCGATTTCTGGCCCGTTTGCGCTGCTTTTTTGACCCTATCCCCTCTAGCATCTGCCAGCGTAGTATTTCACACTGAAAACTCAGAAGCGAGATTCATAGTGAACACTGCTTTTAGAAGCTGAAACAGGCCTCGGCTGACATCTGAGCTAGGTGTGCGGTGTCAGCTTTTGCGCTCCATTAAGAACGTCGCGGCGCATCCGCGCGCGCACCAGGAAAAGGGCCATCCTTATCAAAGCTCTGTTCATACAGTCAGCGCAGATCGCACTGATATATTGCGTTCCACTTGTGCGGTAGCGCAAGCTCAGTGCCCGCATATTATAAAACGTGGCATCTAGTTTACAATAGCCGTCGATAGGGACCGCTAAGTACTGTGCTTATCTGGGTCAAATTCCGGTCCGCCATCGCGTGTCGACACGCTTTGCGGCCGCACGCGCTCGTGTCAGTCGACTTTCCAGCTCCAAAGCCGACTCGATATGGCTTTTTTATACAGTTTTCTCGAATTTTGTTTGGTTTCCAGTCTCTGAAACCCACCTAAAGTCAACAGATCGGCAGCTGCGGCGCTGGAAACTCTTCCGACTGAAAAGCGTGCGGCTGCAGAGCGTGCCGAGACGCAATTGCGGACCGGAATTTGAACCAGATAAGCACAGTATTAACACGATCCAAGCAGACTGTACACTCGTTGCCCCATACCTCGGTAAATTCAAGAGACTCGCTTTAGTTCCCAAGTGTTACTTCCCCGCCGTTGTTCCCCCGGAAAATAGCCGTTAGACCCTGAAGCCAGCTTCCAAATTTATCGATTCTTTCATTTTTTTGAGATTTCCCTAGGTCTCGAATAATTCAAAAATATGTAATGGAGCTGTTGTGAGAACGAAAGAGTCAATTAGGCTGTCACATCTACCGTCCGAATGGCTGAATGGAAGGGTAGATAATTTTTCAAGTCGATTGAAAAAGTCGACTTTTCATTCGAAAAGTCGATCATTCGAAAAAGTGGGATTTTCGACTTATCCGAAAAAGTCGATCATTCGAAAAGTGGAAATTCCGGCTAAATCGAAAGTTGATCATTTGAAAAAATGTGTTTTTCGACTTATTCGAAAAAGCCGATCATTCGAAAAGTTGAAATTTCGGCTAAATCGGAAAGTCGATCATTCGAAAAAGTCTAATTTTCGACTTATTCAAAAAGTCGATCATTCGAAAAAATTTTCAATTTGCCCAAGTATAGCACCTAGTGACAAATCGCCTGGTATATACGACGCGCCTGACGCAGAGTCGGTGCGTTCACGTCGTCCCTGGAGCGCTCACTCATCAAGCCGGCACGAGCCCCAACACAACAACAATGTCGGCTAAAAAACAAACAATAAATCACTCTATGCGGCCGCAAAACATAAATGCGGTGCGCCCGCCCCACCCACTTCCCCTGTGGCTACCGAGGAAGTCGGTGGGGCGGGCACACCACATTCAAGTTTCTTGGCCGTATATTGCTATTGATTGCTCGTCTTGAGCACATTTTCGACACTGTTGTTGCAATGGGCCTCGTTTGATTTAATTTTTTGTTTTGTTTGATTTTTTTGACATTTTGATTTTAGGTGAAAATTTTGAAGGCGGCTCCAATTGTTGCCTCCGAAAACTTTTCGTTTTCAACTCTAACCATTTCATACTAAGCGCAGCACTGCCAAGGAGTCGACCTGGTGCTATCTCAGCGAACAAGGGGCACTTAGCCATCCCATTTGACCATGCCCATCTTTTCGCGCCGCCGCGCACTTTGAGAACCAACCCACGGTTTTCCTCCCATTCCAGAATTAGTGGAGTAGAAGCGGATCAGAAAAATAGGCGTGGCCAAGTGCCTTCCCCGCTCGCTGCGTGAGCACAGTCAACCCTTCGTTTCAGCTAATGATCTCGACATCCAAAATATTATAAAACACTGCCTTTAAAGGCAGCAGACACGCTCGAAAAACTTGTTGCGATAACTACGTTACTAGGATCATATGGACCCTAGTAGAATGCTCACGCCGTTGGAAGCGTCAAAAACGAGTCAAAACTACTGAACTTGAGCAATGAAAAACGAACAATTTCTGCAACCCCGCGCCTGAGCTTCGACAACCCCGCCCCAAAATACAAACTCGTCCAGATTGATCGTCCGATTACGGTCGCTTTGGCCTGACTTTGATGATTCCAACGAGGTGAACGTTCTAGTACAAGCTGTAAGGGTGTATATGCTTAGCTATCTAAACCGTTTTGTCGCTAATATTTGCTGTTTCAACCGCTCGTCTTCGTCGTTCGTACTCGTCCAATTTCACCCGATAACAAAAACAACCCCTACTCCACTTTTGCATACAGTTTTTATTGGTTTTTTCGTTAGTTCGGCATACTACCAGTCTCAAACCTCCAATTTACATATGTCATAAAATCAATATCATTTTTGAGCGTGTCTGCTGCCTTTAATGACCGCTGGGAACATTGTTCAATTTTTAAAAAGCCGGACAAAGTATTTGCAGAATTGATCATTTTCCGGTTCCATTTATTACCATCAGCCAACCAACCGACGATAAGCGGGCCTATTTACACGAGTTCACAAGTGGTTCAAATGTCTAAAAAAAAGATGCTTTCACGCCAAAACTTTTCTACCATTTGTTTTTAAGATTTCGGAACTTGCAGGAATCCGTATGGTTCTGAAAAAGCTTTTTTTTGCGATTTCGGCCTTTCTAATGGGTTAAAAAATTTCATGATTAAAAAGAAACATTTGGAGGCTCCCAACTTAGAACCTAAACAAGCTCCTCTGATAACCAAGTCAAAATATTTTCATTAGTTACAGGATCATTGGGTACAATTACCCATTACGTGAGCTGGAAAGAGTAGCTGGAATTAGTCAAAATAAATATTTCTTGAAGCTTCGAATCGCTGACCAATACAGAAACTGAGGTGAGGGCGCACACCAGGCCCTGTTGTTTTTACGCACTTTTACCGAAAATTTGCCGTTTTAAGCGAGAATTTCGGCAAACGGTAACGGTAACAGCAAACCCCACAAATGGCCCGAAAACGGCAAACGGCAAGTGCCGCACACCCCTGGTGGAGCACGCACAATGATTGCGCCTGGCCGTGCTGCTTCGACGGCTCCACCGGTCAACTGGGTTTCGATCGCGCACAGCGACCTGTTTCCGCGGCCCTCTCCACTCAGGCTCAGATTTAAATCTACAAGGAGACTATGTTATAACATATACGCACCAAGTTTTCGCCGAAGAAACACTAAGGAACGCACAGTATCAAATTCGTGGCGACCATGGGTGTGCAAAAAATCTCCAAACCAGAAAAAAAAACGAAAATTTTGTTGTTACAGAAATTTTTTTTTTGAAAAATTCTGAAAAAAAAACCGAAAAAAGTGTAATAGTGTTACTTCAGTTACATAATGCAAACCAAATAGAATTAAACATCCATCTAACATGGTTGTGGGTTCGTGGTTTGAAGAGGCTTCACCAATTTCATATAAATTGGGATTCGACTACCAAAAAGACTCTTAGGTTCTTAAGCTTGAGAAATGGCCACCGTGAACGGATGAAATTCATTTCCACACAAAATTTGTAGGAATTCTTCAACCCAGACAACTTTCTTGAAAAATGGTGTTAAAGTGTCAAAAAGCAGGAAATCTAATGCGAATGTGTTTGAAAAACCAGTAATTGAACGCGGTGGCAATTTACACGATTTTTGGACGTTTTTTGCTGTAACTGCAGTTTAAAGCCGCAGTGCACGTTATGGTATGTTTACACAAGGTGCTGAGTTGATCGCAAAACGCTTCGGTGAAGATTTACAGAGCAGCTGATTTAGAGCGCCGCTGGGGCTTCGGTGGTGCAGTGCTATAAGACGCCCCCGGAAAGGGAATATGCTGGTTCAATCTCGCCCGGAGCCAAGCGTTTTGCGATCAACTCAGCACCTTGTGTAATTTGTTAACCTCACAGGCAGGGTTCGCGATAAAAACAATGTACATACATAGAGCTCTCTTCATGAAAAAGTAGATCTGGTAATTGAAAAAGTTAAAATAATTGAAAATAAGTGAAAGTTCGCAGGAAAACGCACAATAGCAAGTTGGGAAGGCTAATTACAGGCTAGTTACACACCTCCCGATTGACGAGACTTTCCTTAATGCTTTTTTACCCCTCTTTTATTTAACTCTCAAGGCATGGAACACCCAGAACATTATTTTCAATTTTTGTGCTGATCTTCGAGAGCGTCCACGCTGGTCGTAATGGTATCTCTGGAATCGTCCAAGACCTCTTATGAACAGAGTTACGGCTCCTATATTTTAAGGGTTAGAAATTGGTGGAAGAGTTGTCTTAGGCTTGTATGTCACTTCATTCGCAATCGTTGCGCGAGAGAGCGCCAGGAAATGGAGACAGTTCGGCAATAGGCGCGCAGAAATACAGGGGCGGGGCCAACATTTTACTCGAGTAGCATCATTCTTGGTCGTTTTTGACGCTTCAAGATGCGTAGGCGGTGTGTTCTCAGCCATACCATTTCATTTCCGTAGTTATCTCAACCACATTTACAAGCGTGTATGCTGCCTTTAAAGGCAGTGGTCACGATAAAATATACTTGTCTTCTTTTCCTCTCTAAACCCTTTTCTGGGTTCAGAGTAGTAGGACCAATGAGAAAGTATCGCGAAAAAACCGCTGTTCCGGGCCAAATTTGAAGCCTAAACTTTCTTGTCTTTTGATGGTGGACGAGCTCTCTCCACATCATCGGCAGCGATGATCTCTGATATCAAGAACATCAGCTGGCTTGAAATTGGATTTCAATCAATGAACATCATCGTTCGGACTCATCTAGTCAAAAACATTGACTGAAGTGCTTGCTTTCATTGGTAAACTCTTTTCATTACGTAAATTTGCATTCATCTCTACCTCTGAATGTTGATGATTTTTGACTGCTCGGCATGAGGCGACGATTTTTTTTGCAGCGGTGTGCACGTGTGCACGAATTAGCATCTTTGGGCCCTAGAAACTCTAATTCTAGCCTGTTTTTCACCGCGCTACCTTCATAGTTTTTCAGCTGTTTTCAATCTAGGCTGATTTTTATAGTTTTGTAGATAACGCTTTTCATCGCGACCACTGCCTTTAAGAGACCGCGCGTTCCACGGCCAGTCCCTGTAACGAACCGGAGCGCTCCGCGGTCAACCATTTCAGCGGGTTTTTATATTGAATTTTTGTTGCTTCCTGGCCGTTTTTCGTCGTTCATACTTCCATTCTTAAGACGAATATAAATTGCCAACGGCACAAAATTCTCACGATAAACAAATTTGATGATACCCAATCGATAAAGGGTAGGGTATAAAACAAATGAAGAACGGTGTGTTACATAGACACACCGTCTTTCACTAGAGGTAGGCGGCTGAAGCTCCGAACAGATTCGGGAGTAGGGAAGCAGCCTCACCGGTGACAAAGATATCACGATATCTACCCCTAAACATAGTAAACTATGAAAAAAGAAAAACTTCTGAACTTCCGCGAGAATTTTGTGCCGTTGGCAAATTTTAAACTTGTCCATTCTTACTCTTCTTCGAGGAACCCAAAGCTTACGTTTTGTCTAAAATCTGGCATTTTTTCCAACTACTACTACGGTTCAAGACGCCAGCAACCATTCCCATCACGAATCTAGCTTTAGGTGTCGTTTATAGTTTTGACCTCGGGCGGTGCAATCGTATTACATCTGCGGTTCCTCACCGAAATGTCGATACGATAGGCGGCGGAAGTATAAGCGAGGCTGCCCGCAGTGAGGAGGCGCGATATGTACAGTCGGCAGTTTCGATTTTGGTTCCCTTTTGTCGTTGCATAATATGTTGGCTTGAATGAGGTGCACGTATCCTCTGGTTCGGGGTTAAATTTAGTGTTTGCTATAGCGGATTCACGCTACGGACACGCGACGCATCAGTTTCGTAGGGGCTACCGCCCCGCCCTGTTCGGCTGATCATGCGAGTTTTTTCTTCATTTTGTCTGTTTTCTGTCACCTCCATTTTCCATAAACAGTTTTTGTTTTTAAATGCAACTTCTGGCATACAACAATCGTTTGCTGAAGTTTTAATTTCAGAATAAGTGAGATTCGTCAGCTTCGGAATCGTAAACAAAAAAAATTCTAGCATGACCCATATTCATGAAGAAAGTTTTGAGAATGTAAAACAACAAAATCATACGTCATAAAAGCAAATTCAGAATTTGAATTTGAAAAACTCATATTCAAAGTTTTTTTTGAAGATTCACGCCAGCGAAACACTACGAGAAATCGTGAAAATATTCACGGTCAATGAAAAACTTGCTAGAGAAGTCAAAGGTCAGCAATGAATACGAAATTCAGGTTCTAGTTAGGCAACACCACGAAATAATTTTACAAACACCAAAAACTTGGCGGTTTCTAATCGTTGCCGACGCTCCCTGCTAGTTCTGAAATAAAAACGTTAGCAGTCGGTCGTAACATAAAACAAGTATGTAGCATTTAGGGACTAAAAACTGATGATAAAAAAACATGAGAAATAAGAAAACCCAGGGAAAATTAAGGAAATCCCACATCATCAGCTGATGAGGGGCGGGCGCTGGAGCTCGTGCGGAATCGATGCGTCGCGGGTCCGCAATCGCACACACTAAATTTAACCCCGAACCAAAGGATAATAGAATATGTTACGATGCGACAACGCACGCGGTGCGTAGGATGAGGGAATCACAATCGACAAAGCTACCCGTGTCGGCATTAACAATTCGATAGTAAATCAATCTCGCGTGATTCATCGTGTTTTTTGACATCGCCCAAGACGAAGAGTCAGTTCACTGCAGTACCGCCGCTAAGCGGCTTGGAGAAGTGCCAATTTAGGAGATTGATCATGAGCTGTGACACAATCGATAGTGTAGGATTGCCCCTCGTCACGACGCTAGGCTGCGTAAATATAAACGGCACTCAAAAGTTCAGTAACTGGTTCACATTGTGAGATATAAAAAAAAGTTATCCCATGCTTTTTGCATGGCCCGAATTGGTATGCGAGAGGAACTCGTCGACTTGTCACTCTTTCACCAAAAAAGCTTTTCAAGTTTATATCAGAAGTCGGAGAATGAATTTCTACGTGTCTTATTAATCAACCTATTCTCATCACTAAGATAATAAGCACAAGTCCTTGCAATGAGTGAAATCTTTCAGAGAATGAATGCGAAATAGGAGTTGACGCCATTTGCAGTCATAATAGCTTACTTGGGAGAACTCTCAAATGCACTAAGAACCTTTTTCAAAGCGACGACGTTTGCAAGACTCGCAGAAACTCAGACAGCGGCAGTCTCAAGTAATGAGGTAAAAGATGATACATAGACAGGCAAATCCGACTCCCAAACCCACATAACCCACATACTGCCCTTGCGAGAAAGACGCAAGAAATCTTCGATGAAATTGAATTGAAATTCTCTAACGCACTTCGAGAGCTTTGGTTAAATGGCCCGAATGAAGCTCCACCCACGATGAGGATGTGTTCGGGTGGATAGTCCCATGGGACCCACACAATCCAACAGCAGTATTAATAGAAAAGCTTTGTTCTCACATTCGATTTCTAATTTGATCTTGATGGCGTCTACATAGGATCCTCGTTATCCGCGTCTGCTTCAGCATACATTGATCATAGATCGAAAAATATGTACACAGTAATGGATTACAGGGAGACGAGAGACATAAATAATTCGATCTGATTATTTGAAAAGAGGATAGTCCACCCTTGCACTTGTATACGTACACATACTTGTATGTTTCAAAAGTATAGACGAAAACATTACATATGTCGGCTATAAAACAAACTTAAACAGTATAGGTTGGAACAACGATGAATACAGGAATTATACATATATGTAAATTGCGTTGCATAGGTACAAGCAAACCCCTAAAATCAATTGTTTGTGTATTTAAAAAAAGCCTTCGAGTAATGATATCAGTTCAAGTGTGCCCAGGAAAACCCATCAATCCGTGCCAGACGATTGAAGCAGGGGTGGTTTCTGAACACTCATATCGACTACATACTTGTCTCGGTCAACCATAAGCCTCGACTCAAATCCCAAAAAAAACTGTGATCTTTAAAAAAATTCAAATTCGAGACGCAGTACCACAAAATAAATGTTCTGAAGCGGGCCATTCTCGAAACGTGATGGGAACTCGATGAAAATGTTCTCAAGCAGCTCAGCGAGAGCCTTCTGAACCCATTCCTCAAACTAGTTCCACGCAGTGCTGCTGTAGCTTCATACTTATAACTTTTTGTTGGTGAATTTATTTATGACACAGTTTTAATAACTTGTAATGTTTTTGAGGTGTTCGTATACTTATGCAATAAGCAAAAAATGGAGTCTGCTGCATAATCGGAAGCCAAATCGTGGCGCAACGGTGATCCACCATATCGGCACAACAGATTACATAGAAACCACCCATCTTACTCAACATCTCCGTTCAACATTCTATTCATCGGTTTTGAAGGTAATCGAATACTTGTGCATCGCACTGCATTATAGTCGATTGTGTGGCGCATCCCCAGAGGGATTGATATACGCCTAGGACTTTATCCTTCTATTATTTACCAGGACGTCTATATTGTGACCTATTGTATTACTTTATTCTATCATGCTTCTGAACATAAACACTATTTTTCTTCGTCACATTATTATGTGGTATCTGACAGTCTTCAATGCTAAGGTAAGTGATTCGTAGTCTGCTGGAAGTACCGGGAAATTGATTATGGTTTCGAAGATGAGGATGTTATCAATGGGAATGTAAGCGAGAAATGGATCGAGCTTGAATGGCTACGTTTTTATGATGCGGTCTGATGACATGCAAATTCTTGGTTTTTTACCTAAAATCTCTGCCTGAAATGCAAACAGTGTATCACTGGAAGTTCAAAAAATTGGGTCGAATAACTGAAGTACATCCTCTATTAGAAGTACACCTCTAATAGAAGTACACCAAAAACAGCGGGCAGATAATTAAAAGTACGGCCTTATTTTGGAGTAAACCTCTAATCGAAAAACATCTAAAATAGAGGGCTGACAATTAAAATTACATGCATGTACTTCTAAAATAGAAAATACGGTATGTATCTACACAGCTTTTGTATAGCATACGGAAATGAAATGAGAACAATGTATGTATATAGACCATGTACAGAACTAAAGTCTGTCCGAATGAGAATATCCACCCACGCGGTCGGCGTGCGTGTCGAGAGGCCACCACGAGAGCACTTTTCGGGCAACTCTTTCCACGACTCGTATACGGCTGATTGGCATATTATTCACTGATAACACTGCAATCTGAATCACAAGTTCGAAAAATGCGATGGCCATCAACACGCTCGCTGACCGCTTGGGGGACAGTCTCATTCAGACAAACTCTAATTAGCCACAATGACGAATCGGCAGGTGACCAAAAATGAATGCAAGATTTAGAGGTACATAGTAACACACTGTCAAGAACCGCTTCTAAGAACGTTTTTGGCTTACATAATTGGAATTGATCAAGGTTTGCGGGACTTCATATTGATCAAAAAATTATACTAGACGAAAAATACCGTGCGGTACAAATTGCCACGATAGCCGTAAAATATAGTGTATGGTGCAATTACACAACTCACACCGGGGATCACGCCTGTAATTCCAGTGCAACGGCATTCTCAATAAATAATCACATAGGAACGGTTGTTTGGCGGTGGAAAAGGGATTGCCGGTGCAACCGCGGAAGCAAGAATAGAGATATCAGGTTGAAATCACTTGAAACCCAGATTGGACGGTGCACCCGGGGATTACCTCCCTTGCCTGACGGTGCACCGTCAGGCAAGGGAGGTAATCCCCGGGTGGGGGCTGATTTTCGTGTTGGCTGCAATTCGGAGTGGTTTAAATCATTTGGAGACCCTGGATGGACGGTGCAGCCTTCGGCTGCACCGTCGAGGCTAGGGGGTAAGCCCCGGGTGGGGGCTGATTTTGCCGAAGCCGAAGGCTGCACCGTCAGGCAAGGGTGGTAATCCCCGGGTGGGGGCTGATTTTCATGTTGGCTGCAATTCGGAGTGGTTTAAATCATTTGAGACCCTGGATGGACGGTGCAGCCTTCGGGTGCACCGTCAGGCAAGGGTAATCCCGGGTGGGGGCTGATTTTCGTGTTGGCTGCAATTCGGAGTGGTTTAAATCATTTGAGACCCTGGATGGACGGTGCAGCCTTAGGCTGCACCGTCAGGCAAGGGAGGTAATCCCCGGATGGAGGCTGATTTTAGTGTTGGCTGCAATTCGGAGTGATTTAAATCACTTGAGACCCTGGATGGACGGTGCAGCCTTCGGCTGCACCGTCAGGCAAGGGAGGTAATCCCCGGGTGGAGGCTGATTTTAGTGTTGGCTGCAATTCGGAGTGGTTTAAATCATTTGAAACCCTGGATGGACGGTGCAGCCTTCGGCTGCACCGTCAGGCAAGGGAGGTAATCCCCGGGTGGAGGTTGATTTTAGTGTTGGCTGCGATTCGAAAAAAAAAACATTTAAAACCAAAAATCGGCAAGGAAGGAAAACTTCGGGTGTGGGCAGATCTTACTGTTGGTCAAAACTCTGATTGAAGAAATGAAACCGAGCAGCCTTATAGTCAGAGTGAATAGATAACAAACGAGGTTGAAATTCTTGTCTGATTACCCAAAATCCCTTCAATTACCAAGCCAGTACCCTTACTAACTTTCAGTCACATTTCACTGCCACTTTCATGAACATTTCTACCTGAAATTACCGCTTTCCGAAGGAGACGTGAAAGTTTTTTCAAGATTTCCGCAGCTAATCAATAAAATAGGCGTCAATGTTACCATGGATTCTGCATCTACACCATCACACACGCCATTTTACGGCTATCGTGGCAATCGGTACCGCACGGTATTTGGAGTTTACTAAAAATTATAAGGACACATTCAGTCTTCATGAGTCCAAAGCTGTTCAATTTGGTTGGAAAGATTCAAAGCAGGATTGGTACATCTTCTTCACTCGTCGCTACCAGTAGCTTATTCCCCAAGAGAGATTGGGGATGACGACATTCTTGTGTCAAACGCGCCTAGAAATTTCTTTTTCGGACCAATCCGCCCACGAACATTCTCAGTTCTTAATCTTTTTGATGGATATGGCACTTCTTCATGCAGGACTGGCAAACATACATAAGTCATCGCGGCGTTTGGTGGAAGCATATCTGCTCTTTGAAGGATTTCGCCAGCTCATCTGCAAAGAAACATCGATAACATGAGGGTGTGGACAAATCAACTGCTTCCGTATACTGGTTGAAAGTGTTGGAAATGACGAAGTGGAGCATTTGAAGAAATTCGGCTCTTTGATTCAAGAAAAAGGTTTGCCGCGATTATTGATTTCATGGATAGGCTGCTTCCACCCTTGTAAGCTTCAGATGTGGCTTTCGACTGATCCTTGGCGTGCCTATACGTGACCGCTGTGATAATGAGTGCAATCACTCAGCTTGCCGCGATCAGCCCACGATCGTATTGAAATTAGAAAACGTAGACTCTGCTGATTTGGTAATCTCTGTCGTATGCCAACAGAATGCCTTTAGTACCAATCGCTATTCAGACATTGACATGTTGATCGAAACGCGCATAGATCGTTACCGATGAAGAAATGGATCACAGAAATTGAAGACGACTTAAAGGCAGTGGTCGCGATCAAATATGCTTATCTTCTTTCCCTCTCTAAACGAATTTCTGGGCTTAGAGTAGTAGGCCCTATTAGAAAAAATTCGCTGTCTCGGGCCAAATTTGAAGCCTGAACTTTCTTGTTATTTGATGGTGGACGAGCCCACTCCACATCATCGGCATCGATGATCTCGAATATCGAGAACATAAGCTGGCTAGAAATCGAATTTCAATCAATGAACTCTAAAGGGAAACACGCCGGAAACCATTTACCATTTTCAAGCTCAATTTTTTAATTTGGGTAATTTTTTGACGCGCCAACTTTTACCTGTGTGGTCTACCGAGCTCACTCACGAAATTACATATGTGTATGCGGAATAGATTCTAGTGCTGAGTTTCAGGTGGAATCCTGAAGAATGAAACGTGCTTTAGAAATTTCGTGAGTGAGCTCAGTAGACCACACAGGTAAAAGTTGGCGCGTCAAAAACGTTATGTTATGAGGTTGGAAGTGGTTGAAGATGAGGATCCGCCACCACTTCTCACCAGTCATCTAGCACGTTTTCATAGAATGTTGATTAGACCGTCAACCAACATGAAAACCAGTTATGGCACAAACTCCACATGCAGAGAAACTTCGAATATGACGGTGACGAGGCTTCCAAATGCAGACAAACTCCAAAAAACGATTTTAGCGCGAAATTCAAATTCGTTGTTACACTGTGTTCCAATTGACTTTTTTTACAAATGACGATTTTCTATGGGCCCCTTCGACATTTTCGTTCACTACAGAGGCAAAGCTACACAAAAACATCAAAACATAATTAACGGTTTCCAGCGCATACCATGCCTTTAACCTTCGGACTGACCTGCTCGAATATTACTTATTTATGTATTCGTCTAGTCAAAAACATTAACTTATGTGCTTGCTTTCATTGTTTAACTGTTTTTAAAGTTTGCATTTATTTCTTCCTATGATTTTTGACTGCTCGACATGAGACTGCGAACTTTTTGGGCGGCGCTGTGCACGTGTGCACGAACTGTTATCTTTGGGCTCAAGAAACTCTAAATCTAGCCCGTTTTTCATCGAGATGACTTAATAGTTTTTAAGCAGTTTGTGATCTAAGCTGATTTTTGTAGCTTTTTTATTACGTTTTTCATCGTGACCACTACCTTTAATGAAGCGCGGTTTCTCAGTGGCCAGTACAAAACTGGTGGCGCTGAACCGTTCCTCGTGGAGTGCATTGTTCGTGATTACCATCTTCCCATGGTACCCGTACTGGCTCAGAGACAGGTCGTCAGCTCATGGAACGGCAAGGTAAGGTGAGAAAAGGTAGCTGTATTCACAAGTCGTGTTTCCACTGCATTTGTATACATGGTAAGCTTACTGCAATCTTACTATATATCAGGGTAGAGTGGAGAACTTCTCAAATGGTATACGGAACATCGGCGAAGATCTGCCACACTTTTCACAACCCCACCCCGTTAATCGCCTATTTTGAAGGCTTTGCCGTTTCTATTCATTGACTTCTCTGACTTGGGTTTATAGAGCTTGCGAATACGAGTAAATCAAAATCTGCTGTCGCGGGGACACAAACATCATTCATTTACAAATGGAAATACAACGGTGTCGGTTGGTTCTGAAATACTTAGTTGCAGTACTAACAGTCGCTGCCGATAGAGATGAATATCAAAAGCATCGTTTACGATGGGAATCGTTTTCCAGTATTGGTCAGAAATCGAAGGTTTGGAGCCTGACTGTCCCTTGATGAAAAAAAACCGCCGCAGAAAAGTCTATGAAAAAGCTCAAAAGTGAGCCTCGTTCCCAGAGGGGAACTTCCGCTGCTGGACGATTCGCGTGGAAAATTGTAAAATTCTCGCGCTCCAATGCTACAACTGCTGCGCGCCCGCGCTATAATGCAATTTGAGGTGTGGCGCAGCCGAACCATTGAGGTGGATCAAACCCGTCCACGGAAAACTCGACCGTGAGAGGATTTCAGAAGAGGTTAGAGCTCTTTCTGGCCCGCTTCCGCACGTTCTTTCGACCTCCTCGCTCTAATGAGACCCTGACCTTCCGGCAAACAAACACAGACGAAATTTATCGTGGGCACTGGCTTTAAAGGCCCAGTCCATGCTCAGGGGACGAAATCTGAGATTCTCACATAATTTTGAAGTAGACTCCACCCCATATACCACTTGCCAAGTGCAGAGACCTCAATTTCTCCGAATAAGCGAGATATAGAAGGAAGCCACCCTGGGGCGCCCACCTCGGGAAGCCACTTTGGCACGTTCCTTTACGATCTTTCGAGTTCAACATTGGGGAGATGAGCGATGGTTTCGATCAGAAACCCCGTTCTTCTCTTCAATTTCGGCCTCTCTCTTTGTTCTCGCATACAGCGGTTGCAAATGACGGAGGGTTACAAGCCTCGGACAACTCGTCCACCATGTTTTCGCAGCTCAATTTTTGAGGGGCCATACCTTCGTTCCCAGGGGGTCTCGAACGATTTCAGAGGCATCATTGGAATCAGCGTGGGACCGGTTTCAGGATAGACAAAAATTAGAGAGCCGATTCTGAGGTTGGACTGTGCTTTTTAAAGCCAGCGTCCGCGCAGAAAACCACACTTGGTTTTTTGTTCTCATGTTTGAACGAAGTGCAGATAGTTGACTAAGCTTAAGACCTTAATGCTTAGTATTCGTATTGCTATAGCCTCTCGAAAACTGCTCCATAGTCTGTAATGGCGTTTTCCCGGTCGACCATCTAGCACGTGGAGCAGAAGCGCCACAACAGGTTCCGGCAAATCCAAAATTATATTTTCCTTATTTCCAGAGATACCCGCTTTCAAACGTGTGTATTGGATGCTTCTTACTTTTAGAGAATTCTTGACAATGAAGGGACCAGAAGAAATAAGCAGTCGTAGAATGTAAAGGGGCTAAACCCTTTCAGACGTCCCGGATTTCCGACATTTGTGTATTACCCAACACACACCGAACAGACGTGGGAAAAAGGAAGCTGAATGCTGCGGGATTTTCAAACGAGTTTTTCTCCGAAATATTAGTGTTTGTTGGCGACCTTTTTGCAATATATCACCACCTGGTGAAGCTACCTGCGCGAAATAGTTAAAAAAAGTCGAACAAGGTTTTTTTGCGCCTACGCTGCCTTTAAAGAACAACCTATCCAGTGCAGTACAAAACAAAAATAGGCGTGGCGGTATTCTGTACAGGAGGAGGTTACAGTGGTCACAAAATTTGGAATGCTGTTTGTGATGTGTTGCAGGGTCGACCGCCATATAGGCCGGCGCAGCCTAACCCCAGAGGCGGAGGCCGGCGACAGCAAATTGGCTTAGAAGTTCTGTGTTTATGTCTTCTGATGGTTTTGTTTTTTTCAGTGGTTGACGCAGAACGCGCTAGCCATCGTGGATATAAGCCAGAGTTGAACACTACCACCACACTGTAATGGGAATCTGGAAATCCTGGAAATCTGGAAAGGTAGTCTCCGTGTTCTACCTGAACTGAAACGATGCTGTATCAAGTGAATACCACTGACAGCGTATTGGAAGATTCGAAAGCAGAGTTCAGAGCACCTATGGAAATGTGAGATAGCCAGCCGCTACTAAATGCTTCCTTGAGCCCCCGGAAGGAGCCCGGAAACACAACTTTGCCCGGAACATGGAGCAGTCCCTCGTTCTTCTCATGTTTTCCTCCCATCTATTTGGTTAGCTAGAAAACACAGTCGGCATTCCTTCACTCACTTACACACCTCCACACTTCCAGCTTTTTAAAGTTCCCACATTTTGGACGACTTTTTAATCCAAGAATGGTTGGCATTCAATGGTTTGTCGATCAGGGATGCCGGTTTTTAATGGGTATGGGGGTAGTGCGAAAAAAAAATCAAACAAATGAGATCAATTGTAAAGAAGATACTAATAGTGTCATGTCATCCTGTAGAAAGATCGTGCACTGGCTTAGCACTAGACACGCTTCAGGCTTAGCGAAAATTCAGGAAAACCTACAACGTCGTCTTGTGTAAGTGCAATCGCGAAATTAAACAGACTTCTGAAATCGCCACATCTGTCCATTTATCGGGACACTTTATTTATAGGGTGCTCCATGACGTCATTTTAAATTTGTGACTCTGCTTGGCGATAACCTTTCTATTCTCAGCGGAAACAAAAACTGTGCTTTTCCATAATTGCAATTGTCTATGATAACTGTTTACCCAAAAAAGTTATGATACGGGCCCAAAGTTTCCTTTACAATGTGATCTCAATAAGAACTGCTTCTTGCGTTAATCTTTCCCTACGACCACCGTGAAACATTGGTGTGGTCCACGGATAGCCGCGATCGTCCTCGAGGGTTCAGGAGAACACTTCGAGTTATCTTCTAGAAATCGAATTTACTCCTTGCTTATTGGTACAAATTTATAAAAGTTCTTATCTTCCATTCAAAGTGTATGCACAAATACACACAAAACACAAGACGCGACTGGGTTATACCCAGGTATGTAAGGATTAGAAGGAACAGAAATTTACATTTCGTTAGAATTTCCGTAGATTTTCCATTTCACACTTGTTTGACTCATTTTTTTTCATTTCCGTCGCTAGACGGACCCTTTTTAGGAACACCTCGTCAAGTAAATTTCCATTTTTTGTTCGTGCGCAGGCCCGCTAATCGACTCAGGCCGAGAGAAGAGCGCAGCTGACCGCCAGCCCACGGTGAGATTTAAACCGCCCGCGCCAGCCGCGGGTGTGATTTCAATGATTTTCCTTGAGGAGGCAAGCCACGGACCTAACTGTAGTTATCCTGGCTCTCGCGTAGGACGACACCTTTTCCATGCAAAAAAACATTTAGTATTCAAAAAGATGAGCGAATATATTTCAAAAACAACAGAAAATGCAGAAAAAAAGAAACAAGTCCTCAGCTTTGTAACAGTGTTTGAATTTTCTCGAACCACCTCCTCCTCTTGAAATGTTTCTCGGCTACGCATATGTTTCTACAGCTACTGCATTATCGACTTATCGATTTTAAGAGTACAAAGTAAAGACGCAGTAGGTACAATAATTTTTGTTGGTTAGATTGTTCTCCAACAACTTGTAAATGCTTATTGTTGCCAGAAAAAAATGAATAAAATAAATACCAATAAAAAGATGAATAAAACATGTGCATACCGCACGTTTTTTAGATATTTTGAGTCAGAGCAATCCGCGGACTCACACTCGCAAGACGCGGATGAGTTATTCTCGCCCTATCTTATCGGGCCAGTATATTCTGTATTTCACTTTTTTCATCTGCTTCCACCTATTTGATTTGATTATCGGCTCTATTTGTTTTGATTATCTGATTGATTATTTGATTATTTTTGTTTATCTTGAGTTGGTATGCTCTGGTTGAGGAAGATGTTTGTTTCAAGAAAGGCTATCGTTGAAGAGTGAAGATAACCTCAGAGTTTTCTTTTCTAATTTTGGTGTCTTTCAATGTACACTCATTTTTCAATTTCCTTTGAACACCCTGAATTTTTTCAGCACGTTTTTTCTCAGCATGGTGCGCTGTACAGCGACAGCGACAGCGACAAAGGTAACGACAGTCATCGGCACATTTGCAGTATGTCAGCCCTCCGTGTCACGTCGCTGCGACGGACATGCGACAACTGTTCCTACGACGGCAAGTGCCGTTGCTCCGATGCTGATCCCGCCTTTTTCTGTGCTAAATGTCATGACTGTCGCTCACGACAGAGACAATGTATACCATTGACCTTATGGGATAGGGCTGCGTTGTTGTTGAGTGCCGCAGTGCGATGCCGGGTAACCGACGTTGCAACGCGGCGTTCAAGACGTCTGCGTTCTTGGATAAACTTGGCTCACAAAATTTCTAAGGATTATTCAACGTACCGAGCTTAAATACAAAGTCGGCCGATCCATTTTCGAAGAATTCCGCATGGTCTCGATGAGTTCAAAGCTGGAAAAGACAGAAAGGCTAAACTTGCTGGCTGAGCGTCTACTCTATATATGCAATTGAGACGACTCTGGGAGCGTTTCAGAATATACAGTCCGGATCTGACATGAAATTTCCTTGATAGGGTTGCTTGGAGGAGCTGATTACGAATCTGAGGTCCGCATGTCGATTTCGACATCTTCAAATTGATTTGCTGACAAGGGAGCAGAAGAGGTGGTTGGACTGGAGACTTTAGCAGAGACTATTCTCGTACACGCTGGGGTTTCTGATAAGCTCCCGATTCCAATTATCATCATAGCGAAGCGGTTGCCTTCTGCGAAACATACAACTGGTAGCTGGTGCTAAGGGTTAATTTGACGAAAGATTGCCGGCTGACGGCGTTTGATAAGCAAAGTCGCCAGCCTACTAGAGATGCTCCATAGCTTATGTATAGAGTTGTCCTGATCAGTAGATATATTTATTAATTCTCACTTTCACACGCTTTATACGTCATCCGATGCAACTTAATTACCTGATCAGAGTCAGAGGAGCTGACCAGAGTTCACCACAGGAAAACCTCTGTCAAGTTTGTGCAATGTTTATGCAGTGGAGGCTGCAACATTTTATTTAAAGTTTCAAAAGCTTCAAAAGTTTCCAAAATTGAAACTCTCCAAAACTCTTGAAAAATTCTTCACAGGTGAGCATTTGGCGCTTAGGGCCTTTGTCTAACCTGAAGAACTGGCCAGATCTAACAAGGGACCACTTCGAACATAAAATGGAGTTTTGAAAAACGGTCCTTTGAGGGTTGTAGAGGAGTTAAAAAGAAACGATTTGAGGTCCTAAAATCTGACTCAGTCCTCACGGGTAGATCAAAAACGATCAAAAAAGGAAAGAAACCAGAACGTTGGATTGGGAAGACGTAGCAAAAATGTGAGCTATACAGTGGCCTTGAAATCATCTGAAAAGGTTCTCCTAACAGTTTGAAGATGGAATCTAGCTAGGTTCTCGAGTTATGACTTATTCATTGATCCCCTGAACAATGCTCGTTGCATTCAAACCACCGATCACTGCAATGTGATAGTCCGCGTTAGCTAGCAGCCCATCGTGGCTCAGACGGTTAGGCGTTGGATTACGAAGCAATTGAAAGGAGGTTCGAATACTGTGGGTTCATTACTGCATTATGGGTGGTAGTAATGACATTTCTAAGTGTTCACCTTAATTGTTTTGAGTTTTAACAGTGTCTCTTGTTTTTTATACCTCTTTTCTTATATCGCAGCAACGTGATATAAGCGAAAAACTGTTCACATCAATGTTAGAAACTATAGAAATTCCGAGGTTTCGACAATTGCTAGAATATCAAGGATACCCTTACCTTTCTCCCCACATATGCCACAGAAAAACCGTCCTTAAATCGGGGAAACCCTTTAGGGGACTTATTTTGATATCAGACGCCGGAAAAAAAGTTCGGACAAAATAAAATTTTGTGGACTTGTTCCTTGATCGATAACCAATCTTTTTAGAAATGATTGTTGTAAGCAGAAGTGGGTTCACCTAAACTACAAAATCCATTGAAGCAACCTAATACTTAAGCGCATGGCTCGAAGACTCAAGAAAAGTGTTTCGTTATCAATTCCGAAATTTGGAGTAGAACAGAACCACTCTTTTGAAAACGCATCTTGAAAGATAACTACTTTTATTCAGCCTGGCCATTCTGGTTTAAATGTAGTTTTCTGGTGCCATTTGGACGTAGAATCCGAGTATGCTTTCCAAAGCTTCTCTGAAAAATAGAGAAGGTTTTATGAAAAGAAGGTATAGTCGTTTTTCCAAGCCTCGCAACAAGGCAAGGGTACCTACCCATCAAGGAACTTTTAGGGTGGTTAAGAAAAAATTTTCGGATTCGGCCCAAAACTTGTATGTAGGGGTAATCTAGGGTGCTGAACACGAATCTAGAGATCGTTTTCCGAAATTCTGAGGTTAACTGTAGTTTACGGTAGTTGCCATGACATAGAGGGCCTAAACCTACTTTAATAATTTGAAATTTGACAAGTGAACATCAAATTCGTATTCAGCACCCCGAATAACCCTGTTCAGAAATTTTGAGTCGATTCTGAGACTTTCACCCAACTACCGTATACCCACCGTAATCTACCGTAATCTGTCGAAAATCGATAAACTAACCTCAGATTCGTTATGAGCACTTTAAATAACCTCCGAAACCGAAGTTTGAGTCCTAAATTTTTCTCGACCTTTGGAGCCCCATGAGGTAAGAAGCTCAAGGCCATTCATTTTGGGGTTCAGAGGTCGAAATTTTTTTCGCCCAAACTCAGCCTCAGGAGGTATTTTGGGACGCTGAACACGAATATGGGGTCCGTTTCCTGTTTTTAGCGGATTTCGTCAGGTTAGGGTGCATTGAATGGCATTTTACCTACCGCAACCCATTGTTTCGGTGGTTTTTGATCTACCCGTGAGGACTGGAGTGAAATTTTAAAATCTTAAATTGTTTATTTTTACGCCCTCTACAACTCTCAAAAGACCGTCTTCAAAACTCCATTTATGTTCGAAGGTGTCCCTTATAAGATCCTACTTGGTGGCCAGGCCATTCGGCCAGATCTTCAGGTTTGAGAAAGGCGCTAAGTGCCGGAAGTTCACCTGCAGAAGAAGTTCCAAAGATTTTTGGAGAGTTTCAATTTTTCAAAACTTTTGAAGCTCTTGGAACTTTTTAAAAATTTGCAGCCTCCATTGTATCAACATTGCACAGCACTATGAGGCGCAGGGATAGCACAATTCTCCCATTCTCTCAAGTTTGTTAAAGAATGTGGTAATCTGGGTGCTTCGGATGGCAGCTTCGACGAATAAGTCATTTTAGGCCACCAAATAGACTTGTGGGTTTGACAAGATTGTCAGCATTCAAATTGCTCATCCAGAAATCACCTTCAACTTGTTTTGTTTTTTTTCAATTTTCGCTATAAGGAGAACCGGATCTACCCTTTCATATCGAGAACTCGACGTTCATTTTCATCTCACCCTACCATGTTTTACCCAAAACATCAGGGCATCTGCAGAGAGTGCCTGTGAAGTGCTTATACTCCTTCCTGAATTATTACCGCTTTCCCTGTCTAAATAATACATTTCATTCTGATGGTGCAATTTCACGCAAAAAACCTTCACATTCTCGTTGCATCTCATCAATGATGTTTGGGGTTCGTTTTCACAAGACAAGGTTCATCTGATTCCAATGAGCAGTGTGAGAGCGGTATTGAATTACTCCGTCGCTGGGAAGTTCTTAGTTTAAAAGGTAAGCTCCAGCATCCTGGGAAAAGAATACCAACACTTCCTAAAAACATCGTGCAAACTGGAAACCACTTTCAACTTTCTGTGTAGAACCAAATAGTTTGGGCTACCTGGCTTTCTCTGTCCTGATGCTCTGAAAACACGCCGGGTAAAAAAACGCAGAAAAACTCCGAAAACGATTCTGGCGCTAAATCTAAATTCACTTTTAATGTGTATTCAAACTAGTTTCGCTTTAAAAAAGAAGGGTTTCAGGGCCCCTTCTGCATTTTTGTTAACAAGAGAGATCAGACTCTACATAAAGATGAAAAAATGAAATACGGGTTTCTTCGCGTACGATGCCTTTTAGTCAAATGCACAAATAGCTATTGCGAATTAGGCGTCGAGTTTCAGTTCCAAAATATATACCACTCCTCTATTAAATACAATTTTAAGGGTGCAGAGTGAAGGCTGTTTAACTATGCTATCTATTTCGGTGCCTATGGAAGCAGCCGGGGGTTTGAGCGGCTAAACGGAGGCGAACGCGCGCCGAGACAGGGGATGATCCGTCGACTAACATCGTCAACGCCACCGGTAGAGGAGGCGCTGGTCTGATTTTTCCAGATCGGATTCATTTTCCCTCCAACGCCTCCAAGCCGTTAGTCACACATATCACTTCACTCCAGTCATCATCTCAGCTTTCACCGGTTTTTCTAAGACCAAGCCATTCTAATTCCTACAGGCTTAGGTAAGAAGTGCGTGAAGCGAGGGAACGAACGTCAATTCTATGTATCCCTTTCTGATGAATCTGGCCTTCACTAGTTGCATTGATGGTAAAATGCAGAAGATTGCTTCATTTTTCCAAGCGCAGACCCTAAAGAGAATCGTACGAGGTTTTAAACAGATGGAGGGGGTTGAACCTGGAAGTTCGAAAATTACCCCACTCATTGACCCTACATCAAAATTAAACCGATTTTTTCAAGGTTTAGTATTACTTTTTTTAGATTTCCAGCCAATGCTGATAGAACGGTGTTCAGTTCATCGTTCCGTGAAGTTCGACATGACTTCACGAAAACATAGCTAACAAGGGAAGTATACAAAGCGTAGGTCGGATCTGCCAAAACGACTAGTATCGTTAGTATCTCTTCTGGCTCAATAGTGAAAATGCGCAGTACCTCGCCCAAAGCTGCAGATTCAAAAAAAATTATGAGCATTTTTCAAGCCTCGCGAAAAGGCAAGGGTACCCATCAGGCATTTTTTGGAGTTTCAAAAAAAATTCTCGGATTTAGCTCAAAAGTTGCATGTAGGGGTAATTTAGGGTGGTGAACACGAATCTGGGGTCCACTTGTCGAATTTTTGAGGTTTAATGTAGGTTACGGTGGGTAACATGTCATTTATTGTCCAAACCTACCGTAGTATTTTGAAATACGAAAAACAGACGTAAAATTCGTATTCTCCACCCCGAAAAACCCCCGTATACAAATTTTCATTAAAATCTGAGATCTTGAGTAAACTACCGTAACCTGAAAAAAAATCGGTAGACGGACTCCAGATTCATGTTCAGCACTTCAAATAACTCTCAGAGAATGATTTTGAGACATATCTATCGTTGAAATCCGGAAATCTCGAAAGTGGCGTTTTTTCCTCGAAATTTTCCCCGGTTTCGGAAAATCGGCTAATAAATCTCAGATTCGTGATCAGCGCCCCAAAAAACCCCCTGGGAGAGTTTTAAGTCAAATCTGGAACATTTTTCCAAAACGCTTCCAGGGCCCTCTAGTCGGTACAAATAAACGCCCACCCGAAAATCCGTACAAGTCCAAAACGCTGTCGGTCTGGACAAAGTATGGAAAATGTGCCTTCACCCAAATTTCGCACAGGAGTGTAGTTTTAGGCGCTGAATACATTTATGAGGGCCGTTTCCGAATTTTCAAAAGATTAATGCCCTTTTTGGAGGGCACAAGAAGCACAAAAAACTACCTTTCTAAGCTTGTAACTTTTTTAAACCTGCAGCTCGGGACGGGATACTGGGCAGTTTTACTATAGAGCCACAAGAGATACTAATGATACTAGTCGTTTTGGAAGATCGGACCTACGCTTTGTATACTTCCCTTGTACGAGCGTCCATGGCATGTCGTTTTTATGCCCCTTCAACTTCATTTTTGACCCCCTTTTTTCTCAACTAGAAATCTAAACTCTAGTCTCTGAAATGTTGATGTTGGCCGTTCACTTCTCTGACACCTGAATTCGATGGTTGGGAACAGGACCTTGCCTTTTTTCAAGATGAAAAAGAACTAGGCTTTTTGCATTGGCCTTAAAACAGTTATTTCCGGAGCCCTGTTTGCCGAGTTGAGGTTTTATTTGCTTTTGAGCGAGATGCTATTGTTTACCTTATTTATTAAAAGCAGCGTACGAAAAGTGTATCCGATTTTTTTTTCTATTTTGGGAAGGTACGTCTACGAGGTTAAGATAAACAGCAAATAGGTCACAAAAAACAATGTCTGAAGAAAAGCCCGTACACAATTTTTTTTCACGACTATCTTGGTATGTTATGTGCAATACACGAGCGTTGTCGGGAATTCTTTGAAAATAATGAGATTTCAATACACACGTATGAATGCGAGGATCTCTCCAAATAAACAATAAACTTTTTTGAATAGCCCAGAGTCGTTGTGGCGCTTCTGTTCCTTGTGCTAGTTGATCAACCGGGAAAACGTCTTTTCTGGCCACAGAAAAGTTATGAATACGTAATGTGAAGGTATCAAGCCTTGTCAATTATCTCCACTTCGTTCAAACATTAGATTGGGAAGAACAACCGAATGGTTTTTCTGCGCGGACGCTGCCCTTGAAGTCACAGTCTAACCTCACGGGAAAATTTGATATTATAGTCCGCCCCCGTGAATAGCAACCCTGCATAGAGCGAGATCTCAATTCGATCAAATAAGTGACAAACTACAGGGAAAACACCGGCCCGCCCACAATACCTCAAAAGCCTAACCGCGCACACTGCCCTGGAAAGGGAGTCAAGAGCTCTGCTATTGTATACCTTGCCTTTGAGCATTGCCACACAAACCAATTTTACCGCTTGCAAAGATTTTGGATCCCTATTCTGGGAGAAATGCTTAATTACGTTTTTAGGGCATTTGGGGATAGGCCGACCTTCCTTCTATAGTTTCTAACTTATTTGATCGAATTGAGATCTCGCGCTTGGCAGAGTTGCTATTCACCGTGGCGTACCATAATATCAAATGTTATCCCTTAGGTTGGACTGCGCCTTTGAGAGGGTTGTCAATTAAGCACTGGGAGGATTTTGACTGTTTGGTGTCCATTTTGTTCTATTTGATTCGCTCTTTTATTGTTTTAATTATAGCTAACTTACTAACATCCCAAGGGAACCACCACATTATAAGTGTTACAAGATCTCCGAAGTGATGGTCAGAGAATGTAGGCGCGTGCTACTCTGTGCGATTCCTATCAGGGAATCTCTTTGTAGGTCGAATCAGAGAAGACTTCTGCAAAAAAAAATACAAAGAAAATGGTACTGGACGATCGGGCCGTTTGCAGCGAAATGTGCTCTTATTAGGGTTACCTCCAAGAATGTTTCCTAATTTAAGTTTGCAGCTACTAAATCGAACTTTGAGTCGAGTTAAGGAAGGGTTTTCACTGGGGTGTAAGTGAATTTACTAAAAATAATATTTTTAGGGTGTTTAGAAAAACGTCTCACAATTGGCTTGAAACTTTTTGGAGGTTATTTGGAATCCCGAACATCAAACTGAGGTCCATCCATGTGTCCGATTTCGGGGAAGTCCCGACTGGTTTTGTTCGAAGGGCAAATTTTCAGGGCCAAATACCTCTGATTGTTTACAAAACGCTAGAACAGGTCTACTTCGAACATTATCAGTAGAGGTTATTTCGAGCGCTCCACACAAATCTGAGGTAGTTCATCGATTTTCGATAAATTTCGGTAAGGTTATCCCCTGAGTGATTCGTTACTGTGCTTCTTCAAACCAAATTCCGGTCCGCAGTTGCGTCTCGAGACGCTTTGCGGCCGCACGCGCTCTAGTAGGTCGAGTTTACAGCGCCAGGGCCGACTCGATGAGGCTTTTTTATACAATTTTCGCTAATTTCCTTAGTTTCCAGTTTCCAAAACCCACCTAGAGTCAACAGATCGGCGGCTGCGGCGCAGGAAACTTCTCCGACTCATAAGCGTGCGGCCGCAAAGCGTGCCCAGGCGCATGTGCGGACCGGATTTCGGCCCGAGGTCTCTTTGCCAGCAACAAACTTAGGCTTGCGAACATATTTGAAAGCACTCCTAACCGGCGTATTTCAAACAACTTTCATGGAGAGAACCTTCCGTATGCAAAGGCGAGACAAAAAAACCGTATTCTAGTTCTCCTTGTTTTTGAGTAGGCAGGTCTACGAAGTAGAGTATGATAGGGGAAAGTCCCCACAAAACTCTCAAGCATCGGGGGAAAAGCTGTCGAAAGGGACTCTCAAATATCGGGGATGAAGTATCCAAATACGCCTATATGATGCGTTTAGCGCACCCTAGTGACAAGTATGAGCGACTCGGTGGAAAAATAAACAAAGGTTAGGACCACTGTTTAGCCTCCAACTCGGGCACATCAGGACACCAAATACTTCTAAATTTTTAGAGAATTTCATTCCCCATGGTTTATAAATTCTGTACCTAGGAGGTTCACAATTTTCTTGTTACCTTCAAGCGATACTTCAACTCGAAAAAGTATACTCCTAGAGCACGCTTCTTTCAGAAATGGGATGCTGAGCGATCAAAACGTTCACCGAACAGAGGAGTGATCAAGAAGCGCGTCGCAATCGCCGACCGTGCACTTTGGGAAGGTTAGCTTAGGTTATAGCGAGCGATTGCAAATCCAGTCATCATTGAACTTTCTCTTCATTAGGGTGAAGGAAATCCAATTTGCGTATTTCCAATTGTATGAGGTGCTCAGTTCTTCCCTTGAAGTCGTGAAAAGGGTGTAAAATATGCTCTGAAAACAGACTGAAACGGTTTCATTTTCTGGAAAATCACTAACTCATCAGAAAATGACAGAAAACGGTAAGTTTATTTTAGGGCAGCATATGTTTCCTTTGTGATTCGGTTCCTGTTTAGCGCGACTTGTTAGCACTTCGAGTAAGTTGTTGTCTGTTGACAAGGTCGGGAACGAGAGGCCGTAACGATTCTCGTCATGCGATACAAATCACCGTCACATTCGTCTTTTGCGGGAACTCACCTAGTTCACAATTCCCTCTCCTTCGCATTAATAGGTCCAGTGAACGTCGGGCATTATGTTGCTGTGTTTGTCGGATTACCTCTGTGTTTTTGGTTTGTGGCGTCTTATCAGGTTGTTTTGTTGAGGTGCCTTGATGACGAACCGCGTGAGAAGTGAGGAAGGCCGGCCTCCGATGATGTTCGACATCGAGGAGACGAAAGAGAAGGTTCGTCCTCATACCCTCATAAGCTCTTGAAGAATACTCTCGGAAAAAAAGCTGGGAAAGTCAAATTCGGTTGTGCCCTAATCCAAGAAGACCTTGGAATGAAAGACAGGACGACCTTGTCGTCATTCAGTTACGCGCTTTTGGTAGCGGAACTTTTCGATACCGCAATTCAGTGTTGTTAAGGCAATCAGACATCTTACCGCCCAGTTCTGAAGCATTGTTTCTCAACCAGCCCTAGATTACTGAGCCTGGTGCAAAATAGGTTCACATTACTGGGTTCCCATTGTTTTGCGTTAGATAGACAACAAATCGTGGAGATGCTCTGTTTTCGAGTATAGGCCACTAACAAATGAATCGTCATCGCAAATTGTGGTCCTCATAGAAAGTCAAAAAAAATGTTGGACAGAGACCCTACCTCCAGGTAGTGTACACAGTTATGACTACTCTTTGCTCATCTTCCTTTTCTTACAAAACGCGAAACGTGAGCGGCTCAGTGTTAAAAGTCTGTCCGAATGCGAATGTCTGCGCACCAAGGATGAGCGAAATAAATAACGAAAATTTGAAAATCGCTTCTCTTGTTCCGGCTCTTGTTTCTTGTTCGACTCTTGTCTCTTGTTTTTTTTTCATCGAAGTTCGGAAATAGGGCGTGAAACGCCTGAAAATGCGCGGAAGTGCGGTTTTCGAAATGCGAAACGCGGTAAATTTCAGGATTCTCCTGATGTTTTTTTCCGTCCCAGAGAACTAAAATTTCCGCGTTCCGCAGCACATTACCGAATTTCGGAACGAGGAATGTCGAACATACGGGTTTCGGAACGCGGAACGAAGAATTCCACTCATCCCTGCTTCCTGCGCGGTTGCAAACGTACTCTGGGGCATTCGTGTCAAGCGTTTCAAGGCGACTGTTCACCAAACGGAGAACATCTGACTTCAGCTGTATTCATTTCTATATTTACTTATCACGATTTAAATCCGAGGCCCTGTGGCTCCCTTTCTTCTAGGTCTCCCTTTCATCCAGATTCGGTCTCGCGTATACCCTGTCCCAAACGAGATGGCAAGCGATGAGTCCAAAGAAGCAGCGCTCCCTCTGCGTCTTTGACATTTTTGGATCAAGGTAAGAAAATGCGTAGCATGATCTACCGTAATCGATAAACAGAATTCGACAAGTTTTTCACGTTCTCGCTTCATTTTTTAAATACTACGTTACTCTTTTGCGTTCTTTTCGCTCGAAATGCTCATGATACTCACCCTCGATACAGATGATTACGTGGCAGGGAATGTGTTTGAGGATATGGATAACAGCTCGGAGGGCACGAAGTCATCTGTTTTTGGATGACGGTAAGAGTACTACGTCCTTGCATACGCAAAGTCTAACCGTAATCCAAAAACGTCGGAGACGCAGAGGGAGCACTGCTTCTTTGGACTCTTCGTTTGCCATCTCGTTTGGGACAGGGTATATCGATTGCGAGTGACAGGAATAACTGGCTCAAGACAGCTAGTCCACTAAACATCTTCCTTCAGAGTAAGGCAATTAAGGGTCATAATTTTGTTGTAAGGAGGATCTGTGAGATTTCAGGGGTATCATTGTGATTAGCGCCTAAACGTTTTCAAAACGAGCAGGAACTCTCCGAAATTATTTCCTGGGTGCCCTGTGCTGCTGAAAGAAAGGTAATGTTCGCTGTGTTCATACGATAGAGAAGTACACCTTTTCTACAATATTTCGAGCCGCTTCGTGTGGTCCAGATAGCAGCCGTATGGTGTTTGTTATGAAGAAATATAATGATTTATGAGATTCTTGACATGGTCAGCTCTCAGCTCATCTGAGCCACTGGGCAGGCTGGAGAAGTTAGATAAGATATATTCCTGAGCGTCTTTCTGTGAACCTTGGCATAGTTGGTCGTTAGTATGTGTGAGATGTTAGTAGAGTGAAATCCAAAACGTTAGTAGATTTACTTGGTTGACGTTTCGGCTATATCGCCTTCGTCGGGACCACGGATGTGCGGAAAAGAAAAATTTCGAAACAGAAAACAGGAAAAATCTCAAAAAATGGGCAGAGAAGAGAAAATTTCTCAAAATTCAATAAATAGTGCTAAGCGTACAGTTTTTTATTTATTTGGTACGCCCGCAGGACGCGCCAACAGTCAAATTTGAATAGAAATGGCGGTTAAAAAATGAAACGTAACGGAACTAGGGCAGGCCAACATCAAGGTAAAAATGAACACTGAAAATACGCGGAACCCAAGCCCGATACTTTTCACCCGAGGTAAAAATCTCTATATCGGAGGCTGGTAGGAAGGTTGGATTTAGATCGTGGTCATCATAACTCATGAGAACAGATCGGCGTACATAGCCAACAAAGCAAGGTTCAGCCCTGCAAGCCAGCGATGGCACCTTAATATAAATCACCGGAACTTCGAAACATGGGTTTACTGGCTTCCCACATGGGACCGGTAATTTGGCCAAACCCGCCTGTGACATGTAAACTAGAAGGTCAAACCTAGGGGGAATTGAGACATTTTTATTCCAAGTTCGGAACCATATTTCTGAAAGGATTGAGAAAATCGTTCAGAAAGAAAATAGAACAAACCAGATTCAATTTTTGAGACTTTTTAAAGCATTCAATTTTTTCACAATTTTTCCGTGATTAATGGTTCTTTTGCACTATATCGAAAACTAAAAGTTGACCAGACGAAGGTATGTAGACATCCAAGAGAGGCAGATTATAAGTGCAAATGTCCCCCCTACACTCTCTTTTTCCTGATATAGTATCACTAGATTACTTGATCAGAAGCTCGATATCCAAAGAGTACATAAAATTAGACGGAGCAGACTTGCCCTTTCCTAGTGTACATATTTTGACGATAATTTCGAAATCATTGCTGTGTTGATTATACTGTACTACTCAACGCCCTAGAGTCACGCGCCATCGGCGCGGGTGTGCCGATATTGAGTATAAATGCCCTAGCGCGCCGCTCGCTCCACCACGGCGGGTTCGTTCGTAACTCTATAACAGTTCCAACAACTACATCGCCACCCAATTTAATTGCACTCCATCTTATCAACTTGGTATCGTCCTGCGCTGGAATGAGTTAAAACACGAAGTTAGATTTTGCGTGAATGACACAGTTAGGACGAAACTATCTCAGTCCACCTTAGCGGTGACACTGATGTTTTCTCAGTGTCTTCCCACGTTTAGAAAATATTCCTACTCGAACGCCGGGCCTGTGGGTATCGTTAACTGGAGCTGGCGCTAAGTAGTATTGAAACTCATTATTATTATTATTATTATCATTATTATTATTATTATTATTATTATTATTATTATTATTATTATTATTATTATTATTATTATTATTATTATTATTATTATTATTATTATTATTATTATTATTATTATTATTATTATTATTATTATTATTATTATTATTATTATTATTATTATTATTATTATTATTATTATGCAATAAAATTGAGTCTCCCCGTCACTTTAGCATACCTTCTGAGGGATTCGCCAACGGTAAACTTCTGTGTAAGGGGTATCACTATAAGATAAAGATGAAGACTCGCTTTCTCGATCCCGATCGGAATAAGCAGCGCATTGGACGACTATGTCATAGAGACTTGAATGTTTTTCAGGGCTATACAGTGGAATGCACCCGACTTTTTAGTCAGATCCTTCATCTCCTTACATGCGTCTAGTATAGACTCTAGGACTCCGTAGGGATGGTAGACCCGATTGATCCTAGGCGTGGATCGAACCCTGTCGTGTCGAGCTAGCAGCGGCGCATCCTGCCATTACATCACCCCAGCTCGGGTAACCAACTACCTTAGCGAGATAGACGAGTTAACCATAAGGCACTGCACAGAATGCGGGTGAGGTTTCCTAAAGCGTCTACCGTTGTCGCACGTATGCGTTTACCTTCTATGAGTCCGAATCCTTGTCTCTTGAGTATATTTGCAACTAGTCGCGATTCAAGATTTTTTTTCTGTTTTCTGCCCAATTTTACCTATTTTTACAGAAAACAGAAAGAAAATGGCCAAAAATGGGCAGTAAACAGAAAACAGAAAACAGAAAATTCTGCACACCCCTGGTCGGAACCTTACCTGCGCCCAGCCAAGTTAGTAGTGCACAATCAATCTACTAACTTCTTGAATTTGGCTCTACTGAAATCTCACACATAGTTAGAGAAGGGCTCTACATACATAGTGGTTTCCGAATATGTATACACATATTTGCCAATTTCCTTTTTTTCAAGGTTAGCAATTTGAATCTATCTAGAGTTATACATGACTACATTTGAGATTGGGTTAATTAGGATAAGCTAGCAAAAATGAGCATTTTGTGGTAATTGGAGCAATGTGAGAAAAGAAAAGATTTGGGGTAAACTGGGAAATTTTAGGAAATAGACAAGAGATGGATTATACCATTTTAAAGCGACGATTTTAGCAACGGTATTCGTAAATTGACTAGAAAGCGCTTGGGGCGTAACTCTCACCAGTGGATGAATTCTATTACTAACTGAAAAGTCGGAGAACAAACGCTCAGGAACAAGTAAGAACGGCTAATTACTGGTGTGTGCGCGCTTTATTAATGCTTGTTTTGCCATCTTTTATTTTGCTGTAAGAGTAGTTGCAAACTACTTCAAGAGACTGCTAACTAGTTTAACATGAAAACAATCAATTTTAAAAATCTCGTTGATCAGCGGTAGAGTGGACACCGGTAATCAGCCAATTTGACTATTTTTAAGCGTTTTCCCTGCAGTTATTTTCTTTTTTTTTCAGATCTAACTTCTCAGGAAGAGAGTTCAACAATCGTTTTCACCACAGGCCCTGCCTTAAAGGCAGTGTTCACGATAATCTTCGATTTTGAGATTAATCGCTAAATCGATTGTTTCGCGCCCGAGTAGAACTGAAAAGACGAAGAAACCGAGAAAAACGCACCAGAAGGGCACGAAAACCTCAATTATCAGCCCGCCTCTTAAGTATCAATGGAACTGTTCGTTGTGACAATGAAATCTTTTGTGGACCCGTCTCTTGCGATTCTCTACTCTCTACTCCTCCGTCCTTTCCTTCTGACCCTAACTAATACTGTTTTGCCTAGAATATTCTTCCATTTTCGAATAGCCCTATTTTCTCACCGATGACAACCACCGTGAACATGTTCATCCAATCGGACTAATCCAGGCCAGAGAATAATGTCACTGAAATAAGACGTTTTAGTGCTTTTGTCGCTGTTTCTTCGTAATTTCGGTAACTCTTGGAGACCAACGCTTTTTTTTATGTGAAAAACCCGGGAACGAAAATCATCGTGAACACTGCCTTTAAAGGCAGTGTTCACGATGAAAAAAGTGTTTAAAATTCCACTAGGAATGGAGAGTGGAGGGACACCCTGTAACTTTAACGCCGAAAGAACGCATGAAAGCGAGCCAGGAAGAGCCCGAAGTTGCCACTTTGAGCGCAAGGCAAACCCCAAAAGCGCATTGCCCGCCCACCCACGTGAACGAATGAAAGCTTGAAATCGTGAGATGAGCGATGGTTTCCGATTATTGGCCCCGTTCTTCCCTTCATTCTCGACTTCTCTCTTTACTCAGGTCAGCTCGCATACATCGGCGGCAAAAGACGGAAGTTACAAGCCTCGGAAAACTCGTCCACCATGCTTCTCTAGCTCAATTTTCGAGGGACCATAACTCCGTTCCCAGAAGGTCGTGTACGATTTCAGAGAGATCGTTGGAATCAGCATGGGACCATTTTCAAGAGAGGCTGAAAAACAGAAAAACGATTTTTATCGTGGACACTGCCTTTAAAGGCAGTGGTCGCGATAAAATATGCTTGTCTTCTTTTCCTCTCTAAACCCTTTTGTGGGTTCAGAGTAGTAGGACCAATGAGAAAAAATCGCGAAAAAACCACCATTTCGGGCCAATTTTGAAGCCTAAACTTTCGTGTGTTTTGATGGTGGACGAGCCCTCTCCACATCATCGGCAGCGATGATCTCTAATATCAAGAAGATCAGCTGTCTTGAAAATGAATTTCAATCAATGAACATTATTCTTCGGACTCATCTAGTCAAAAACATTGACTGAAGTGCTTGTTTTCATTGGTCAACCCCTTTCATTACTTACGTTTGCAATTATCTCTTCCTCTGAATGTCGACGATTTTTGACTGCTCGGCATGAGGCTGCGATCTTTTTTTGCTGCGCTGTGCACGTGTGCACGAACTAGAATCTTTGGGCCCTAGAAACTCTAATTGTAGCCCGTTTTTCACCGCGCTACCTTCATAGTTTTTCAGCTGTTTTCTATCTAAGCTGATTTTTATAGTTTTTTAGATAACGTT
Organism: Aplectana chamaeleonis; assembly: GCA_029168955.1. Classification (NCBI taxonomy): domain Eukaryota; kingdom Metazoa; phylum Nematoda; class Chromadorea; order Rhabditida; family Cosmocercidae; genus Aplectana; species Aplectana chamaeleonis. The sequence continues at coordinate 122,308 of JAPDOI010000553.1, forward strand.
TTTCAGCGCGGCCACTGCCTTTAAGTGCAACCCTCACTCCATCGACTCCAACATAACAAGCACAAACAACATTGAAAAACGCAAGCCGAGTAACTTGTACCTTCTGTAGCTGTACGAAAAGGTTTGGAGACGTAAGTCGGAAGAATGTGTTCTTGCGGTGGAACGAGCGGCAACCATTCATCTGAATTTATCCGCATTTGTTCAACGGAGATGGTATCGGTGCATCAAGTGAAGACGCTTGGGAGTTCTTAGAGAAGCTCAATCCCATAGCCGCCACCAATACCGACACATCTCGCTTGTCGAGTGTGTCCAATAATTCAAGTTTGAACGGATTTCCCAGAGATTCCTATGAACGCCGGGACTTCCCCAGTGGCAGATGCACCAATCAAAGCATTAGACAAAAAAGGAAGTAGCAAAACGTCATGAAGATTTTGAAATGTCACCAAAACTGTTCCAAAGTCGAATTGCTCCTGGAAAAAAGCTCCTGTAATCATAATGAGACTCGAAAAAATCTCCATTCTTTCATTTTGTGACAAGGAAACAAATTGGTTACCTGAAGGCAGTGTTCATGATGGAAAAGTTGCCCGTTTTTTTGTGAGTGCATCTAAGAACAGCAAGGATGGAAGTATGTACGACGAAAAACGGCGAGAAAATGGGTGAAAATCCGGTGAACCAGTCGACCCATTGGTTCACCCCGCCCCTGTCATACAAATAACAGTCGTCCATCGTTCGTTTCATCAGGGGAACAGTTGCCGAACTTTTGAATACTCTTAATCCCGTGAAATTCTATTATCTAAAAATGGACATTTTCCCATCTCTTCTTATAAGAGTTTTTGGTACACGAAACAGATAACAAAGTCCTTTACCCAGGAATTTCGAAGCTCAAAACCATTTGAGACGTCTGGCTGGGCGTTTTGTCCGCAGTACGCAAAACACACCACCAGGCATAACTAAATATCTAGAGGGTTTTTCAAACAGTTTTTCTGTCCGATGTTCGAAAGTGATATGAAAATTTTTTCCTATAATCCTCTACTTCGCCATTGAAAAAGGAGTTCTATAGGCAATACACGAAGAGAGCTTACAAATTCCAAAAACTGGAAACGTTTCTGGACGAACTAGAATGTCTTTGGCCACCTTTCCACTTCGCTCTCTGGTAATCGTCCGAGAATGAGTTATTTGCCAAAATTGAGAGGAATTCCAATAACAATGTAGCTTGAAGGCAGTGTTCACGATGATTTGTGTCCCCGAATTTTTCATATAAACAATGGTTGGTCTCCAAATGTTACCGAAATTTCGAAGAAACAGCGAGAAACGCATTAAAACGTCGTACTTCAGTGACACTGTTCTACACCACGTACCAGTTGTCCGGTTGGATGAACATGTTCATGATGGTTGTCAGTGGTGTAAAATTGGGTCAATCGAAAATACACATATTTTTGCATAGCAAGATTAGTTAGGGCCCTATGGAAACAGCGGCGCAATAGAGAGTACAGAATTGCGAAGGACGGGTCCACAAAAGACTTCATTGTCACAACAAACACTTCTTGTGATACCTAAGAGGCGGGGTGATACTTAAGGATTTCGTGTACTTCTGATGCATTTCTTTTCAATTCATACGTCATTTTAGTTCGACCTGGAGGCCACTTAAAGGCAGTGGTCGCGCACAAATAAGCTCGTCTTCTTTTCCTCTTTAAACCCTTTTCTGGGTATAGAGTAGAAGAACCTATAAGAGAAAATCGCGAAAAAACGCTGTTCTGGGCCAAATTTGAAGCCTGAACTTTCTTGTCTTTTGATGGTGGACGAGCATACCCCACATCATCGGCATCGATGATCTCTAATATCAAGAACATCAGCTGGCTTGAAATCGAATTTCAATCAATGAACCTCCGGATTTATGTACACATCTAGTCGAAAACATTGACTGAAGGGCTTGCTTTCATTGTTCAACTGTTTTATTAGGTAAATTTGCATGTATCTAACAGTGAGGGTCGATGATTTTGGACTGCTTGGCATGAGACTGTGATCTTTCTGTGCACGTGAGCACGAACTGGAAATTTAGGGTCTTAATAACTCTAATTCTAGCCCGTTTTTCACCGCGCTACCTTCATAGTTTTTGAGCTGCTTTTGATCTAAGCTGATTTCTGTAGTTTTTTTTCGATAACGGTTTTCATCGTGACCACTGCCTTTAATCAATATAGCGATTAATCTCAGAATTGAAGATTATCGTGAACACTGCCTATACCTACATGCCTACATAATTTTTCAGTTGATATCTTAGCAAGCTAAAGCTAGATCGATAGGTCGGCTTCTGGGGAGTTATTCACGTGCATTTCCAGCACCACAGAAAACGTGTGTCCTCGGTTTTTTTCTGCTCCCAGGGTAGGATCTGCGTGGAGGAACTTCCTTGAGAATCATCGTCAAACACCACTCGCTGCTAGTTATGATGTAAATCGAGGCTATTAAGAAATACTTCAGACCCTGTCAGTTTTTGCTTTTCTAGTCACATGAATTGCATTAGTCGAGATTGTTTTCTTACTGAAGTTCTTAGTTCCCGCGACACGCAATGCTACAGAGCATATCGAGAATACTAAAGACAACGAAGACCAGACCAGCGTATTCAGCGCAATTGTTTACAAGACAAATACATGGTCCACGGCAACGGAAAAAAGGCAGTGGTGCGGCTGCATTTTCACTAAACATACTATAGCCATGGCTCGCTCTGCCCAAGTTTGCCATTTATCGCCAAGCAAAAAGGCGACCGTTTGCTGCTAATGATTGTGGGGATAGAGAGCTTATTGGAATCGCCCCAAAGCTTATTTGGTTTTTGTAGATTTCATGGAAAACAAAGGAAGTCAAGAAATGCTAATTCCGCGACATTTCTCTAGTTCTGTTACAGATTGTAACTGCACTGTTCCTTGAACGAATTACTGTTCATACTGTAAACAGGTAATGTATGTCCCCCTTTCCACGCCATATGGAAGGTGACCTACGGCTCGATAAAGAAGGAATCCGGCCTAAAGGCGCAGTCGAACCTCAGAATCGTATTTCAGTTTTCTTGTCCCTCATAGAGAATTTACCACTAAGCACAATGCCGTCCTTAAAATCACTCAGAACTAATTATAAAGAGACTTAGGGTCCCTCGAAGATTGAGAATATGGAGACTAATAATTTCGTGGACGAGTTGTCTAGGTTCCGTTTATTCTCGTCGTTCGCAGCCATCGCTCAGGAGTCAGTTGCAATATAAAGCTGGACCAATAACAAAAGAAAGAACATAGATTTTGGTCAAAATCCTTGGCGATGGGCGTTACCCTTTTTTTGGTGAGGAGTGGCCGACTTTTTCCTCCGTTTTTCTCGCTTATTCGAGCAAATTGAGTTTTTCGCGCTTGGCAGGCTTGCTATACGGTTGTCGGAGAACTCTCACCCGTCCCGGAATTCTCACCCACCTAAAAACTTCCCCCCAAGCCAAGGTCCCCCTAGACTTTCAAAATCCAAGGACCAAGTTGCCTAGAGGATTGACAATCCACACAAAGTCGGATTCCCAACTCGCCTCATTTTACATATATTGAGCTACCTAATAACGCGGCGGGTGTGTATCTTGGTGTAACAAATCTTGCTATACACGGCGGTCGGACCATAATATAAGAATTACTCCTGAGGTTGGAGTGTGTCTTTAAGAAAGCCTGTAACCGTAAAGCCGGCCTTTTGAAATTATATATATAGATTGATTATCTAATTGTTTTGCTTCGCTACGAGAGGTTTTTTTCCATTCCGGTCTCTGATTACAAAAGCAAACACCACGGGAAGTCTGAGAACGACGGTACAGCTGTCCACAGCTGGTTTCAATGCACTTCCGATTCATCGCACTTCTTATCTACTATTCTTGATTCATGATGTCTGGTGGTGCTTCAGAAAAATAGTCCATGTACTGAATAGACAAGGCTTCAGCGGCGAGTCGTTGTTGGCGATCAAAGTCCTTTGACGTTTCGGCCATCCGCTAGACTAGAGATGGCAAAAAAATACATATTTGAATATAGCTCGCAGATATCGCTAGCAGCTATGTAGGTGGCTTTATCATCTTCACCAATCTTGAAGGGGAAGACACTTGGCGATGAAATCAAATGTGAAACTAAGCCTAAATGTTATCCAGGAGTAATCCAACTAGGGAAAAAGCAATTGCGTATCCACAGGAAATTGGGTGACTAAGGGCTCCTCAGATTACGAAAAAGAGACCACGTTGGCTGCTTCTTTGAGGAGATTCGCATTTTCTGTGACCGGCGAAACGACACAGTTTTTAAAAACACAGTTCAACCACAGAATCGTTTTTCTTGTTTCATTTGCTTATATTGAAAACGGTCCTACGCTGATTCCAATGCTGTTTCTAGAATTGTACAGGACCCCGTGAGAGCGGAGGAAGTATGGCCCCCCGAAAATCGTAGAGAAAAGCATGGTGGATAAGTCTCCGGAGGCTTGTAACTTCAGTCATTTACAACCGATGTATGCGAGCGGATCTTAAAGGCAGTGTTCACGATAAGAATAGATTTTCTGCTTTTCCGCCTATCTTGAAGACGGCCCCTTGCCGATTAGAATGATGTTTTTTGGAACCGTACAAGACCTTCGAGGAACGGAGTTATGGTCCCTCAGAAATTGAGCTAGGGAAGTATGGTGGACGAGTTGTCCGAGGCTTGTAACTTCCGTCTTTTGCAGCCGATGTATGCGAGCTGACCCGAGTAAAGGGAGAAGTTGGGATTAAAGGGAAGAACGGGCTATTACTCGGAAACCATCGCTCATCTAACAATCTCGAGGCATTCATTGGATTCACGTCATTGGGCGTGGAAAGTGGGTCGGCAGAAACAATGTTAAGGGCTGCTTTACATAGCTGCCGATCTCCACCAAAATCAGACACTGGTTTTTATCGTGGACACTGCCTTTAGGGCATAGGACACTCAAAATATTATCTTCTCAAAGTTCACGCCTATCTTGGAGAGAGCCGCTCTCTGATCACAACGGTATCTGTGAAATCGTACAAGATCCCCTACAAATGGAGATATGGCTCGCTTGAAAGAAAATGCCTGCATTTTGAGGGCAAAAATTTCGTGGACGAGTTGACTCAGGCCTGTATTTCTCTTCATTCACCAATTGCTGCACGGGGAGCAAAACTTGGGGGTGAGAGAGGTATGCACCTGCAATGGTCTGAAGAACGAAGACTTGTTGAGGAATTCATTCATCCATCTGTCCGCTATCGGGTTCAAAGAATTCCTGATAGGGAGTGTGACCCGTTGTGGTGAGCCAGAAGAGAGTCAGGGCCTGTGGTGGTCAGCTTAAATCTCGCTAACACTTGGAAGGTGGGATCTCGCGCCTGGCACGTTTCACACATGAGGGGTCTACTACACAATCAAATAAAATCACTCCCGAAATTCATGCCTGAGGGTTGTACTTTGCCTCCTAAAGCCTGGGGGCGAGGAGATGAGAAGTGATTCACGATAATCTTCAATTTGAGATTATTCAAACTTTATTGATAAAAGTGGGCCAGGGTAGAATTAAAATGAAGTAGAAATTGGGAAAAACCCACCGAAAGTACACGATCACCCCGTCTCTTAAAGGCAGCATACACGCTCGAAAACGTATGTTTGAGATTACAACTGAAATAGAGATGGTATGGCTCCGACCACCTGGCGCCTATGCATTTTGAGGCGTCAAAAAACAACCCACAATGCCGTTACAGGAGTAGAAAAGTTTGGCCCCGCCCGTGTTTTCACGCCCCCTGTATTTGCCCTTACTTCCTCCAAAGCAGGGTTGCTGTGTCATCTTCGCTACGTCGGTGGCGTGTGGCACTCACTTGTTAGGCAATCCATCAAGCTAAGTACCGACGGTGATGATGGCCCAGCGACCTTGCGTTGGAGGAAAAGGGTAAATACAGCCAGAGGTGGGGGTCAAAAATACGGGCGGGAGTCCAAACTTGCTACTCCTGTGAGCGGCCTTGTGGGTCGTTTTTGACGCTTCAAAATGCATAGGCGTTGTGTTCTGAGCCACACGATTCTATTTCCGTAGTAATCTCCAAATACGCATACGAGCGTGTATGCTGCCTTTAAAGTATCACAGAGAAGTGTTTGTTGTAACAATGAAACCTTTTGTGGACCCGTCACTTGCAATTCCTCTACTTTATACTCTATTGCTCCGTTTTTTTTTCCTTAGGGCCACGATCACCACGAACATGTTCATCAACCGGACAACTAGTTCATGTTATGAGAATAATGTCACTGAAATACGACGAATTTAAATGCGTTTTCTCGCCGTTTCTTCGCATGTAGCACTTGGAGGCCAACGTATTGTTTCCTGTGAAAAACTCGAGGACGTAAAATCATAAGAAATGCGCGAACACTGCCACTTAATCCAGAGGCTGAGAATAAAGGAGAAGAGCAGGGCTGCTGATCGAAAAACCACTTCCTCCTATATTTGCTTATTGAGAGGAATACCAGAGCTCGTATGTTGGTAGGTGTTTTATCCGGTGGGTCCAGATTAACAATTATGCGGAAATCGCAGATTTCGTATTATATGAGCTTAGTTTTGCCTTTTTAAAGGCACAGTCAACAAGCTAAAGGGTGAAATCTAAGTTTTTAACACAGTTGTGGAGTAAGCCCACCAGCCGTATAACACCTGCCTGAGTGCGAGCTCTAAATTCCTCCGAGTAAGCGAGATATAGAAGGAAGCCACCCTGGCGCGCCCCCATGCGGAAGTCGTTTTTGGCACGCCCCTTTTACGAGCTCCAACAGTGGCGAGATGAGCAATGGTTTTCTGATTCAAAGCCCCGTTCCAAAGACCGTTTTCGAGATAGACAGAGAAAAAAGAACGATTCCCAGGTTGGACTGCGCCTTTAAAGGCAGCCAGTTCATCGATGAACCTCGATTCCGAGTTTCCCGTAGATTTCAAGAGGTCTCTATACTCTGCATGAACTCACGATGCTGAGTAAAGAGCACCATTTGTCCAGGCGACAGTAGCGGACATTGTTCGGCTACTTCACTCTCATAAGACAAAACCAGGAAAAAACAAAGCTCACCTTCATACACCACCTGTTCGGCTGATCAGTGGCGAAGAAATTCGGCAAAGCGTCAGAATTGAGAGTATGCTCAGTAGCGTCGACCGCAACCGGCACCACCGCTGCTTTGTCCGTTGCCGTGGAACTGTATAATAGAGTTTCCTGTGTAGAATACAGCGTAGTGAATGGGACGGCGGGGCTGCGGAGGTAGATGGCCTTAAGCGGTCAAAATCCCGCGTGGCCCTGGTGTCGCCCGGCGCCTGCATCTTGGCCCGCTGCAATGGTCGTGCCTCTTCCATTTGACAACACATCAATTGACGAGGACATACAGCCTTTACCCAATTTGCGAACCGGGAGGAGAAAGCAGCGGGGGTAGATCATGGCGAAAAGATTGAGTGTCGGTAACGAGATTTAGACATGTTCGACTAGCTCCAGCTTCCCTCTCCCACTCGGTTTGAAAGTTCAGGGAAGAGGCTGCTATAGGGTGTAAGAATGTTTTGGACAAAGTATGGTTCCAGAATTTTTAATACTATGCACAGAAAGTATGTTTAGGCCTCTCGTCAGATCTAATCTAGCAAATGGAGCAGACACGATCAAATTGCTGCGGCGGCCGCACTGCGTTCGCGATACAACCGGTCAGGAGGGTTTTGATCGCGAACGACGTTCTACCGCCGCAGTCTTGGCTCCACTCGATAAGTCCAGAATTTGGCAGAGAAGGGTCTATGTTTTATACGTTTCTGTTCTGTAAACACACCCAGCGGGAGGACAGTCCTACTCGTTTTTGTTAGCTTGGAGCCGTTTGGGGCTCACGATGCCTTCATTAATGCACAGAGGCAGTTTTAATGAGAATTTATTTATAGTTGCACAAATAAATGGTGTTCGTTCCCAGGAAACTTCATCTCATATAATGGATTTCTTTAATTTGACTAATTAAAGAATTGCAACAAATACAACTTCTCATCAAGGCGACTTTGAAATAGAGGAAACTTCCATCAAGAAGAAGTATTGGGCGCTCCCCTATCTCAGAGATCATGTGCATGTAGATGAATTCGTCCCAAAAACTCCTCCATCAGAGAAGGAAAGACGTGTTTGCAAAGAGTTCGGAATTCGCTCAATAAAAGAATTTCAGCGAATTTGTGTTCAGTGTACTAGGTGCACTTACAGCCACATGGACAGGTTTTACATATTCCATCAATTTTGAGAACCTTGCCCTGCAGAAAGAAGAGGAACAGAGACATATTCACTTGCTACTGCGAACACGCACGAATTTTCAGATGTGAATTTCGCAATCAGGGAACTCTACAGTACCGAAAAAGAAAATATCGTAGATAATGAACTGCTACTTTTAAAGGCAGTGTTCACGATGAAAATCGTTTTCGTTCTGTTGCTTTCGCTCTATCTTGAAAACGGCCCCATGCCGATTCCAATGGTTAATGTCTGAAATCCCACAAGACCTTTCTGTGAACACGCAGGTATGGTCCCTCAAAGATTGAGCCTTAATGTAAACATGGTGGACGAGATTGTCCGAGGCTTGTAACTTCCGTGCTTTAGCAGCCGATCTGTGCGAGAGGCTGACCTGAGTGAAGAGAAGAAGCTGAGAATGAAGGGGAAGAACAGGGCTAATGATTGAAAATCATCGCTCATCTCACGATCTCGAGACATTCATTTCGACGTTCAACGTCAGGTGGGCGTGTGCGATGCGCTGCTTGGGGTTCTCAATGCGCTCTCGAAGTTGCAACTTCAGGCTCTTTTTGGGGCTCTTCCTGGCTCGTTTTCATGCGTTCTTTCCGACGTTAACGTTACAGAGTGTCCCTCCACTACCCAATCCTAATGGAATTTCGAAAACTTTTTTCATCGTGAACACTGCCTTTAAATGCTCAGTGCCCTTGCTGATGATTATCAGCCAGGCAATAAACAAGACTCTTCAAAGAAAACTATTTTTATTTCAACACATCCTTGAAGTTTGATAACCTCTTCCATATGGTGAAGGACAGGGTTGTGCGTTATAACGTTAACGTGTTAAACGCATTAACGGGTTAACGCGGTTTTTTCCTGGAAATTAGCGATTAACGGCTTAAAGGCACAGAGACACCCAAAAATTAATTTTCCAGATAATCATGCTTGTCTTAGAGAAGTTCACGTGCTAATCCACAGTGATATCCTCTGAAATCGTCCAAAGACCCCCTTGCTTTGAACAGAGTTATGGCTCCCTAAAGATCCCAATTTTTTGAGCAGAGAAAAATTGTGGTGGACGAGTTATCTCGGGCCTAGCTTTTTCTTAATTCTCAATCTTTGCGCAAAAGCGGAGGCGGCCAGGATAAGGAGATAGCCCAGCAATGGACTGAAGGCGAAGACTTGATTTACGAGTTCATCCATTTCGTCGAGCCGTCAATCAGAGTCCGAAAATCGTGTTAGAGAGTCGGGCCTGTGGTGATTCGCTTATATCTCGCTTATTTGGAGAAATTGAGATCTCGCGTTTGGCAAAGTGTTATACTGGAGGGGGTCTTCTACACAATTACATAGAAAATCTCCAAAAATTCAAATCTGAAAGTGAGGTGTACTGTGCCTTTAACTAAAAATCTTGAAATCTGACGTTAATTTATAGTTCGTTGCTGTGGAATTATGAAACCAGAGGGTACTACACGAGGAGTGCAGATAAGTCGGCCAGTTGTGTTCAGACCCCCACTCCAATGCCAATTTTTGTGATTCATCCCTCTCTGGAAGCGTGAGTAAATAAGTCAATTTTTGACCGTGTTCTACCCCCACACAACTAGAGCTGATGTGTTCAAACAGTTTATCCAGCCAGTTTGCCTCCTGATGTTTCATTACATTAAATGGATTCTCTTGTGATATTTGGAAGATGGTGAAGCTAGAGCGGCTATGCGAAAAAAAATGCGGATGTTTGAAGAGGGCGAGAGCACCGAACAGCGCTGCATGCGCTATGTATGCAGATAGGGGCTAAAGAAAATGCAAAGTATATGGTTAAATGCATCACGAGTTTACCGAATTTCGCACATCTACTTATCAATGAGAAAAGCGGTCGGCATGGAGTTCCTATGCAACACGCCCGCCACTGGTTGAGCGTAAGCGGTTGTGCTGCCATGAGCTTAAAGCGCATTGATCTTTGACCAATCGCTTCTGCTCTTTGGTAAGTAGATGTGCAACTTTTAAAGTGGACTACGCTATAACCAGATAATGGCCTGTGATGTACAATCAAAATGAGGGATGTTTGAGGATGGAGGAGGGGAGTTCGACCCCTCCCGAAAGTTCATATTTTTGCTAAGTCTCTGGATCACGAAAGGTTATTTGAGTCGAGCGTGCCTTGCCGCCCCGGTGGATTTACCCTCTGTATACACTTTTTTACTGCTTTCGCCATTGGTGATGGAGAGTTGAACACCCGCTACAGTATACGGGCTCCACACTTTCTCCAAGGTGTGGTCCCGTCAGGAGAGTCGACAATTTTGAAAACCAGGAGTCACGAGTAGAGATATTTATGTCCCAGCGTGGTTTTATTTACCCTGTATACGAGAGAATTTTACCGTCTGAGGTCGGCGCTGAATTCCTCAAAAAAGTAGGATTTCTAAAAGGTTATAAGTTAAGTAGTAAATGAGTAATCTTGAAAAATTCTGGCTTCGAGAATCTAGGCTTTATACTGCCTAGCTTACCCCCTTTCAAACTTTCCGCACTACCTGACAGCGCACTTTTCTGACTATTTGATGAAATTCACTTGTTGTGCGTCACTCTCTAAATGCGCTGTGGGCCCACAGCTGGGCCTACACCTAGCAAAATAAGTGCTGGGGAGAAAACGCCGAATATTGACGCCAGAACCTACACCAGGTACATGTGTTAGTGCATTTTGTTCATTTGAGCTAGAATTTTTCTGGGTGCCTCATTAAAAACTTCAAAGTCACTTCTTTTTCCAAAACCCTAGATTTAGACTTGTGGACTTGGACCGTTTTTGCTCTCTTTCTGTTCCTCTATCATTTGCGGTCTTCGAGCGTTGCTCTGAGATGATAAAACCCCGCATAGATCCTTGCTGCACTCAAATATCCTACTCCTTCTAACTCAACTTGTGACTTCTAACTTTGAAAACTGTCGACTTCAACAGGGACCATACCCTGCGAAAGGCGTGATCCTGTATGCTGTAGTAGTCTTCCCGGCCTGTGACGTGTTAACCCCCTTATATTGTATGTGCAGGTGCTCAGCCTCCATGATCAGACGAGGAAGAAGCTTGAGTACAGGAGGTAAATTGACAACGCTCAACTCAAATATCGGCAACTCTCGCGACTCGTAGAAACCCTGTTTTTGCCATTCGTAGTAGGCAATTGCTTTAGACACCCACTCTGAGGATTACCTATATCTCTTGACTATCATCTTCCTATAGGAACACCTTCAATGCCATGACTTCACCCTACTCTGCCAACGTGTAACTATATAGATGCCTCCCGAGGGCGCGGCCTGAAACGCCGCCCCATTCCATGTAGCGATATTAACCTTCCACGGGTTTTGGCTACGATAGCTCTGCAAAACCCATGATTCTTGTGTCGAGGCTACAAGGGTGTAAATTCTGCGCGTATTCTACACACGTAAAAACGAAGGCTAAATTACGAAACATTGATCTCTGACGCTAAACCCGTATCATTCTCTCTTTTTCTCTACTTTGCTCATATACTCTCTCGCTATAATTTTGTAGCGACAACCTGCAGATTCAGCGACAGCCTGTGTTGAAATGCAATCTTAAACCCGCGCTGGCTACACGCGAAAGCACAGGGATGCTGGTTTGAACAGTGTTGGCCCCGAGAAGTCAACCCACAGGTAACTTGAGACTCTGTGTGGGTGAATTTCGTGGAAGCTGACCCCGTGTCCTCGCTCTTTGGAAGACCTTGCTAGGGATAGTTTTGCCGCCGGGATGCTGTAGGCCGTGGGAAAGAAAAAGGCGATGCGCTCGATCGCAGCTGAAGGATCGCCTTTTCTAGTACTGGATCAAGACTAGGATGGTCGATCTGACCGAGTGCTGCAACGAGAATAAACGTTGAATATGCGAGGTGCTGTAGCTAAAATATCACCAACTGAGACTAAACACCGTAAATTACGTAAATTCTCGTGTCAAAATCAGACTAGATGTCTCCGAAACCCCTGGGCATCTGCCTCTCTGGTTTCCGGGTGAGGCATCTAGCTACGCGTTGGCGGAGTAAACTTCCTAATTGAACGTGCCGTCACTCGCGCTCCAGTTCAAACAACTTTTTCAGTCAAATCGCAGTGCAATTTTAGAATCCTATGCTGAAAAAATGTCACTGGTGGTCTCCACTCACACACGATAGCCCAATCAGTCTTCCCTCCGAAGGTCAGATACCTCCGAAGTCCTTTCATTTCTTCCGGAGCTCAGACCTGCCATGTGGGGCCCTCACCCCGCGCCGCACCCACCATTGCAGCTTACTGATAGATTTATTGACTTTTGCTGTGGGAATATTTTTCTTTTTATATTTTTAACGAAATGCAAAATTAACGTGTCTAACACATTAACAGGTTAACACTTACGGTTTTTTTTCGAAAATTAACGATTAACAGCTTAACGAAAAAAGTATTTTCCATTAACGCACACCCCTGAGTGAAGGAAAAAGAGTTTCAGCGCTAAAAGATTCGTTTTCAGTACTCCAGAAATCTTTGCGCATGTTGTTAGAATCCCTAAGCACCACTGCTAATGTGCCAGAAGCGAATTCGTTACATATGGTCAAAGTTTTTCTTGACCTGACGTTATGAGAAACTATGCGCTTCGCCGCTTCCAGAGAATAAAAATCATGCCTTCTTTTCAAACCAGGTATGCGCTTGCACATCTGTACCGACGTCTCATGTGTGGAATCAATAGGCCAGAAACTGCATGATCGTTCGATTAGTGAATAATTGTCGATTCCTGCTTACATTTTTACATGACTGAAATGATTGATTATACACACGATTATTCGATTCTCCAAGGTGCATATGTGCAAAAGAATACCAGCAGAACAGTGGACGCATTTCAAACTAGTATGTTGTTGTTCAAGTGCGTCTAGTTCACAGTGCCACTCTAATCATGGTATGATGTTTCGAGGAGACATATTTATCAGTACTTTTTTATACTCATGCGCTGCGCTGGTGAATAGTAGGAGTACCGGGGCGGGTTTAGCCCCTCCCCCCGCTTCTTCGTCGACCACTACAGGAGAGTTCCTTCCATCTCACATGCATGTTTATATTGGGTTGAGGAATATGTTCTCGCGTTTTCCTGTTTGATTTTCCTCTTTATATTTATGTCGTTAGCTAAAGAGTGAATTAAGGAGCACTATTCTCCCTCTGTATAATCTAATCTTTGGTAGCCCAAGATTGCCGCAAAAACTCTCATTACTTCCGCACTTTACCACACCTAGAGATTTAGTGTGCTATCCAAGTAGTGAGTATTTCAAAACGCTTATATTCGCACCTACACAGGTGAAACACCTACATATTTAGCATAAACGCAGTGTTTCACATTTTGATGAAAAATTTTCCCGTTTTTTCGGCGGAAACGTAAGCTTTGGGTCCCCTTCTAAGAAGAGCTGAGTATGGAGGTAAGACCGGAAAACTGCCAAGAAGTGGGTGAACAACTTCGTCAAGGCCAGCCAACCCATCGGGCCTGGCCCGCGTCCTGTAACAGTTGTCCTGCGTTTTCCTTTCACCAGGGAGACATAGACAGCATTCTTGAATACTTGTCGCGAAAGATTCTAAATCCAAGCATGTGCATCCAAAAACGTGTTCATTCTTTAAGAGTTTTGGTACAGCAATTCCCGAAGCTCAAAACATTTTGCGACGTTTGGTTTGACGTTTTGTCCTAAGTTACACAAAACACACCAGCACCAGTAAATAAATATTTAATGGGTTTTCCAACAGTGGGTCTCCGGTATTCAAAGAGTTTCATGAGGGTTTTTGACTATATTACCCACCTGGCTTCGCAAACTAACCTACTCAAATACATAGTTCAACTTCAGAATACTGTTTTTATCGTGAACACTGCCCTTGAATTTATGAAACATTTGACCGCTCCGAGGGGCTAGATGACGGCATCAAAACAGATCAACCATTAAATGTAGGTGAAATTTGTTTTTTTGCAGCAATTGGCGACGTCTGCGCTTTATCATTAAGCACTTTGCGAAGATTATGAAGCACCAAGTTTCATGTGATTTTAAGGGTTATTTGAGAGATTCCTATTCAATAATCATTACATATTTTGCAGAATTGTCTACCTTTTTTTTTGAAAAATCCGTTTCTGATAATTTCATTCTCAAGCCATTATAGTTTCGAATTTATTTTTGTTGGAGAGAGTACAGCGAACAATACCTGACCATAAGGATTGGGACCTCAAACTCTTTGCAATTATGATAGAAAGCTGCAGAGAGTTGCAAAATTTTGGAAAAAAGAAAATGCAAATTTCACCCCTCTTGAAGCTTTCCACAATCCTGTCTTTGTCCCTATATGTATTCTTTTTTACAGGGATCAGATGTAGCATAAACTTGAACTATATAATTTGGTTAGCTTTTTAGCTGAAAGCAAATGCAAACATTTTGAAATAATCAGTAGTGGGGACCACACACTATACACTGCCTCGATGCCCAGAAGCAGCTCGAGAGGGAGGTGAGCTTGGCCTGCGTTGCGGCTCGTTTTTGATAAGAGGTGAGCGGGTGGCCGTGTGGTGTTCCGGCCCCGAGCCCGGGCACCACTGGTAATCAATGTGGTGATTATACTTATGTCAAGTCGAGTCATCGAGTCTTGGTATCCGACTAGAAACAGATCGACATCCGAGTCATTCGCCTACTCGATTATTCGAAGAGTTTCGAAAAATGAACTTAGTCGGGAGGAGAGACTCGATTATTCGATAGACACGAACAGTCGAATAAATTCGATAGTCGACGCTGTTTCGGAATCAAACAAATTCTCCGTCCAGTTAAACTGTTTTTCCAAATACTGTTACAAACCATGCACCTCATTTGCCGCCAGTTGTTATTTGCTCATAGTACTCGAATGTTCTTGTACGGCTCACGACCATCTTTATCACTTATTGCCGGCACTGACTTACGCCAAAATTCCTCAGAAATCCTCTGGAGGTGGTGAGCATACAGATGAACTCATCAGAGAAAACAAGACGGTCGCGATAGCCTGGAATTTGATACATGACGGTCAATTATTTCATCTTGCTCGAGAAAAGAAGCATGCATGAGGGTTGCATGCATTGGGATCAGCTGGAACGTCGCGAAGTGCAACCGAAACTTTTGGTTTTCTTTGTTTTTGATGCTTGGCTTTATCCTCCTTTCTCTTAGAAAAAGTTCTGAAAGATCAGAAGAGCAAACAGCTTGTTTTGTGGCAACAGAAGCACAGCTTCGCAGATACGGAAGAAGAGCCGCACTCTCTCCGTCGAAGAAATCGGGCAGAAGAAAGACGAAAAAAGGCCATGAAAGCTAAAAAAGAAGAAGACGAAAGAAAACGGCTGAGAGATCTAGTAGAAGAGGCTGAATATGATGACGAAGATTCCACTATGTGAGTTTGGATGATCTCAGAAATTGTATTTTGTTGTAGACTACCGATTTACCCTTGCTTGTTATTGTGTAAACTCAGCTCCGGCTTTTTCTCAAGGTTATCGTCTTTCCAAAAAGATGAATTCTGATTGTTCGTCCATTAAATAAATCTCGTTGAAACGTTTTTCTCTCCAATTGTGAAATTTGTTTGGTTTTCTAAAGCTTTTAGGAATTTGGTCGATGGATATTGCTAATTGACATTAATACTATGATGTATTGAAGTTCCGGCCGTCTTACTGTGATGAAAGATGGCGTTTTTCGTGCCACCGAATATGCACTTTTTAATCCAATGCCTCCAAAGCAGTGAGATGTAGGTACGCTCAAAATAAGTCAAGATAAAGGTGCTTCAGAAACTCATTTGTTGAAATTTTCAAAAAGTGAGTTAGTCAGAAAACTCGATTATTCGAAATTTCGAAAAATCGACTTACAAGGAAGTATGCAAAGCGTACATATGTCAGACCTGCGAAAACGACTAATATCGTTTGGTATCTCTTCTGGCTCCCAATAGTAAAAATGCGCAGTATCCGCTTTGAGCACGCGGGTTCAAAGAAGTTATGAGCATTTTTTCAGATTAGCCTCGCACTGAAAGGCAAAGGGTACCCATTTGGCATTTTTGAGGTCTCAAACAATTATTCAGTTTTGCTGAAAACTTGTACAACACCGCCGCCATCCAAGGGAAAAATGGGCGAAATGGGCGAAAGTGGGCAACTGGAAAGCGTCTTTCGACGATGACTCGTCCTCAAAGTGCTCCGTTTTCCTGATTTCAAGCGCCGAAATCTGTACTGCATGTCGTGATCTAGTCAATCATGTAAAAATATTTTTGTGAAATTTGGTAGAACAACGTGATTTTTTCAAGGCGGAAAACATTTTCATTTTGACCATGCACTTCAGAGATTGCGTACGGTTGTTTTTGCTCCGAATGGGCTCGTTATATTGTGACTAACATTACTCAAATTCATAACTAACTGCATCTTAAAGCGTTTTCATAGGAAATTTCCGATTTTATCTAAAAATAGTTACATAGATTGTGGCACGGTGGACATTTTTCGTCCTTTCAGGAATTGAAAACGGAGCGCACTTTGAGGCAGAAGTTATGGTCAGGAAGCTTATAGGTTCTTTGGGGGTGGAGACAGCTTGAGTCCGAGAGGTGAAGATTGTTTAGGATACCTGAGTGGGGAATGGTGAAGAGTTCCTAAAGACTTGCAACTTCAAGAATTTGACGTTTTCTCAATCCTCGTTTTTGCATTCAGTATATTTTTATCATTAATTTTGAAACATTTTTTCGTTAAGGTGACCTCCTTTAGAATATCACTGTTCTTAATGAAATGATCTGCCTAAGGTCATGAGAAAATTTCCTTTGAGCTGTCTTGGAGTCAAAAATTTTCGGAAAATATTTCCAAACGATTTTTGAAAAACTACCCGTTCTTCGCTCATAAAATTTTTTTACCACTCTACGGCGAATCTTTGAACGAAGCTATTTCCAAGAAGAGAAGTCTCCATGGAATTTTGCGTCAAATAAATCATTCTCATGTTCAGAGAGAAATAAACTTCCGATCTCTCAATGACTTCAATTTATGAGAGTAACAGTTTCCCTTCACCGAAAGCATTCAGTTTTTTCGTCCATAGCTTTTTTACCCTTGAAGATAGCCTTTAGTTAAGAAGGCTGTTTTCGAAAATTCCCATAAAATTCTGCATCGAATGGCATTTTCAGTTTTTAAAAAGTACGTTCCCTATCCCTAATAGCCGATTTTCCCAGTTTATAAAAGTGCATTTTTTTCGTATAGAATCATCGGTTTTAGTCAATAACTTTTCTGTGGTTGGAAATGAGCCTCTGGTGAAGGTTGTTTTTCGGAACCTCAGAAGAAATTCTGCGTCGACAGGTGTTTCAAGTTTGGAAAAAATATTTTCTCTGACCATCCTTCAGCCTAATTCATTCTACAGAAACACCTGGTTTTTCGCCTACTTGAAAGCGTTTTGGTGAAAGTTCTGTATTTTGAGATCTGCGTAAAATTCCACGTCGGAGTGATATGTTGGGCTCCTATCTTTACTTGCCCCATAAGTCCAGCCAGGTCAGGTGGAGCCGAGCCCCGTTGTAGGCTCCAAGAGAGTCGCCGTCTCCTACTTACATCCACCAGAGGCGAGAGCACCCTGTCTGAGATCTTTATGGTGCTCGGCTCCACCGGCTCTGGCCCTGGTTTATTGAGCAAGCAAAGTTAGGGCCGATAAATCATTCAAACGCAAGAATTTACGCTGGTTTCAAAACAATCTTCAGAAACTTTACAGAACCCTATCTTCAACCTGGTTGAAGAGTTGTGTGCGAAAAAACTGGTGTTGTTTCGCTAGAAATGAATTAGGCTGGAAGGATCGAGAAAATATTTTACCAGGCTTGAAACACTAGAGAATTTCATCGTGATTCCGAAAACAACCCCAGCGCTTCACCAAAGGTCCATCTCCAACCTGAAATAGTTATTGACGAAAGAAAATATATCATTCAGGCAGAAAAAAAATGCGCTTTATGATTTGAAATCTGGCTGGTAGAAGAGGAACATAATTTTTAGGGACTTGAAAAACACATATTCCGAGAATTTTATGGAATTCCGAGCTCAGCCTTCACCAAAGAAAGGGATATTTTCAGGGAGGTACAAAAAGTTATAGCCGAAAAGCCGGCAGTGACACCCTTTTAATCTCTTAGAAAAATGACTTGCATGAGTGTTTGAATTAGAAATAATGCTTTTTAGGGGAACGTTTCACCAGGTTGTCTACCGGTTTTTAATGGTGAAGAGTTCCCAATTCACCTGCAGGGGGTGAAAGGTTGGTGAAATTTACATGGCTCCACCCAGCAAGCTATGGTCGGAAAGGAACGCTTTGAGTTGCCCCAGCACAGATCATTTCGCCCATATTTTTCCCATGGATAGCGGCGTGTATGTACATATGTAGGGAGGTAACCTAGGGTGCTGAAAGCGAATCATCTGGGGTCTGTTTGTGTCGAAATTCTGAGAGGTTTGCACAGCGGGTTACGATGAGTAATATGCCATTTAGAAGGCAAAACCTGTCTTAAATGTTCGAAAATGCTCAAATGGATATCAGAGATTCATTATTCTCCACCCAGATATTTATGTCAGTAAACAAATTTGGAGTAAATACCGAGATTTTGACAAAACTGCTCCGTATAACCACCACCGTAATCCACTGTAATCTGCAGAAAATTGATAAACGGACTCCCAGATTCGTGTTTAGCTTTCCAAATAACACTTCGAAGAATAATTTTGAAGGACACATCTATCATGCAGAAATCCGGAAATCTCGAATGTGGCGTTTTTCCCTAGGAAATTGTCCCCGGTTGGGAAGCTTCGAGGCGAATTAGGCCAAAAAACTTTGAAAAATCGACAAACAAACATTAGATTCGTAGTTGGCGCCCCCTTTAAAACCCTCTGCTAAGAATTTTTAAGTCAAATGCTGGAACATTTTCTAAAGCGCTTTCCAGAACCTTCATGTGATAATTCAATGATATAAATAACCGCCCAACCGAAAATCCTACTACAAGTCCAAGAAACGCCATCCAGTCTGCACCAAAGTTTGGAGAGTAGGATTCACCCCAGAACTATCATGTTCAGAGGAGGAGGTAGTTTTGGGCGCTATTCCCTGATCTATGAAGGATCTGCTTTGCGGATTTTTTTTTTCCCAAAAGACTTATACTGCACGCGTTCTATGAAAGGTACAAAGAGGGGGTATTGCAAAAAATCTGACCGTTTTGGGCTTATAACTTCTCTGAACCTGCAGCTCGGGACCGGGAGTACTGCGCAGTTTTACTATGAATATTCCGAGAGATACTAAGCAAGAAAAGAAAAATTACTATTTCGTTTCACTGCAGATCCGACATACCACCACTGCTTTATGCCCTTTTTTAGTCGATAACTCGATTTATTCAGAAATGGTGAAAAATCTGACTTGATCGAAAGCTCGACTAATCGAAATTTTTTGAAAATCGACTCAGTCGAAAACTCTATTAATCGTAGTTTCCAAAAATCGACTTAGTCCTGAAACCCGATTATTCCAAAAATTTTTCGAGTCGCCGAAGTGGTGGTGATGTATCATCATCAGTTACCAGGTGCCCGGGCTGGGGCCGGAACGCACCACGCAACCACTCGTTCACCTCTTATCAAAACGAGCCACGCAACGCGGGCAAAGCTCCTCCATGCCAGGCTGCTTTGGGGCATCGAGGAATTGTTTGGGCTCCTAGTAATACACCGGGGTGGGACGCTGCGGAAACAACGAACACGACTACCACTCAGGTGCACCTTCACCGCGCCGAGGCATTTGAAAAGGATCGGTGTGTCATTCTCGAGAAAAACTAGCCGGAAACCACACCAAGCAGTTACTTACAAGCCGCGGCACTATGCGACTGCTTATCGTTGCGGGACCTACTCTGTGGAAGTTTGCCAAATTTCATCCAGCTGATTAATTTTTAGAGCCCAAACTCGTTTAAAGATTCCCAGAAACGACATTTATGGGAGAACTGCTAGTGACAAGACCAATAAATTATTAGTGACTTTCAGCAATAAACAAGCGATGCAAGCGTGAAACATCGATAAAGACTATTGGGCGGCCGGGAGATTTTAGTCTGCAATGGCTACCCAAGCAACGTCAAAAGGCGCGCAGTATTACGAACAGGTCCACTGATTCATGTAGCAAGCGGCGGCAATGTCATCGCGGGACAATTTCATCCCCGATGGTGTATAACTAGGGCCCTTACCCTCTATAAAATGTCGTAATTCACCTATTAATTCGAGGCGTGAACATTTGCTTTATTTATTTACATTTTGTTTTATTTTGCTTTGCTTTTATTTTTTTTTTTTTTTTGCATTGTTTTGTTTTGGTTCTTTTTTCACCTTTTCACTTGCAGCACGTGGGCATGCCTCGATAATCTGCCCTACGCTCTCATCACTGTCTCTAACACTCCGCATGGACCTGCATGCGTATGGAACCAAGTGAATTTCTCCGTTTTATAGCCTGGCAAGCGAACGCGAAATGCGAGATTGGTCGAGCTTCACGGTATACGAGAAGCGTTGCATAAAGGAAAAAACTGTGCTTTTGAACGCCAACGACTTGGGTAACGCGTGCGACTCTCTCACGAGCGAATTTCTACAAATATTATTTATTTAACCTGTTGCTATGTTGCTTTTTTCACGGGAGATTGCGTATCATCTTATAACAAGCTTTGAAGCGACAGGTTGTAAATCATTCGAAAATGGGGTGTTGCTCTAAGACATATTTTAATAGATCTTTTTTCAGAAAAATCCCAGTATTACCTAGTTTTTCGGATCTGTAAAGTGAATGGTAAGAAAGGTGGTCACTTTTTATTGAATCATGTTTTCATAAAAAATAGCACTTATGACAACAGATTCGTTTCAAATAAATGTTTTCCGTTGTTCATCAACTTGCTCCAATCCCTCTTCACCAAATTATCGGTGTCTTTCCCCAAAAAAAACAATGCTGGGTGTCGGGATCATATTGTGTGCCTTGTGTGTGTGTGTGTGTGTGTGTGTGTGTTTGTGTGTGTGTGTGTGTGTGTGGCCTGTGTGTGTGTGTGTGTGGCATGTGTGGCCCAGCCCAGCCTTCTGTTGTGTGTGTGTGTGGCCCAGCCTTGGCCTTGGCCTTGTGGCAGCCTGGTGCCCAGCAGCCCAGCAGCCTTGCCCCACCTTGCCTGGCCCAGCAGCCAGCCCATGCGCCTGACCTTGCAACCTTGCAGCTTCCTTTGTAACCCAACCTTATTATTGTAGTATGAACTAATTTGTGTATTATTATGTGTGTGTGTGTGTGTGTTATTTAATGACAATATTACTATTTATTATATTCTTGTGTGTGTATTATTGTGTGTGTGTGTATATTATTGTGTGTGTGTATTATTATGTGTGTGTGTGTGTGTGTGTGAACCTTTGTGTGAAGCTATATTGTGTGTGTGTGTGTCCAATGTGTGTGTGTGTGTGTGTGTGACCTCTCCTGTGTGTGTGTGTGTGTGTGTGTGTGGCCCTGTGCCATGTTTATTGAGGGTGAGAGGGAGGCACTGTGTGCACAGCCTTGCAGAGAGCGCTGGCCTTCATGCCCAGCCAGCCTGTTTCCCCCAGTGCCTGTGTGTATTGGTATGTGCCACAGTGCCTGTGAAAACCATGGCCCTTGTGTGTGTATGTGTACAGCCTTTTGTGTGTGTGTGTGTGTGTGACTTTGTGTGTGTTGAAATTATTCCACATGTGTGTGTGTGTGTGTGTATACCTTTGTTACAAGCTTGTGTGTCATTGTTTGTGTGTGTGTGTATTTGTGAGCCTTGTGTGTGTGTGTGTGTGTGGCTGTGTGTGTGTGTGTGTGTGTGTGTGTGCCCTTTGGACTGGCTGGGATCTGTC
This sequence comes from Aplectana chamaeleonis, assembly GCA_029168955.1. Classification (NCBI taxonomy): domain Eukaryota; kingdom Metazoa; phylum Nematoda; class Chromadorea; order Rhabditida; family Cosmocercidae; genus Aplectana; species Aplectana chamaeleonis. The sequence continues at coordinate 144,318 of JAPDOI010000553.1, forward strand.
GCAATAGTTGGGAAAGGGATCTCCAGAAGTTTTTGGCCTAGATGTCACCAGTTCGAAAGAGAGCACTTTTTGGCGCTTTGGGATAGCATAGACCTGTTCCCAAATAAGCTTCATTTTATCGGTTTTTAGGACAGATGAATTAAAACTGATTTTAACTCCACTCCATCTAGTTCGAAAATCTATGAAATGGATGTTTTCCAAAATTTTAGGGGCAAGTAATTTCTTGTCAGATGGTTAATAATATTTCCGAGATTTGCGAGAGATAAGGTGGATGATCTCCGATGGAAAAAAAAATCTCAAAGACTCATTTGCACAGCTTAATCGACACGGATCACTTAATGGCTATTTTGGTTCCATATTAACAGTGTGTATGTATAAATAAATTTCGCTAAGGCGTATGTAAAGTTCATGTGTATAAGAATATACAACAAAGTACGGATATTGAAATAAATTTTTGCCATTTAAATAATTATCTTATGACCCCAGTCCTTTTCCAGAGGTACTCTCGTAGTAAGGTTAAATCAAAAGAGGAAAGGTGTGAATGAGAAGTTTGTAAAGTTCGTTTCACCCTTTGCCTTAGCCCTCAGACAGGCTTTATAAAACAGCTCTGCCAGGAGCTCCTCGGTGAGGAACAGAACTGTTGATTAAAGAGAAAGAAGGATGAATAAAGAAAGTATACGTAGTTTGCGTTTGGCGAATTTATTGAATTTTTATACTGGGGAAATTCACTTGGCAACACTTTTTTTCTTTCTTTGGTAAGAAGTTTAGAGGAACCAGTATCATTACAAACTGGCCGTGTAGCCTGCTTCAAAAACATTTCAATTATAAAATATGTCCAATGGAGATGCAGCGTTTTCCAGGTCACATTACAGTCACATTACATTTCACAGTTTTTTCTAGGTTGTGCCAGAAAACCGTAAAATCTGACTTGACACCATATCGACACCATCAGAATATATGTACCTGAGAAGCTTTTTCAGAGAAAAACCATCATTTCAGGCCAAATTTCAGAAACCTACGACCTTTCTTTGTGTATTTTGATGTTGACTGAGCCCGCTCCTCATGTTGGCATCGATGATCGATTACTATATCATGACATCAACTGACTTGAAATAGTCAAAAAAAGCATCAACTGAAGTGCTTTGGCACCATTTGCTTAATCGTTTTACTAGGTAAATTTGCATTTTATTTCTTCCTCTGATTAATGAGTGATTTTTTGAATGCTCGAGCATGAGACTACCTTTTCCTGCTTGCTATCTTTTTGGGAGGCATGATACCAAGTGTGCACGAACTGGCAATCTTTGGGCCCAAGGAAACTCCTATTACTAACCCGCTTTTCAGCGCTCTCTACCTCCACTGGATTTTCGTGATTTTCAATCTGAGCTGTTTTTATAGTTTCTTCGATAAGCTTTTTTCATTTGGAGCCACCTGCCTTTAACAGCCTTGTGGAGCAGAGAGATCGTCACTTCACACATTTTTCGCTATCGCAATAAAAATAAGGGATTGAGTGGAATGGGATATTTGTGTTTACGATCTTCTTTGTCAGAGCGATTCGTGTCCTCGGCTTCTCATTTCAAAGAGAACTGAGGTCTTCCAAGACCTTCACGTTTTTCGAATTATAAGCTAAAGATGCTCTGCATTTGGGCTTGCAAAATAAAATTTATTGGAGCATTAGTCATCTGGCACCCCCATCACATATGTAGGTCTCTCGCTTTTTGTGGTTCCTCGATGTTTTTGTATTCCCTGAAGGCAAGCTATTTTAAAGATATATATTGAGAACGTTGACTGAAGCTTGCGCGAGGTAGATAGGTTGGTGCTTTAATCGGCTGGCTTTCGGCAGTTTCCGCTTTCTTGGAGCCTGAGCGAGTCCTCAGGGATTGCCAGGCAGCAGAGTTTCGACCTCAGTGCAAAAGACAAGCCTGATGGAGTTGTTTATTGTCAGAAATATCTCATAATTAGTGCTGTGAAAAAGCGCTAAATAAACTTCCTTGCGGGAAGGGACAAAAATATGTTTTGGATGTTGACTCAAAAAATATCCCGCCGCATCTTCGCTATCCTTAGTTTCTCGACTATGTCAGACGTTTCGCCACATTTAGTCGAGCAGATGAACTAGAACCCGATCGTTTACGCGGCGGTCGCGCGGCATTCGCGAAACCACCGTCAGTGGGTTTTCGATTGCAAAGCGACAATCTACCGTCGCGGCCCTGTCTGTTCACCACGCAATATACGCCTAGAACCTTTACCTAACCGCTTACTCCCAAAGACAGCCAATGAGAATTCAATGAAACATTTGTGCCGTTTCCAATACTTTCTATTCAAACAGTCAGAATATTTCAGCCATTTCTCCGAGTCTGACGTTAGAAGCTCAGAACAAAACCAACGAACCTTCAAAGAGAAAAGCGGCACCGAAGGAGTAAATTTGCTTATAGTTTTCATGTAGCGATACTTTAAATTGAGAGGTAATCTTCTCTTTTTCTATCACAGTTCGCGATGCTCTGCCCCAGCTCAAGTAACTTGTGCTTCACCGCAGGCAGGAATGAACAGAAGTGTCTTTTGGCTTGATTTGATGTCGTTTGTGCATTTCGTGTAGCATTTTGCCAGGAAGTGCGTGCAGACCCCTTCTTCCGCGATAAGTTCAAGGGAGTGGAAAAAACAGGCCGTGGTTTCACTGATATCAAGATTATTGCTGTGAAACTCAATTATTTTCAAGAAGGAGCCTCGCAGACTAGAGCTGCCTCTATAACCCATAGACAAATCAGAAATGGACTTACGTGTTGATAATTCCTTATCTTTTGTGTTGCAATATACTCTCAATTGTCTCGCTTCCCTTTTTCGCAAGAAAAACATGGCGTCTGTGGCCTGGCGGATCGATCCCATGCCAAACCTTTCCCTTATTCGAGTGCAGAGTTCGTTCTCTACTACGGCACTACAATTAGCCTATCTCATCAATCAATCAAACGGGTTCTCGAAGCTCCTGCCTAGTTGCTCACAGATGTGTAGATACATATTCCTAACATCGCGCAGAAGAGAGGTATGGTTTATTGTGTGATGGCGAAACAACCCTTTCGTGTTACAGCGTAACGGTTGACGTCTGCAAAAAGTGAGATTCTGTACATTTAATACTGTGGACCCTCAGCAACCTACCACACACAGGGCATTGAGGGCTCATGTGCAGGGATGCAAGCGTTTCTCTCCTGCGCAGAACCAGAAATGAATATTTTGGTGCCAATACACTCTTGTCAGTAGGGGAACACGTTCATCACCACCAGGCTTTTCAACACTTGCAAAGTTTTCCTCCAAGAAAAAACATCTGAATTCGAACCGCTGGCTGGTGGTACCAGCCAGCCGCTGACCGAGTTACCATTACCACGCTCAGCCGCGGTTTGAATTTAAATGTTTTTCTTGAGGAAGCAAACCCTGGACTAACCGCGCCCTATCATCACGATTCCTCCATCATACCGCCTCCTCTAGCTGTGCCCTCCATATGTCTTGATTCCAGGTCCTTTACACAATGAATCTGAGTGGCGAGCATCGTCCTGAAATAGAAGTTTTGCATTCGTTGATTGTTCCCAACTTTTTGTGTACAGTTTGTGTTTGGAAAAATTCTCATATGTTCCCACCTCGCACTTTGCGTAACTGAGCAGAAGGCTAAGCACCGGCGACAGAGTACGCAGAGAAGGTAGAGATCTGCAGCAGACAAGCGCAAATGGATTATGGAAATTTCATTTCACGACACAGACCTTACTAGAACTTATTCAGATCTCATTCTATTAATTCAAAATTACAAAGGAAAAAGGAAGAAAGTATCATTTTTTGGCCTACAAAGCGTCTTCTCTGCATAATTCGCCCTGAAGATGTGGATTCTTTGATTATCTCCGGGCTCGAGAGAAAGCGGGACCGCTTTGAGGTATTTGTCGAAAGAAGAACTCGTGTAGCAGGGCGGTGGCGAGAACGCCACTGTCACGCACACAGTCAGTGCACGATCCCCGCCCGGCCTGGCTGTCATCGCGCCCCATGGTCCGGTGATTTGGTGCCAGACTTATGTCTGGGAAAAATAGGTACACACTGGTTTTGAGCTTTATCAACTGGTCCGCGCAGGGTACATTCTATAAACCCAGGTCACATTTCAAGCATCTACCAGTCTACTGCATAGAATATTGAAGGTGTGGCGCATCTCAAGATAGATTGATCAACGCCAAAACTGTCAACGTAACCAATTTAATTAATTTGAAAGACTTCCTTTCATGCAATTTCTCCAAAGTTCGCCAGGTTTGCTTGAGAAGGAGCCTCGTTTCTTATGAAAAAGTCAGTCCGATGCAGACTATTCGCCCACGGGAAGTGTAGCAAGCGTGCGTAATCAGCGCGGCAGTCGAACAGGCACTGAGTTATGGGTCAACTAGTACGCTATCATGGGATTATTGGAGCTGCCACTGAATGAATGTTCCAAGTCAGCTGTCTGCAGTCGGTAAGGAACTTTGCGGAATATGCCATTTGCGACGGTTGCTCAGCTTTGCAACGCTGACCACGCGTGAGCTGACATATCAATCGGACTGGCTTTGGAAGTTGCCAATTGGGAAATTGAAGTTATTCGGTTTCCTAATAATACCAGGAATTTTCGAGAAATGACACTAGATTAATTAGCCGCAAAAAAGTTGTTCTACGTTGCTATATTCAAAGATTCGAATATTTACTTCAACAATCAGGCAGAAATTTCCTGCGTATCCATTTGAATCGAACAGGCGACGGATTTTTGATTTGCCCATTCCATATACAAAAAAAAATCAATTGCAAATTTGGCGGAAAAAGTGTTTTGCATAATTAGAATTGACATCATAAGCACTTTTATTTCAAATTTCTTAGAAATTTTCGATGCAAAAACTTGTTACGCTGCCAGAAAAGGCTGGAAGTTTCCAGTCATTTTCCAAGGGGAGTAAAAATAAACAAAGTTTGCAATTTGTACTGAATGATCGATGTATAGACAATCAAATTCTCAGGGTTTCTCCCCCTACAAAGGACTGTTCTGTGATTGCAAACGGACTGTTGATAATTCCTGATGACCTGCTTTTCTCTCACAGAGCTCTTGTAGATGAGTGCATTAATTCTCTCATGAACAGTAGAATGTAACTGCCTTCATTGTTCCTTACTTTTTTATTCAAAGTTGCCTTTGATCTGCGTTGCGTTCGAGAGAGTGCCTGAAGAAAGCACCTATTCCCTTGCGACTCCCAACGCGCACTACCCCAACTTTTGCCAGGCGGAAATGGGGGCTGCTTGTTCTTCGAAATAACGTGTTGTTTCCAGTGACAAAGGTCACTAAGGTTTCGGTTTATTATGCAGTCTGGAATTAGCACGAGAACTGAGCGCCCGTCCAGTCCACGCGCCGCTGATGTCGCGTAACAGGGGTTGTCTGATGATCGGTCATTGGAAGTCGCCAGTCCCCCTCTGAACAGCGCGGTTTGGCGCTTCAGGGCCCGAAAAGCGCGGACCGCCTCTTCTGTCCAGCAGTCTCTCCGCCTGTGCTCCTTTCAGCGACCACGCACCTCGTTCCCACCATCGGTCGAAGGCATCGTTATCAATCCCCAAGCATCTTCTGTGCCTCCGCCCAGAAGCCAGCCGGTGATGTGTTCTGGTGGGGAGTGAGTTGTGATGATGGAGTGCTCTACCCCCTTCACCCCCTGTCTACCCTTCACCCTTGTCTACCCTTGCCGGTTCACCTGAGACGCGATCGTCTCCGACCCCGGTGTTCAGGCTTTGACTCATCTGCAGACAGCCTCGTCGATGTAGCGCCAGTCGGCGTTCACGAAGGATAGCGATAAATCGAAAGGAGGTTCAAGTCTTCTAGTAAAGAGTGCTTCCTTCCTATTGGCTGCATAACAAGAGAGAATGAGTAAAGTCAGAAGAAGAAGACTGAAAATCCCGGACCTGTTGAGGACGTACTGCTCGAGGCTCGCGACTTGAACATCCTAAGGTAAGCTTTTACCTCCAAGAAGCACCAAAGTGTTGTCTGAAGACCAAGCTTTTGGCTTTGTTCCTCGAAGAAATGAAGAGTTTTGAGTAGTCAGGTAGAAGAATGGGCGGCAGCCGGCTTTTACCGCCTTAACTTGTTCCTCCCTAGTGAGGAGATCGTCGTCGACGCTATGCTACGCAGGAGGGGTGTGTGTGATTCTGAACATCCTTTTTCAGATGATCAACGGAATTCTGTTTTAAAAAAACTGTACTCGCTACAAAGTTATTTGTGCTATGAATGTTGGTGCACCACATGCTCTCTTGTATGATCTGGTGGTTGGATCGGTGTTTTCTACCGAGAGACATGGAAACTGCTCGCCACGCATACGATGGCAATGTAAAGACACTTGAGACCTAATCGACACGACGTACCCGATGTGTCCGCTTTGACTATTCTCGCAATCTTAGCATCGTCAGGCCAGCTAGCGGTGATTGGAAAATTAGTACTTTGTGATGCCAATAAGTACCAGTCGCTTCTTGTTGATATTACGTATATTCAAGAAATGGCTGTCGGTGTTATTCCGTATTGTACATTTTTCTACCGATTTTTTCCTGATTTCCCTCTATTAGGAGAAATGAATTTACTATTTCCTGAGAAAACCAAGTTTTGTTTGAGTCCGCACTTCCGCCGTGATATTCTTTCCTGCCACACTACTTGCAAACGTGTGAATGCGATAACCACCACTAACGGGATTGGTGAATATTTCTCCCGCTCATTCGTTCAGAAGCTAAATCCCCGCATCGCAAGGCCAGAGCTTTTCGTTTGCTTCTGCATGGTAGACTTCACTCCTCAAGAGTATCCAAGATTTTGCATGCAGCCTAAGGCAAATTCTCTAAATTTTCTTTTTACGACGGTGGTATCAATAACCTGTGTCAGCGCCGTTCCCATGCGCGCCTGCAGCATTCGGCGCAGTACTGCTGCCGCCGTCTGCCCTCCTCCGCTACTCCTCTGTCTCTTTTCTCCGCACGCGAGGAAACCACGGGAAACTCCTCATTTTTACAGCCTATATGTTTTTGGACAGCTTCTGATTTGTCAGATCGCATTGCATTCTGGGAGAAACGGGGAGGGGTGGAGGGAGAGGAGGAGAGAGGAAGGAAGGAGAGAGGGAAGGGAAGGAGAGAGGAGAACAGGAGAGAGGAGGAGAGGAGGAGGAAGGGGAGGAGGAGGGAGGAGAGTAGGGAAGGGAGGAGAGAGGGGAAGGAGGGGAGGAGGAGGAGGGAGAGGGGAGGAGGAAATTCTGGAGGTTACAAAATAATACTTTACACGTAATAGACAGAAGAGTCTGGTCCCGATGCCAAAGCATCAGCTATTGATCAAACCTTTCAAACTCCTTTTCCTTTTGCCCATTTTCGTTAAATGTAGTTCTCATAAGCAGAGGATTTTGCTCAATTTTTTTGTTACTGATTCCTGAAAAAATCCTCCTATCGTAAATAAGTGAAGCTGCAGTTTCCACTGATCCAGACCTTTTCTTCAGTTTGCAGATCATCTTGCGTAGAGGTGACATCTGAAGTGAGACCACGTGGCGAAGAGTCTGCCAAATAAATCTTCGATTTTTTGAAGAAACAAGAACAGTGAATGACTTTCTTTTCAGGGTTTCTTCTACCAAAGCTCCTATGAAATTATAAGTTAATTTTTAGTGAGCATGTTTAGATGCTAGGAATCTCGAAATACCATATGAGTGTTCAATATTTCAACCAACCCATGTTCATTGGATAGACAACTCCACCTTGCTGTCCCGATACACACTCGACTGATCCCAAACGATTTCTACCCACTTCCTAGCTGTGATGAGTTATAGCACCTTACTTTTCTTTTGAAGGCCCAAAATGTACGTTTCCTATGAGAACAAGAACTTTTTCTTCTTGTAGACACACCTTTAACAGTACTGAATCTGAGAGCTTAAAGATCTTATCTTCTTTACACGCCTTGTAGCTCTCTCACTTGATACGTTGCCGGATGAATCAGATCCGCACTGCTAATTTTTTCATCCACGAGTATATTCGCACCAACCTGGAGTTTCCTTCCCCTTCCAAGGATCAGGAGAGTTCAAAGACTTCAAAAGCTGCTGTGGTGCATTATGAAGAAAAACGTTATAGAAAAGAACTACAAAAATCAGCTTTGATCAAAAGCTCAAGCTCAAAAACTATGAAAGAGTGAGAGTGGTGAAAAAACGGGCTGGGGTTAGAGTTTCCCAAGGCCCAAAGAAGCTGTTTTCATTGCCCCTACGTGCACTTACCAGCGATGACAAAAAAAGATCATAAATATATTGAAGCAGTCAAAAATCCATCCAACCATTCAGGAGGACCCAGAAATAAATGCAAATTTAACGAACAAAACTCAGTTGGTTAATGAAAGCATCAGCTTCAAAGTCACCATGTTTTTGAATAGATCTATTCTTCATAAATCCATGCAGGTTCATTGATTGAGAATTCAAATTTCAAGCCAGCTGATCATTTTGATAAAAGAGGTCTCAGATACTTGATGATGTGGAATATGCACGTCCACCATCATAAAGACTTAAGAAAGTTCCAAGGCTTTAATTTGCTTTAAAGCAATTGCGGTTTTTCGCGAATTTTTCTTATAAGTCCTACTACTCCAAGAAGGACTCCACAAAGGGTTTTTAGGAGAAAAAGACCTAAGCATATTTGATCGCGACCACTGCCTTTAAAGGACAGATTACCCACACAGTCAGAAATCTCTAATTGAGTGTATTCCCGGGATATCAAACTTTTGAAATCATGGTTTGGATCTAGTTCTCGCTTTTAATTGACTTCTGATATGTGCAAGCCATTTTTTCTAAAACCACTTGAACTGTGTTTTGCTAAAATTGTAAGATCCAATTCTCTCCTGGCTTGTTAATTTGAGTATTATTTGAAGAAGCCATACTCAAATCTTTAATTGTTCTTCATCGCTTTGATGAGAGGGATTTTTATGCCGTGAAGTCACGTTTGTTCTACTGTCCCATAATCCTTTTTTTTACATTAGACGTTTGGAATGAGTGAATGATTTTTCTACATTTAAACTTATATGGAAATCGATAGTATGTAGCATAGATGTGCCTGCCATCATCCGTTTCGCACCTGTCATGTATCAGGAAATTGAGGTTGGAGTTCCAGAAGTGGGGAAGACAGTAGGGACAGAGATCTCGCAATCATGTCGAGCGATCATCATTCTATACCCTCTATTTGGCCTTTCCGTTCCTAAATCTGTCGATTTCCGAAATCGCCTTACGCTTCCGCTGAGGAGATGTGAAGGTCTACTTTGATAGGCGTGATTCAAGAGCGATCTCCTAACAGGAAAAGCGGCAATTCATCACAGACGATCGGCGATGATGTTGGACTCCAGAGGCCGCTGAGAAGATGCTTAGGTCAGGGGAGAACCCGTGCACGAGAACATGCTGTAACGATGATTAGAAACACACGAACGAACACAAAGGACCCTAGCGGTGGTGGGACTGATTGTGTCGCGAAGATGACGACTTCCAATCAATCTCGTTCATCACTTTACAAAGTGTTTCTTGGCGAGAGTACGTACGACAACGACTTGGCACAGCCCAATAACCAGCCAGCCGGTTTCGGTAGTGTCGACCTCTAGTTCACCACTGGCTGCCACTATTAGCCCCCTCTTCCCATCTCATGTCCTGCTTCCCAGTGGAAATTTCCTGAGAAGGAACCGAACAGCTCCATTCAGGAGAGGCACCGTAGTGGCAGCATTGGTCCTTGGGCAGACACAGCCTTAGGCCTTGGGACAAAACAGCAGACGCTTCCCTAAGCCCCCAGAACCAGTTGGTGGCACTGATCAAGACCCCCGCATCTTTCTCATCTCCAGCCGCCACGGGATATCATCGAATTATCCCGGTACCAGCCCTATTCCTGCCTCTAATCTATAGCAATCGATTTGGGACATCTGAGATCTCCCAGGGCTTATGTCGAAACGATTCAGGCACTTCGAAGCCTGCCCAGTGCCACCCGTCCACACTTGCAGCATCTTGAGGCAGCCACAATCCATGACGAGAAGAAGGTGAGCATCGAGGAACCGGACTTATCAGTAATTGGTGGTGCACAGGATGGCGTATTGTTACCTATGCGCCTCACCACATCCCCTTCCGGTGTAATTTCTGGCGAACGACACGTCAAATGACAGAGTGCGCATCCTCTGGGTTTGCTCGTCGCCCTCGTACATACGGCGGGCGAAACTTTTTGGAATATCAACGTTGCACATCTTCATATAATCGGTTTTGCTCTTCTTGTTTTTCCTTCTTTCATTCCACTTTACTTATCTTCTTTGTGCTAGCGCTTTTTTTTTGAGCAATTCCTCAAGAATCGTGTTTATTACGCTCTGGCTTGAAAAAAGCTGAAAACGTTAGGTAAACCTCCGTAGTTGTAGAGATACTAGTTACCATCAAAAATGTGCTGTCCAGCTTGAATTTTTTAACTGAAAAAAATTGATATTAGTATTGCAAGAGTAGATTAAAGCATTAGCTGGACTATACAACATTTTTTCGGCTAATTTTCTCTTGGAAGAGTTTTGGCAGTGTAAAAGCAGCCTCACTTTCTTGATTTTCCACATTCTAATGCGATTAAAAGTTCACCGAATAGTTCGGAGCAGTTTTCAATTTTGGAGAATGGGTTCACTTCGGGGCTTACACTGCCGTGTTTGTCTTTCTGTACATCAGCTCAAAATCTGTGCGGGCTGAGAACTACCCTGATCAGTGCTCGCTCGCACCTTTTCACACAATGCCGAGACCTTTGGTTTACATTATGTTAAAAGTACAAAATACTCTTTATTTCGACTTTCCAATTGTCCAACCTTCTTTGTTTTGCCTGGAATTGAAGCGCGAATTTAGCCGTAACCGATTGAACGTTTGATCACTCTGAGAACTAGATGACAGCCACAGAACAGATTGGCGAAAATTCTTTCCCTTTTCAAATTATAAATCTTGGCTTTTGTATTTTTTCTTCAATGCGAAGATTTTAAGGCACCAAATGTCACGGTTTAGTGCTACGACATATTCTCCAATCAACCTTGTATGTTTTGGTGAATCGTGGACAATTGTTTCCGAAATGCATCTTTGGGTTTTTTGGGAAATAGTCGATAATTTACTAACTGATTATCGTCGATTGGTGATGACCATGCAGTATTTTTATGACGATAATGCTTAAAAATCCTTGCGTAGAAGGGAAACTGCAGAAATTGCAATTTTGGAAAAAGCGAAATTTCACCTCATTAAAGAAATTCTGAAAATCTGGTGTCTTGAAGATATCAGCTAGTCCCCTGGAGAGGACAACGTTCAGTCATCCATTACGGATTTGGCGCTCTCACTGGAAGCCAAAAATTAGCAGATTAAAGTATTTTTCACTTTGAACTGCACCGCAAACTTGTAGTTCAATTCGAAAGTGATCGAGTTTCACGACAAGCTGCTGAGAGCTTTGGATAGACGAAGAAATGCACTTTCAAATGCCTCGTACCTTTCTTGACCAGAATAATCTTGAGCGAACGAGCCAAGAATGCTTTTTTTGTCAAAAAGCACACTTATGTATTTGCACCACCGTAATATGTCATAAAGTACCAAGGTCGCACTTACTCCTCTACTTCCCACACCTCGCAACCAAGTTTGGCTGCAGTTCTGAGCTGCGGTCCGCGTGTGCGCTGCGGCTCGAAGAACAGTTCGTGGTATGGGTGGTTGCTGGTTGATACAGCCAGGTGGCCATCAATCGATGCAACACGGATTTATCTCGCCTTCGCGATCATCTGTTTTGCCTCGGTATGAGCATTTTTCTGCTTTCTTTCTTCTGCTCTCGACAACTTCATCTGACTTCAATATTCTCTGCCGCTATGCTCGACCTCGGCTTACAGCTAGGATGAGCTCTTTTCTACGTCATTGTTCTTGGAGGATTAATTAATTAATTCGGTTCATTTAATTTCCAATTTTTCTCAGATATTTATTTTGTTTTGTTTTTCAATATCCATTTATTTACTGTTTTATTTTTTTAGGAATCAATACTTTGTTGTTCTTTCACGCATTTATTTGGATCACTCAAATCTAATAATTTTTCATTGGCTCGTTTTTTTTTTGTCTTCTAATTCAGTCATTTAGGTGTATCCATTTTATTATTCCGTTTGATGTTACTTTATTCATTGATTACTAAACAGCATCTCAACATACTACATAAAATTTGATAGTAATGCTGTTCGAAAATTGCATTTAGCGCCACTTTTTCCTTTTGTAGTTTCTGGACGTTTCAGTAATTTCATGCCAAAGTGACGCTGCATTAACCACTTCTGCTATATCCTTTGTGAACGGTGATGAATTAGTTTTGAAATTCTTTTCCCCACGCAAGGTAGAGAGAATGAAAAGAAGAATACCTCGAATTTGCAGGTAGAATGAAAACGAGAAATCTTTGTTTGTAGAATCGTTGGTCCTTATTTGTTAATCATTTGGTAATTTATCGTTTTCTTTGCTCATATAGCAATTATTGAAACGTCAAGAAAATAAACAATATGGAAAAAGTGGTGCTAAATGTAATCTTCTGAAGCAATCACCTATAAAATTCTTGTGATATATGAGATACTGTTTACTATTAAATGATTATAGTAACATCAAACGGAATAATAAAATTGATACTAACTTAGATGACTGAATTAGTTAGTAAACAAATAAACGAGCAAATGAAAATTAATAGATTTGAATGATCAAATAAACGTGCGAGGAAACAAAAATATTGTATGAAAGAAAAAGACAAATTAAATTACTGGAATAACTAAAAATTAATGAACAAATAATCAATTAACTACTCCAAGAACAATAATAATAGAAAACTCCATCCTAGCTGTAAGCCGAGGTACGAGCATAGCGGCAGAGAATATTGAAATCAGATGAGCTGTGGAGACCAAAAGAAAGAAAGCAGAAAAAATGCTCGCCACCGAGGCACAAACAGATGATCACATGAAGACGAAAATTCGCGTTTCATTGATTGATGACTCCTGGCTGGCCATTAACCAACGGCAATACCCATACCACGAGCTGTTCTTTTGGAGCCGCAGCGCACACGCGGATCGCAATCTCAAACTGCAGCCAAACCAAGTGCGAGGTGTGGGGAAGTAGAGGGTACTCTATCTATGATTGCTTTGAATCCTGAAGAAACTTTAGTTCCCATTGGGTTGGCGCAAACTCGGTGCCATATCTGCCTGCAAGCTGTATGTGCGCCGAGGTTGCGCCAAGCTTCAACAGAGTGAACGCAGAGTCTCTTCCCGAATCCATGTAACGATGCATTTGACGTCAGAATGTTTGAGAAAAATATCGAACAAAGGAATTTCATGTACCAAATTTTCCAGTTAAACTGGTTTTGTTCAGGAACGCGTTTAACAGCTTTAGCTTTTTCTGTCTCTAGCTCTCTCTTACCTTGGCCCATTGGTTCTCCCCTTGGCTATTCCCTAGATTTCCATTACTTTCTTGAGAGCTATTTATATTCACAGTGCGTCATGTTGTTGTGGACGTAGACGAGGATTTAGCTCTTAGGTTAGTTTTGTAAGAAACAATGAATTTGTATGTGCATATCTTCTAACAACTTTTTCATTCCGGCTCGAGTACGCGTCAGAGCTATTCCGTTTACCTCTGTTTCGTTACGGATCATGGAACGTATGAAACAAAGTCCTGAAGTGCTCCTAAGGTGGATTTGAGGAAATGAACAATCTCCATAAGCGCAGTCCTCTTGTCGCATCATGCAGCTTTTTAAGCTGATTGCGACATCCTTCAAAACCAAATTAGGCATAGCCGTTTCTGAATAATTTGGGAGACTGAATCTCATCCTTCTCTTTACCAAAACGATAAAACTCTACCAGTGGAGACACCAGAAATTGTGTCCTTTCTGGCCGCGCCAACTGGCCTGTTCATAACTGCAGCTATACATGTCAGCGTCGACCTCATGATATTACCGCTTCCTTCACGGTATCACTCCTTCCAAACCTAGGTTGATTTTTCGATTTTTGTTGTGGGTTTCAAGTTGTTCGCCAACGAGACGTGGAACTTGACTATCCGCGGTTTATGCTATTTCCTTCTGCCCTTTAGTTTTTTATGCTCAAATTCTTTCTTACAAAGGTTGCGGTGGCATCTTGTGTTTAGGGAAGAATGTATTGCTGAGATGAATGTTTGCTTTTGAGAAAACTACAGTAAATTCAAAACACTTTACTCAAACCAACCCATTTGGCCCAATACAGCAGAACTTCATAGTTGAACGCATTGAGCTCAAAACCTTGTCCCCTACTATCTCCTCTGGATTTTAAAGCGCACGGCGTAATGCGTCATGTCAGGAGTCCCGAAGCGAATCACCAATGGTAAACGCTTCTGTTTTAATAGCTGAGGTGATGGCAATGGTGAGTCTGACCTATTTATGTTGGAAATTTTTGCGGGTTAGGTGGTCTGTTAAAAGGGATCAAACATTCAATTAGTGTTGGTGGGTAATAGTGAAACATATGGCTGCGTACATCTTCTGCAGCCTGCCTCCGAGAAATTTCGCCGCGTTAATTGCCGGTGAAAGCATGTTACATAAATACACCTTCTGGTCGCCGTCGGCGCGGCGCAATCGACGCCTCATCACGATCCGCTGACTAGCGGTGGATGTTGCCTTGTACTGCGAGATAGTCGCACTTCGTAATCGCACCAATTGCAACGTCTGCAGCCACGCCGCGCGACGGTGACTCAGGAGTTAGTCTTCACGCAACATCCCGGGAAAGTACCGCAGCCTCAGACGATACCGCGAGAGTACCGCAGCGGCTCAGTAGCCTACGGATGATCGGGAAGAAGTTCAATCAGTCAGTGAAATTGATGGCTTTGGTGATTTATCAATAACACCTTTCGACGCTCTAAACACTGATCATCATGTAGAAGTCTCAGCGTTCACTAGACGAAACATTTCACATCCATGGCAATCGCTCCATCGCTGCCATAATGGCGGCAATGAACGACCGATCGGATCAACGATCATCGAGAGAATCGCTCTTCCAGCAAAGGCGGAAGTTGAGAACGGTGGTATGGGATTTACCGTCGCCGCGACCTATCGATGTGGGACGTTTGCCACGAAGCGACCAAAATTGGAACGCCTTTCCAATACGTGCGATGAAAAAAGGAACGGTTGTCTCCTCGCATGGCCGCAGGGACTCACCCTGCGAGCGATAAAACATGGCTTGCGGGAAGACCGCGCCGGCTGCGCGAGGAGTTCAACAACGAACCCGCTTCCGAATACGGATGTGTGTGTCCTGTGGTAAAGCAAAATTGTCTGAGGTTCAATTGCCAAGTTTGAGGTATACTACTTATTTCCTTGGACGCGCCGAAGAGCGGTAACCTCTCTCCTTTTATCAGGACAGAGGAGGCAACAGCCGCAGGTGTGCATTTTTATTCCTTAGGCCCCCAGTTGTATAATAATTCCTGATTAAGCTTCATATATGATAATCTCCCGGAGCCCGCGGCAGCGCGCATAGCGGAGCCGTAGCGGCGTGTCGCGTATCCTGGTGTGGCTGGCGGATCACGATAGTGCTGCTTCGGTGCCTATAGGCGCCGAAGCAGCACTCATCGTGGTCCGCAGCCATGTGTTTCGCAGCCACACACCATACCTCTTCTTTGCAGGGACCAAATTTCCGTGTCAAAATGGGAAAACACTTCCCGAGGCTCCTTAGTATGGTAATGAGAGTACTTGATGAGAGAAGATCGCGAAAAACACAGTTTCATTTTTTTTTTTCGAAAGCTATTGTTCCGAAAATTCCTGCGGGTCGTGAAAATCTTTGGCATTCTCGCCGGGAGATATCAGTCTCAAAGGGAGAAGTGAAGTCTCAGTGGAGGTCCATGACAACGGTCGTGAACCATTCCGGAGTGCATCATTTGTCGTGTAAGCCCATCGGCGAAAGCGAGAGGTGGTGTTTCATGGATATATGGAAAGGTTTTTGGTGAATATGGTTTTTGGCAGATTGCCACTCGAAAGTGAAACAGGAGCACAATAAATAGATTCTCGGACAGCGAGCATTTTGCCTGCCTGCTGGGATTTATTTATGTTGCGATAGCTTACAAATGGCGTCTTGTTTAGAGTTCCTACATGGTTCGAAAATGCTGCTGTCAGTTGTTTCCGTATTTTTTGTAGAAAGATGTGCGCTGAAAATTTCGGTGGCCGCACTCCATCAGAATTTTTAATCGATAAACGGATTCCCCTCTGCACATAATTGGCTGTATGACGAATTTGTAATCAAAGTACACAATTCTTTTCGTTATCAGAAGTTCTTGGACTATCAGCTCACAGGTGTTGTAATGACTGTTTTACATTTTGTTTTTAATTCTTTTCTGACACGTGCGAACATCAGGATTGAGAAGAGTTTATCGCTTTATCAGGGGTGGGCAAATCGATGCTGACTCAGACAGAAGGCCTCTTTGACCATAAAAAGACCATATGAAAACCATGCGAAAAGGTTTTGTCCTTTGAATGTGGGGATCTATCCCCATGTGTTTAAATGAACGGAAATATACCGAATATGCTTTGCCTAACCGTTGATTATTATTCTGCTTTGCTTTTTTCGCCATTAGGAAATCTAACCTCATGCTTTACTTTTACTCTAGAGAAATAACCACGTCTACCGGCGAAGTCCGCGTTGTGAGTGAGCGTAGCATTTTCTGGCCAGCTATGGCCGAAGACGGGTACGACGGCGAAACCACAAGGGACTGCGATCAAGTGGAGGACGTGATGGCCAAAGAACCCGACTTTGCACTGCCATCGGATATCGGTCCTCATATACCGATGGTTTTCCATCCCGTCCAGAAGGCGACCACGATGAAGAAGAGGAAGACAGACTCGTTCATGAAGATGTCAGTTATATCATTGTATTTTAGCGACGTATCAAGCGAGCATAGATATATGGACTTAAATCCTCTGCTCTTACCAGCAAACATTTTTATATACAGTTTTGGACTTTCTTTTCTCCTTTCTGAGCCGTAAATTGGTTCTGATTGTGGCGGTTATGTTTTCCAGTCTGTCGACTCGAGTGGGGGCTATTTCAGGCGGGACGCGCGGAAAATCCCTGAGGAAGCGATATCTCTCTTCAATATGTCTCCTTCTGTTTCTCTGTTTGTTACAGGTAGGTTAAATTTCAACATCCATTATCGGGCAGTTCTTTCTGGTTTATTTTTTGGACAGTAATACAAGATTACTAAGGACCATTTATACTCTCTTCTTCGCTAACAGTATGGTTGTGTGCGATTGTATGAATTTTTTGCCTCATTAGAGGCTGGTTGCGCGTGCCTTTCTCGCAGCTCCACCTTTTCGCATCTTTCACCCAGTCTCCTACCACAGGCGCGTATGCACAATACGCCCGGATCTGGTTCCGATGAACTATCAGAAACTGTTCACTGAGCGGGAACCCTTTACGAAATCTCCGGCGGAACCGGCGGCGCGTTTGCGGGTCAAAGTTGTTGCTTGGTTGTGATGTGCACGAGAGATTCCTGGCTTGCATTTGCGTGGCCAAGTTAAGCATTAGGATGGTCCCAGAGATCAATTCATGTTTGAGTGGAGTTCTGCCTGAGAGGCGGAATATGGGATTCAAATGATGAATTCAGCCATGGCGGTTTGGGCGAATTTGGTGTGAAACCGGCACTCAGCATTTCCGCCACCAGCGAAAACTTTCTCATGATCCACTGCGCGTCACACGCGCGCCGCACTTGCACTGTGAGGACGTTTGCCGGAGATGCGGCTGACAGCTACGCTGAGTCACCCATGATTCCGTATTTGTGATTCCACAGTCGTTCAGCTCACTGCAGGCGAGGTCAAACGCAGCGTTGCGCAATTTTTCGAAATCCGGCGCGATCACTCTGGCATCGTCAATTTTTTCCGAATCCAAAATTTTTGCGATCCCCTTCCCCGAGACGCAGATTTCTGGGCATTTTATGTTTGATTACTGAAAAGGTCAGACGCGGGAAATTCCGTTTTAGTAGTCGTGGCTTAAGCTGCACAAAACCTTTTGCAATGCCCAACACGAAGTGACCGAAACAATACCGAGAGTTTTTGGGTATATTCACCAAATTTTCATTTCTTTGGTCCGAAATTTTTGCGAGCCCCATCCCCTTGTTGCAGAAATTTGCGACCCCGCTTGACCAAACTAACTGCGGTTGGGCGTCAGTCTCGATGGCGTTATGTTCTCTTCTTCTCCTACCGCCCACCATGGCGGCGCTCGATGGTATTCCGGGGAGATAGATGGAGCTGAAAATCATTCATGTTCTGGTGGTCCGCTAGAGCAGACCCGTTTTGACGGAGAGGGCACGTAGGAGTATACGGGGCGTTAAAAGTATTTTTAAATAATATTGGGATTGTAGCTGCAAGCAAGCAGTCTGGACCTTCCGTAACATAAAGCGAGCGAGAATCATAATGAGAGTATAGGGGTCATGCCGGGATTGTGCCTCGATGTAGCAAGTGAAGGGGTCAATAGAATTTTGGAAAAAAAGAAGTAGAATTTTTGGGAGATTTTTGACATTGTTGAGCAAAAATGGAAGTTTCAGAGACTGTTTTCAAAAATTTCGGATTTTTCCAGTATTCGAGAGTTTGTCGTAGTTCCGCCAGAAGTTCATGCATAGACCAGTTTCATATAGGCCAGCACTACATTACCCTTTTCTGCGCAACAGTCCAAATTTGAAACACATGAAATTCGAAGAGTCTTCGATGCGTGGGACAGCGAAATTCTGTCTCACTGCCTTCTAACCTCCGCACCAGCATGCGCATGGGAACCATAAGAATTTCTCGTCGTTTTATAGCCTGCCAATCTTATCGGGCCATCGTGTATTTATAGTGCAGCTCATAAAATCGCTTATCGACTGCCATCAAAGAGAAGTAGTCAGGTTGAGGATCGATATGCATTTACCTCTATTGCAGCACGTTCGCCACCGCCACGGCAGCGGGGAGCGGTTGCGCTGACAATGAAACTTTGTGCATATTTATCTCCAATGAGCCGCGCTTCTCCACATGGAATGAGCGGATGAGCGTAACTTTTGGTGGACTACACACGGGATGTGTTCATGTCTTCCATTTTACTTCAACTAATGTCTGAATTTTCACCATTCAGATCCTTGCCGAGGCCTTCATTTGGGGTATCCCTCTTGGACTTTTATCGGGGCGATCCCGTTGCTTCTCCCAAGGCAAGCATTGTTTCCTACGGTCAACAAGCAATATTTTCCTTTGCGTATTGGCCGTTTCAGGGTTTGCGACGTTAAAGATTAAACTTCGTTTCAAATTCTCGTTTTCGCTCCTTCCAGTATGAAACTTTGTGAACACCTGTGGTCTCGGCTCCATATATTGGAAACAGATTGGACGACGAAAATCATGGATTAATTGCCATTGCCAATACCTCATTAGGCCTATTTATGCTTCTACTTTCGTTTAAAGTTTCATATATTATGGGTGAAGGGGAAGGTTGGTCTTTTTCTAATTTATTACACGATTCTATGATTTCCCTTCCTTCTGTTTTCAATTTTTTTTTTTTTGTTATTCCTGTAAACTATAAGTCTGCTAGTAGGAAGAGAAAAAAGCTGGAACCAAAAACATATTCGTTAGGTTCTGCTGCAGAAGTATATTTCCTCTGAAAGTATGTCTGTACAGAAAACATACTTCCTCAGATAGTATTGTACAGGAAAACAAAAGATAATAATGTTTTTGGTCCGTGTTTTTCTCATATCATCTCGGCTCTATCAGACTTGGAACCGAGCTGCACATTTTGTTTTTTTTTGCGCATTCAAACAAGGATGTCGGTTGGAGTTAAGCTGGCCGCTGTTTTTGGACTGCAGCTTAGCTTACAATTCCTCCCCGTTGTGACCATGATCTCCGGAAAAATGTTTACGATTTGCTCTCCTATCTATTGTGACTTTCTTATTTTTGATTGCTGTGTCAAAATGTTTCATGACGGGGCCTGCATAATTTTGTTTTAAAGCCTCTTTTTCTTTTTTTTCCTGGGGGGGAAAGAAGGCTGGAACTAGAAACATATTTGTTGAGTTTTGCTGCAGAAAGTCTATTTCCTCTGACGATATTGCTTTAGGAAAACAGTAGATGTCTTTTTGTCTGGTCAATTGGCGATCAGGGATGAGCAGAATTCCAATTCGAAAAAATTGCCCCCAAACGCGGAAAAAAATCGGAAATGACTAGAAGATTACAATTCAGGATCTCTTACGCATTGTTTTCTGCCAGACCTTTTGGAAGTTTTTCAAAGGGCTAAACCTTTGTTTTGATGTTTGAAAAGAAGAGCAAGGAATAAAATGATATTCACATATCGGCAGGAACTGTATTTTCTCGAGTATATATATAAAAACCAGAAAACCCACTGTGAATGGAAACTCTTTTCCGTCAGATTCAGGTTGAACCATTCTCAAACTGGGCTCTCTATCTTTGGGGAGATTTGTGTTTACATCCATGCTTTTATTATTGAATCTAATAGGGGCCTCTGCCAATGTTTCAGTGTTCAAGTGGGAGATTACAATCAGAACACAGTGTACGTATGATCTTCTCTCAGAATTTTAGTCTTAGTGGAATGGATGGGAGCTGCGACGGTAGACGCGCTGATCAGAAACTCTGTTAGCCGTTGGTGTCTCGAGCTCCCGCACGGCTCGCCGGCAATGAGCGCGCCCGTCCATCCGCTAGCCCATATTTAGCAAGGGCCCATTACCTATTATAGTGCATCTGTACTTCCGGTCTACTTGTTGCGTTTCTAATGGTCTATATACTTCTGGTTATTGAATGGATACACTCTCACTCTTTTCAAGTTACAGTACATAAAAATGATAGGGCTACAGTCAATTAGTGAGTGTTGTCTCGAAGTCATGATATCTATAGTGTGCTACCCGTGAAAATACTTGATTAAAGTGAGATTTTGAGGGTAGATACATACAGCCCTCATGGGTGGCTAGAATCTATTCAGGTGAGCAACGTATTACCCGGCTTTCCGATTTCCCGTGGTTTTTGACGTTCCGATTTCCGGAAATTTCAAAAAGATTTTCCCGCTCATCCCTGATTGCGATGCCTTTTGCAGACAGGGTTGAGCAGGCCGTTGCGACTGGTGACCAAAATTTCTACGAGGCCCTACCCAGGGGAGCGAATAAAACTATGGCCACGATTTTTTACTGACCCCCCTTTGCGACCGGTCGCAGGCCTGCCGAACCAGGGTCAGAAGCGGGGCGTTGCGTAATTTTTCGAAACCGGAGCGACCCCGTCGAAAATTTTTGCGTTCCCCCACGACGAGGCGCGATTTCTGTACAGCTTATATTTGATTACACTAAAACTGTCAGACGCCAGAAATTCGTTCCAGTAGTCGAGGCTCAAGAATATCGAGAATTTTTTGGGATATCTTCACTAAATTTTCATTTTTGGTTCAAAAATTTTGCGATCCCCCCACCGTTGCGAAATTTCACAACCCCGCTTGACAATGTGCCCAACCCCTGTGTGCAGAGCCTAATTAATGACCTCACAACATAGGCGGAGGCCCGATTCCGAACCCGCAGATTACGTACGCGATTAGCAATATGGGGCATTTGCCCAGTCCTCCAGAGCCAAGGATCGCTCTAGCGCAGTAAATGCAACGGCCACGCCTTCTTCTACGAGCCTTCGACAATAATACAGAGTAGTAGCACGATGGATTTTACTCGACATATTGGGCTTTTCTTCTTTCTCAATCTTCATATCCATTCTGCTCCGCGCAGAGTCAAGCGTGGGGTTGTGCTAAATTTCTTAATCCCCGCTATACTCTTGCGCGGAGCAGAATGAATATGAAGATTGGCACCCAAATTGAGAGGTTAGGGGTCTTCGCAAAAATTTCGGAAAAAATAGAAAATTTCTAGAGCGGAAAAATGAAGAATTCACTGGTTTTTACCAAAAAATTCAACATTTTCTTTGCGAAAAGAATGTCAAAATTAGACCTCGGGGGATCGCAAAATTTCTGAATTTTTGGGAAAAAAATGATGGCCTTCGAGGGGGTCGCTTCGATATCAGAGAAGGAATTACCCAACTTGCCCGCGCTTGACCTACCCATCGATACTTAAACATTCGAAGACCCGGACTGTCCAGTCATACACATATCTGACGAATGACTCCGTGTCGATTATTGTACATATCCAATTACTTAATCCAAAAAAGTGGTTTCCAGAATCAGGGCCCAATGTTTTATTTCTCATGCTGGTATTCCTCCCGTTAGAATTTTCTCGCTGCAACTCAGGATATTGCTGTAGATGGTTGGGCTTTAACCATATTGTCGAGGTAGGGAAAGTTTTTTTCACAAGGTAGTTTCTATTTTTATTTTCTTGTTTCTTTTTCATTTCCGGAAACAGGCAATTTAATTTTTTCTTTTCTCTCTACCTATTAGGAATTCGTTTCCTGCTGCAATATTGAATTTTTTTTTTGCG
The DNA here is from genome assembly GCA_029168955.1 of Aplectana chamaeleonis. Lineage (NCBI taxonomy): Eukaryota > Metazoa > Nematoda > Chromadorea > Rhabditida > Cosmocercidae > Aplectana > Aplectana chamaeleonis. Next base: position 166,730 of record JAPDOI010000553.1, read on the forward strand.
TTGGTGCCATTTGCTTACTGTCATGCACGTATGGAAAGAAAGGATGTAGAGGGGCAGTCTTAAGTAAAGCTCAAACAGGTGGTTGTCTCTGAAGATGACCCCAGTAAGGGTCTTCCCACCGAAACTTTCAAAAATTCTTTCGACCTCCCCCGTTCAGATTCTTCCACCGAATTTAGACCTAAATTGTTACGTAAACCGTCTTCAAATTTCGATTAGTGAACAAAATTGCCCTGACAACTTCCACTCCTGGTGGCCGTCTTTTACACCGCTATCTCGGGGACTTTTTGGCTTTGGCAGCTCTAAAAAATGCTCATGTTCGTGGATGATAATCTCTTCACGGCTTGAGTAACGCGTGTTCATACGGCGGTCAATATTCCACTTTTTCGAACATCAGTAGTCCAAGGTCTTTTTTTTCGCCAGAACTTCTTTTAATTATTCAGGGCTTGTAGGAGGTTCTACGAGAATTCGTTTGTAGACTGAATCGGACATGGAAATCACGATTAGTAGCCACTATGAGACTTTTTTTTGAAGATAAATACTGCCATGAAGATCAGGGATGGGCGGCAAACGATTTTTTGAAGAATCGGCAAACGGAAATCGACAAAATTTGTCCAAAAATGGCCGGCAATCGGCAATCGACAAACGGCAAAACAAATAAAAAATCTTGTGCACAAACCATGCAAATGTTCTAAAAGTAGCAGTGAAAGTACTTACTTTCTACATGCACAGCATTTCGTATTTCGATAGCCATATAAGAAAATGGTTTTTAGATAAGTGTACGCCCGACTGTCCTTGAACCTCGGAATTTTGTTGTAATTCAATAACACCATATGGTTTTTTAATAATGCCACAAGAAGTTTAACCTTGCTTACGTTGCGTCTTGTTACGCTTATTACCTGATATAAAAAACAGCACCGGAATGAGGCATTCTATTGAACACTGCTAACTAACAATGCTGTGGGTAAGAAAGGACAGTAATTTTTTCGAGGTTCTCCTAAAAAGTCAACCTTTTTTTCGGAATATATGTAGTCACGTCATTCGAATTGCTTCGATGCTTCCAATTTCATCGGACAAAAACTCAGAGTTTAGCGCAATGCAATTTAAAAAGGGTGAGCACTCAGGAAAGTCGTTCAAAGAGAGGGAAAAGAAGGTCAAATGTGTGTGTCCCTTCTTTAGGGGATTATTTTCCAACAAGCGTGGCAGCCATGCACCTTCTCTCTCTGGTAGAAATCGCCGCTGCGGCTCCGCGATAAAGCCATACCGGCACCTACAGGCACCAGTGCGACTCCGCAAAAGTGCCGCTACGGCACCGCGATCGGTGGCTACGCGTCTACAAAAATAGGAGCAACTGAAAGTAGCTCATATGAAATTAGTTATGAGCCACACTACAACTGGGGGGGGGGGCTACGACAGAAATGCGCACCTACGGTTGTTAGGGACTTTGTCTGATAGGGACAGAGGGTATCCCCGTTACTGCGGGCAAGAAGATACAGGACGTGGGTAATCAAACGGGTGATTGAACCGGCGACACCACACAGGACAGTGCATCGTAGTCGACGCGGGTTCGCTGATGCATGCTCGCGGAGTCGGTGCGATTCTAACACGGAACTGCTGCGGTACTATCGAGCCAGTGTCGAGACGTTGCTGAGATTCAAGGCACTGCAACAGAATCGTGTCGACACAGTGATAAACGCGGAGCCGCTGCGGTACTACCGAGGGACTATCGCCGCACAGCTGACGGTCGCGTTACTTTGCCGGCTATGCCTTGACAAACTTTCTCAAAGTTTGCAGCGTACTCGTTGGCGTGCCTCACGGTGTGTTAACTGTTTGACCGGAAATATAGATGAAAGATTATCACGTGGAGAAATACAACTAAAACCCACGTCTCCGAACAGTCTTGGCAACCTCCCCAGGAAACTGCACCGTCTTCGGCATCTCTCCCCCTCCGACCTTTTAAATTGCTTCTAAACTGCGCGTTAACAACTCAAGTGCATGGAATTAAGTAGTTTTTCAAGCTCTCCAGAACTACGACTTCTGAAAAACCGCGGTTATCACACACCACCTCCTTCCCAAACTGTACGCCATCCCTTATTCCGAACTGATCACCGTCGACTCCGTCAATCCAGTTCATAGTCAAGCAGCGAATTTAATCCAAAAGGATGTTCCCCACGACGTGTACACCCTCCCCACCGTTTTAACTCAAACCTTCAACTTGGTAGCATTGTTTTCAGCGCAATTGGGAGCATAATAGAAGATGGCGAAGTGCATAAGAACACGAACTGACAGTGAAGTCCAGCATCCTCTACACGACGCTCTGAAAAATATCTGAAAGCGAATGAGCTCTGAACCCTTTCTGCCCTCTCCTAAAGAGTTCAGGGTGTTCATTCTTGTCCCGATGAATCCTACAATAATTGGTCAAGCTTCAGCAAGGAGAGGGTGGGAATTCAGTACTCTTCCGGACAAGAGGACACACGCGAGCATTAAGCTGCAATACCAGCAATTGCTCTGACGTGTCCGCACGGTAGGTAACATCAACTGCTGCAAGGCTTATTGGGTTCCCATTTGCATCCTAATCGCGGCGTTTGTTATCTATTGCGCACTTTTGCCGAATTTTGTCGAAAAGTGAGAGCAAAAACGGCAAACGGCAATCGACAAAAATCGTCTAAAAACGGCCGGCAAACGGCAACCGGCAAACGGCAATTGCCGCACATCCCTGATGCAGATCCTTTCCAAAACTGGGCGGATGCCCTCACAGCCGGTTTTGGTTCATAACTATTTTACCCTCGAAGATGGACTTTGATATAGGTTGTTTGGAACCCCATGGAATTCTGTTTATGAAATGCACCTTTTCCGGTCAAAGCTATCATTTTTCACTCACAACGTTTTTACACCTAAAGTAGGTGGACCCTTGGTGAAGGCTGTTCTCGGAATCTCCATGAACTTCTTCGTCGAATAGCGTTTTCATATTGGAAAAACATGTTCCCAGTTATCGAGCCAATTTCGACTCATGGAGTATAGTAAAGACCAGTTTTTTTGCGTGTGACTTTTAGCCTTTGAAGATATAGGTACTTGGTGAAGGTGGTTTTCAGAATCTTCGTGAAATTCTGCGTGGAATGGTTTATTGATTTCCTCCTTTGCTAGCTCCGTAGGCCATTCAGTCGATAGAACCAAGCCCCATGGTAAGTTCTATTGGGTGCTCTCGCTCGTGGCTGCAAAGAAGAAGAGAAGGAGAAGACGAAGGGTGTTCTGGCTCTTATAGTTAAATTGAGGACGCAGAGATTTGATGGAACTTACTTTGGAGTATGCTTCCATCGACTTGGCTGGTTTTTGGAACAAGTTAAAGTAGGAATCCAATTAACCGTTCGACGCAGAATTTCGCGAAGATTCTGAAACAACCTTCACCAAGCACCTATTTTCAAAGCTCAAAAGTCGCGGGCAAAATTCATAAGTTGAAATTGGCTAGAAGATCGGGGAAATATTTTTCCAATCTAATCGACACATAAGTTAACGAGATTCCACGACCAACCTTCACCAGTGGTCTGACGTCTGTAAGGATAAAAAAAATATGAGCGAAAAAATCAGCTTTGAACGAATCATCGGTGTTCGTGAATTGAAGTTGGCGGGGGTTTCAGAAACTTTCCTTCAGCCTGAAATGCGTTTTGGACACGGAATTTCACGAAGATTAGGAAAAAAACCCTCACCAAGTGTCTATCTCCAAACGCAAAGCAAGTTACGAGCGAAAACCGGTAACGTTTCTTTTTCGAAAATCATTTCGAAATAATCCAAAAAATGTGATACCAAGGCAGCTCAAAATTTTTTTATAGCTTCAGCAGCACATTCTAGAATATTAGATTTTGCGAGGCGGCCGCCCATCAAAGATTTTTTCGCTCGAAATTAATTAAAAACAAAAAAATATCAAATGCAAAAGAGATTTTAAAACTCTTAATTTCGAAATCAAATGTTCGGGGGGAATCTTCTCTTTTTCTCACTCAGGCATCCTAAACAACTTTCACCTCTCCGACCGCTGTCTCCACCCGACCCCCCCCCTCAAAGGTACGTTATGGTCACCACACCTTACTTAATTGGTGGGGGGGGTCTGAGCTGATTTAAAATCTCGCAACCCTTGCACCTTACCCTGGTTATTCATTAACACTGCTAACTTTCGAATATCTACCTCTGCTATCGTTTTCTTTCCGACCATATTTCGCAAATTGGTGGATAAGGTGTTCAACACCACGCTAGTGTTGTTTTCCATCCATCTTCCATCCATTTCCATTTTCCATCCACGTACGACAGCACTTCTTTGTCAATAGAGCGGGGTCTGAATTCAATAAACTACTTCGGTCAGGTTTGATAGTGGGGAAACTAAGTGAATTCAAAAAGACACTTGAGTGTTATCTGATGTCCCAGGAGTAATGTTTGTAAGATCTCTTTTCTTGATGGTGCCGATGTATGCCTAATAGTCAGTTGATCCATTTGTTTATTGTTGTTCGACTGATTTTAGTGCTTTTATTATTCTGTTGTTGTCTTTGACACGGTTCTACCGTGTAATAAATCAAATCAAATCTCTGTAGGGGAGGCTTCTGTTCTGCCACCGCTTCGTCCTTCATTGCATTCTGATGTTTCTAGCAGTTTTCGAGAGCACTGTATTAGAAGTATATTGTAGGAAAAATGTGGGTTATGCGTCGACTTGCAACGCTGTTGGTCAGACTGCTGGGTACTTTCTTGGGAACGTTGTATTTCTATCGCTGGAGTCTGCAGATTTCGCCAACACATTCATCCGTTCGGCCAACAATCAGAAACCATACGGAATCGTTGATTTAGCAGGTTCCTAGTTTTACGTGCCTCTGTTCTAAAGTTGTGATTGTTTTATGTTTTTTTTACCTATTTACCTGATATTTTTCTAGGGTTTGTGTTCTTTTGGGGTTGGGTTTTCATCATTTCCACCACGCTGGTGTTAATTTTCAAAAAGGAAGTGGACAACTCTCTTCCGAGTTCCTCGTATGTGTTTCGCTTTTTTCCGCATCATATTTTTGTTGTCTTCAATATCTTTTTGATCTTTCAGCGGAAGTGATGATGACGAAAAGGAGCTCGAACTCGGAATTGTGGAAACGTATTCAGTCCTATGGAAAATTCTTAGGTTGAAACCCATGATGTACATGCTTGTGATTCTGCTAACAGGAAAGGTACTTCACATTCTAAAGTGAAAAATTGCTTATGCTTCTCTAGAGCATCAAGCCCTTATTCTCTAGTGTTTCTACAGGTCGCTTTCGCCGCCACTGACGGAATAACAGGACTGAAATTGATTGGTATGGGGATACCCAAGGATAGATTGGCTAGTTTCGGTCTGTTTTTAACGCCGCTGCAGGTGCGTTTCCAATTACTTTGCTCTGATGCTTTAGTTTTATTTCGAAATTCGGTTTGTGCTTTAGATTTTACTGCCATGGATGATTGGAAAGTGGACTGCTGGGCCAAGGCCACTCAACATTTTTCTCCTTGCCTATCCCTACAGGTATCACGTCTAGCTACGTTTTTTGCCGAATGTTCCACCACCCATTTTCTATTTTAACACCTAACGAGAAAACTACTTTAAGCCATCATAACGATTTCAAATGAAATGCTTTTTTCTAGAACCAATTTCGGACGTAGAGTCCGAATATGTCTTTTGCAGCTGCCTAGATTCACTGTGGAAAAAGTTATAGGTGTTTTTCAAAGCCTCGCGGCAAGTTTAGGGTACCCATGAGGCAATTTTGGGTGTTTTGGAAGTTCTTTCCTGGTTCTAATCTAATCGAAACTTGTGCGTAGGGGTAATCTAGGGTGCTGAACACGAATCTGTATTCCGCTTGTCGAAATTAGGCGCTACTCGTACTACTCAACGCCAGCGCGGCACGCACGTGCCGCGCTGGCGTGGCGTTTGTGTATGAATGGCTTGACGCCCCGCCCGCGCGGCACGCGCGTCACGCTCCGCTCGCTCCGCCATGGCGTCGCCGCTGCAGTATTCATACTGTCACCCGGAACGCCTTGGCGTTTTCATCCACTGATATTAGTTATCGATCGTCTCATTCATTCCAGCTTCACCGCTCCGCCACGGCGTCGCCGCTGCAGTATTCATAGTCTCCGCAAGCGCGGCACGCGCGTCACGCGCGTAGAAAGTATTCATACACAAACGCCACGTCAGCGCGGCACGCGCGTGCCGCGCTGGCGTTGAGTAGTATGAATAGCGCCTTAGGATGTTCACGGTGTGTTACGGTAGGCGTCATGCCATTTAGGGGAAAAACCTATCTTAGGAATCCGAAAATCGACAAATGGGCGTCAAATTCTTAATCAGCCCCCCCGAATGACCCCGTATAGAAATTTTGAGTAAAATGTGGGACTTTGATCAATCTACTATATATCCACCGTAATCTACTGTAAAGCTGTGAAATTTGATAAGCTGATCTCAGATTCGTAATCAGCACTCCAAATAACCCCCTGAGAAACAATTTGACTCATTTCTGTCGTATCATACCGGAAATCGTCCAAAAGTCGTATTTCGCTCTCAAATTTTCATCCGATGTAAAGCTTTACACAAATAAAGTCGAAAACTTCGGAAAATTGACAACTAAATCTTAGATCTGTGGTCAGCACCCCAAATAACCCCTTCCCCGGGAAGTATTTGCAGTCAAATCTGGCACATTTTTTCAAACGTTTTCAGAGCCCTTAATTGATATAAGTAAACGCACAACTCCGTTCTTGGGGGTTATTGTGGGCGCTGAACACGAATTTAAGGTCCGCTTTCAGATTTTCAAATCATTTCTACGAGTTTCGGAAGGTGCGCCGAGTTCGGAAATCAGGGGAAAAACGCCTATAACTTTTTTTCAGAGTATTTCTTGACAGGTGTAATCGGCATATTCGGACTCTTCGTCCAAATTTGATTCTAGAACAGTACATTTCATTTGGAATGGTGGTTAGTATGTCTAAGAGTAGTTCCCTTGTTAGGCCTAGAAATTCCTAAAAATTTTCGGGGCTGATATCTTTTGGTTACCTTTTTCCTGAACTTGCAAAACGTGCCCAGTATTTTTTTTCGAATAGCGTGATTTGTTAGCCGGTCCTTGTTTTGATCGTATCAGACGTGCGCTTTAAAAGTGACTTCTCCGATAAAAAGATTATGTGATGAGATTTTTATTGCGGAAAGGGCCATCGCGGTCAAGCACGGCCGTGAAATTTTCCAATCGGCTGCGAGTGGGATCGTAACAATTGGAAATTCTGGTGGGGGATCGTAAGAATCCCGGCATAAAAAGGAAAATCCGGGGAGGGAGGGGGGTCTGCGAAACCTCGAAAAAATTTTCGCTCCAAAGGTTTGGGATCGTACCTCCTCTGAGGTACTCCTGACTCCTCGACCCGCTTAACTCTTTGAAGTTCAGGGTCGATGAGGGTCTGAGTGAAGCTATTCGAAATTCAGTACCGCAAATTCTATCCTAAAATTATTTCAAAATATTCCTGTAAAAAAATCCCAACAGTCTTGTTCCATGCCAGAAACATAAACTTTAAAGTATTTCATGTTTGATTCAAAAACAGATGGAAAATGAATTACAACATTCTCCTTTTCGTAGTTTATTGTTGGTCGACTATTGAGAAGGCGGCAGAAACAATTTATGAAAACAGTGTGTCTCGTTAAACCTCTTGCCCCGAAAAAAAAACGATGTAGTTCTACACACCTGCTCTCCTCTTATTTTCCCATAGCTCCTTGTTATACCTCCGAAGCAACGTCGTTGTAACTCAAATATTTCTGAGTATGTTGTTTGTTTCCTTCAAATGAATCATTCTTCAGGTTATTTGTTGGTGGAATATTCGCTGCTCTGGTCTTTTTCACGCCATTGTTCAAGCTGGATACTGGCAAATTCAGTAACACAGTATATGTTGTGTGGATAATTGGCTACATTTTCCACCAGGTACCATCGTTCTCCGGGCCAAATTCCGGTCCGCAATTGCGGACTACGGCTATTGCATCATCTCGGACATTCGGGGGACACCAGCCGAGTGTCTACCGGGGACTCATCCGAGCGTCCCAAACTCGGCAGGAGCCCCCGAGCGCCCTCGGACCAACCCCGCTCCTCTTGGCGGCTGATCCGCGGACCTTTTTCGAGTGACGCGCGGGAATTCAAAACCGTAAAAACGGTTTTCGTCGTATTCCACTATATTTTCTGCGTTATTATGCCAATACTAGTACTTTAATACTAGTACTACACTTCTTTGACTATTACTGCTCCATAATACTTGAATTTATAACTTTTTTACCACTTTATATTATAACAGTTGACGACAAATATTTATTGAATTGGCAGTAAACTTCATCAATTCTACGATATAACTTCGGCTCAGTAATGCAGAAAACCTTTTTTCTTTACAATTTTCAGAAAATTGATTACAACAAAAGTTCATGTTCATGTGGGTTGGAAATCAGACTGGATCTGATCAGAACACGTTCATACAAGATTTTTAAGTACTTCGAATACACAAAATAAGCACGGAATGACACTTCGAAATTCATGGGCAAGAACCAAAGGCACACAACCGAAAGCGCTTGCCAGGTCAGCCTGAAACAATCAATCAGTAGTCAATAAAGACGAAGTCACTCAAGGTGCTACAACTTACGTATAACTGGCTGCAAATTTTGTGCAGGGTACGATACCTGGAGAACTGATTAATCGAATTGAATCCATCGTATGAGAAATGCCGAGCGTTTGATATGGAGACAGAGCGTACGAATTCCTATAGAAATGAAACATTTCAAGTAAAACTAGGTAGAAGAGTATTGCCATATCCCCAAATCTCAACCTACTTCGTATGTTGCTTCGCTGAACCTCCCTCTTTCTCTCTGATAAGAAATGAAGAGCGCAGCCCTGTATTGGTCAACCTTGCCTCCCGACCAGGGTGTGCGGAATTTTCTGTTTGCTGTTTTCTGTTTTCTGCCCATTTTGGCCATTTTTTTCTGTTTCTGTTTTCTGTAAAAATAGGCAAAATGGACAGAAAACAGAAAAACGTTAACTGCGATTTTTAGCAGGACGGCCCTAAAAAATGTGGACGGATTCATCGAAGCTGAACCAATAGGTTGAGAATGTATTTCTCCCACGCTCTCTGCGATTCCTCGCTAGACACTTTTATATCGCTGTAACGGATTACCATTAAGGCGACTATGGCGTGGTGGGAGGAAGCGCTTCTGTTCGCTGTATACGGACGGTTCGATCTCACCGAGGTAAACCGAAAACAACTATCCCTCCAGGGCCCTATAATTGTTAACAGATTTATGTAGAGAGATGAAGGCACTCATACGGAAGGCGGCTGGTTTACCGGGAGCCACGAACTAGGGACAAAACCCACTAAAGCCTCTACGAATTCGACGTCGAATGCGCTGAGCGCCCCGATCGGGATTCAGGAAGCCGATTCCTTATCTTTATCTTATAGTGGATACCCTCACCCAGAAGTTTACCGTTGACGAGTCTCTCAGATGGTACACGATGCAGCCAAATGACGCGAAAACTGCAATGTTACTGTATACTAGCACGAATAAGGTACTAATTCTACTTAACGCCCACTATTCATACCCGCACTGGCGCGTCGCTCGTGTGTGATTACTTTCGACACATGGGCAGAGATTAAAAATACTCTAGCGCCACCGCTTCGGTAGAACGGGTTAAAGGCAGGATTCTCGATAAAATCGGTTATTGTGCTATCCCCATGGAATGGTAGATCTGACCATCACAAATGTGAAAATAAGGTGGAAATTGGAGAAAAAACGCTCAGGAGCAAGTTATGGCTTGGTGTCCTCCCGCCCCCAATTACCGAGATTTGTGTAAGAGCCTGTTTTGCCGACTTTTATTTTGCCCCTAAAGTAACTTCTGAACATTACTGGAGACTACTGATTACCTTAACAGCAAAATAAATGGCGGATAAGCAAGCATTATTGAAAATCGCGTTAATTAGGGGGCCGGCCGACACCGGTAATTAGCCCTTATACCTTGTTTTCGACCGTTGCTTACGCGAATTTCCGGGTTTTTACAATTATTTTTAGTTTTGTGGTGGCCAAATCTACATTCTCATGAGGAGAGCTCAAAAGCACTTTTTATCGCGAACTCTGGCTTTAAGTTTTGCACCAACTGTGCTACACACGCAAACTCTAAATGCATAGACTCTGTTTCATTCCAAGTGAATCCTCATGTTTTCGGTTATCACAGCGCGGAGCGGTGGCTTTTTCGTCGAAACTTCCTTTATCACTAGTTATATTTCACCGAGGCCCACCGCTCCGCTGCTGGTGATAATCGAAATCAGCCGATCACTAGGATGTACCAGAGCTTTCGTGTTTCAGTCTACGGCAACGCAGTTTTTACAGAATTCAGTTAAAGGCAGTGTTCAAGATGAATTTACTTCCAATATTTCCACGGCTTACGGAAGGTCTGGTGCCCTATATAGCAAGGCGTGCTTAAAAATGACACGAAAGACGCGTTTTTGAGCGAAAATTGGCCCTCTCTTGTTTACGTTGATTTTTGAGCGTGGAGGAATTGATCGCTAGAAGGATGATACCTATCAGTGCAATGAAACGATCAGCTCACTCATCAGCACTTTCGTGACTTGATCATTCCTGTAATCTGAGTCTACATTTGTTCATTCCGAGGGGCGGATCTGGGGCACCAAAACGCTTGTTTGCCGCCGTTATTTTGCCGCTCCTGGCTCGTTTTCTACCGTTCTTTCGACACTGGGAGCCTAGGGTCCTTCTCGCCTATCCTTTCACTGTGGAAAGTCAACGAGGATGATCATCGTGAACGCTGCCTCTAAGATGAAAGCCAAGAAATCGATGGTGAGCTTATGAGGCAGGTGATAATTCCGCGACAGAAGTACGAGAGGCTCTCAACGGTGGAGCGAACGGCGCGTCAGGCTATTTATACTCGAATGGCACGGCCGCGCAGTACGCGCGTGACTTTCGGTCCTGAGAAGTGAGTACAGTGTTAGAACAAGCAGTTATCCCCCAATCAGTGTCAAAATATGTACTCTAGGGAAGATGAAGCTCGCTCCGACAGCACCTACAGTACCGAGCAAATTTTTTGCAAAGAAAGCGTTTTGAGCGTTTTGCGGCGTTTTCTGCGCTCACAAAGCGCCGCAACGCCATAACTTGCTTCAAAGTGGTCCAATTTCAATTCTGAAGTCATTTCTGGATTTCTTCCATTTACTCCTATACGATAGTGTTCCAAAAGGATAGATTCAACTCCGAAAGTTTATCGAAATTTGCATATTTGCACCTCTAAGTCCCTCATAATGAACTGATCAGACGGTGATAATAGCAGAAATCTGTCATTTTTTGACCTGTGGTCGATGTGAATTTTAGAAGGAAATACACATTTTTCAACAAAATGCCAGACTCAAAACAGCTTTCAACACATACATACCATTACATTCGCCTTACTGAGAGGAACACGAAAACTATCTGAAAAATTCATTTAGTCAACTTTGAAGTGAGTTATGGCGATGCGGCGCTATGTGAACTCAAAAACGCCGCAAAACGCCGATTTTGCAAAAAATATGCTCGGTACTGTACGTACTGCTTGCACAGATATATTGAGCTTCTGGCAGAGTAATCGAGCTTTAATGCTCGGTTACTCTGCCAGAAGCTCAAAATATCTGTGCAAGCAGCAAGTATGGAAAGGGGAAGAAAAGGTAGAGCAATATTTGTCATCTCTTAGCACTGATAACCTGCATTTCTTGAGCATCTATACTTCTTGCTCTGGCCACCTGTTAGGTTTTGTCAATTCAACAAAAACCATCGATCACACAAAAATGTATAAAAAGTTCAACGTTGTTAAAAGTCTCGTATAGTGTACGATGAACACTCTTTATTGATTTTCAAAAATTTTCTGTTTTCTATTTTCTGTTTTCTGCCCATTTTTGGAGTTTTTTTTCTGTTTTCTGTCAAACTAGATTTTCTGTTTTCTGTTTTCTGTTTCCACAAATATTTTTTCCGCACATCCCTGCTCCCGACACACACTCATTCAAGGAAGTTGGGGCCGAAGCTCCTTGCCGCAAAGCTTGCGAAGCCACGCGAAAATCTGTTCTCCGTTGAATGCTCCTAAACAGGAAAGATTTGCTCTAATAAATCACAAGAACTTTATTCAGGGATATTTATTGCTATACATCACCTATATTTTTACACGCAGAGTTTACTTCAGGACATAATGGCTTCAGACTAATCGCAATGTGTGTCATGTCACCAGAAACGTTAATTTAGGCCTAACCACTCCAGAGCACAGGAGAAGATTCGATACGATATTGATGTATGAGATCATTCATGGGAGTGTAGGTATCAAGACAACCTGAGACCATCAACTACTAGGAGAGCGCCGGTGAAATAGACATTTTGTCTGCAAATGATGAGAGAATTACAACATGTTTGAAGGACGGCGTACCTTCTGTTTTGAGAGGTCCTACGAGGAAAATGGCGTCGCCCCCTCGGACGAGCCCCTTTCGCCTTCGGCTCACGCGAAGCACGACTCCGTCCCCGAATTCGTATCCTCGGATCAGCCCCGTCGTCCGAAATCACCTCCGCTGGAACCCCCCAAATGCCCGAGATGAGACACGTGTTAATGGTGCTGGGACCACTTGATCCCGGCGCGATTCACCCTTCTCCAGCACGAATATCACGTGTCGCATGCTCGGGCATTCGGGGGGCACCAGCCGAGTGTCCATCGGGGACTCATCCGAGCGTCCCAAACTCGGCAGCAGCCCCCCAGCGCCCTCGGACCAACCCCCCCGCTTCTCTTTGGGGCTGATCCGCGGATTTTTTCGAGTGAAGCACGGGAATTTCAAACCGTAATAATACTAATCACGGTTCTCGTTAAATTTCACTATATTTTCACCATTGTTTTGTTATTCTAGAATTACCTTATCACTACTATTACACTACTTTACCTCTTATTTTGTTACTACTAATACTTTATTACCACTAGTAAACTACTTTAACTAGTATTGCATCATAATACTCATTTTTTAATGCTTTCACTACCATTTCAAGTAATAGTATTTAACAACAACGACTTCATGACTTTATTGAATTGACGTTAAACCACAACAAAATCTAATAATTTTGGCTGAAGTTGTAATATGCTTATTAGTAACAATTTTTGAAAAATGAATCCAACAACCGAACATGACTATCATTAGGGTTGGAAACCGGACTGGACCTAATCAGTGTGCGGATGTATTAAGATTTTTGAATGTTTCGAAGTCACAAAAAAGCATAGAATGACGTTTTCAGGTGGAAGGGCAAGAACTGCAGGTCCACAACCGGAGGGAAAGTAGCAGCAAGGCAGGGATTTTCAAGTACAAGAAAGCTTACGCACGAATCAATACTTGTTGAAAAGGCAGAAATATGAGCTCTGCTTTTCAAACGGACGCGAAATATCAAATTAGATGAGAAAGGATTGAATAGTGGACAGAAACGTTTCTACGGCACAGCATTGGCTATGCATGCGACCAGTTTTCACGGTTATGGGCCAATTGTTCTCGTTTTCAATCAGGTTTCCTCTTAACCCTGACTAAACAGAAATAAATATGAAGTGTGCACAACCATAAAAGTATGTACAACGCGAGATCCTAAAAATAGCAAACTTATAAAATGCTAAACATAGAAATCTTATATGATGCTAAAATGAAAAGAATCTTTCGACACCGAGAGACTACGATCACAGGTACTCCCGCGATTCAAAAAGGTCCACATCGTCTTTATCGACAGCAGGAGCATTTGCATCATCCGGAGCCGCGCCTGCATGTAATTTGGATAGGCCGGCATCGTCTTCAGAATTCGAGACATTTCGAGCCGGTTTCGCATGGTGCTGAAATCTGACGAATTAAAATTGGTAAAGGTCATGTGTGGAAGGAAATTTTTATTGACATAATCCCTCACATTATTTGGGATCCATCTCTGCTCCCCATTTCCATCTTCTTCACTTTGTAAAGCCTAGCTTGCTCGGATGAGTCCGGGCGGAGCAAACAGCGTAGCGGTCGGTCATGGCAAAATATACTATCGATAAGGAGATTTTGAAATGATAAGTCCGGTAAGCCTTACCTCGACAGGCTAAAACGAGGGAGCTAGGCTACATGTCCGAACGTCACGTCTGAAAATATAGGGGCAAAACAGAACATAAAGATATGACATAATGTTTGCCCCATCGCGAGCATCTTCTCAAAGGTCTCGAAGCGCTCTGCTTCAGTCGGCCGAAGAGATGCGTGGAAGCTGAAAATTTTTAGCATTAAAATTGGAAACGTAGAAAATAAAGAATATTCGACTATGAGTAGGATGATATATTTTCTCCTCCGAAAATATCTGAGGGTATTACATTCAGAAAATTAGGTAAACAAAAAGTCGTATATTCGACTACATTCAGAAAGTCGTATAAAATCAAGCTATACTTGAACAGTCGGACATCCAAAGAGTTCGAGAAATCGGATACAGGTGTGAGCTGGATATTCAAGAAACTCAATATCCCACTACATTGGAAAAGTTTCGCATTCGCAAAATATAGTACCTGGCCATATTCCAGAGGTTGGTCATTTCATGTTGAAAAACGCGACTAATCTCATGAAGCATAAACTGCCGTTATTCATCCACCCTAAATAAAAAGCAATCAAAGTCATGCGTCGGAAGGAATGAGAAGCTTACCTGGGTGTCTTAGTAGAAAAAATAGAAGCATGGACGACGATGCTTGAAGGACGGTGCGGCACTTGTTACAAGAGATCCTACGAGGAAAATGGCGTCGCCCCCTAGGACAAGCCCCTTTCGCCCTTGGCTCGCGCGAAGCACGACTATGCCCCCGAATTCGTATTCTCGGATCAGCCCCCTCGTCCGAAATCGCCTCGGCTGGTACCCCTCAAATGCCCGAGTGATGCAACAGCCGTAGTCCGCAGTTGCGGACCGGAATTTGGCCCAGAGAAGGACAGTCCTCAGGAGACGCTTATTTATTTATTTATTTATATATGCCCTTTCGGGCATGCCAAGAACAAAAAAAAAATCGAGAGCTATGCTCAAATGGCAAACAGACGGAACAAAATAAAAAAAACACAAAAACAACAAATAAAATCAAATCAGCGCCGGGCATAATCAAGTCGTACATGACCTGGGAGCATCAGTTTGCAGAGACAGTAATTGACATGACTTCACGTAAATGAGGCAGATCATGCAGAGGCAGGTAGAACGGGTTCACAAAGCGCTCGAAGCTAGTAACTACGAGTTATCCCCAAGAGGAAGCACTTAGGGAACCACAATAAGTCATAGTGACCATTTCAAATGAAATGTACTTTTCTAGAACCATTTTCGAACGAAAGTTCGAATATGGAAATGTACTTCTCTAGGAACCATTTTCGGACGAAAAGTCCTGAACGTGCCCATCGCAGCTGCCTAGACCTGCTCTGAAAAAGTTATGAGCGTTTTTAAAGCTTCGCGACAAGGTAAGGGCACCCTATCATGGAAATTTTAGGGTGTTTTTCAATTTTTCTCCTGATTTTGCTAAAAACATGTATGTAAGGGTACTCTGGGGTGCTGAACACGAATCTGGAGTTTGCTAGCCGAAATTTTAAGGTTTACTGTAGGTTACGGTAGGTAACATGCCATTTAGGAGGCAAAACCTACATCAATATTCTGATAATCGACGAATGGACATCAAATTCGTAGTCAGTACCCCGAATAACCCCCACATAGAAACTTTGAGACAAATCTGAAACTTTGACCAAATTACCGTATACCCACCGTAATCTACGGTAAGCTGCCAAGAATCAGGTTCGTGTTCAGCACTCCAAATAACCCTCAGAGAAATAACTTGAGCATATTCTACAGAAGCACTCCGAAATCGTCAGAAGTCGCGATTTGCCATCAAATTCTCCCTCGATAGGAATCTGTGAACGAATACTGTCGAAAACTTTGGAAAATCGATAAATGAACTTCAGATTCGTGATCAGCACCTCAAATAATCCCCCAGAGCGAGTTTTAAGCCAAATCTGGTATATTTTTCTGAAACGCTTCGAGAGCCCTCTACTTACTTACTACTTAATCGGTTGGCTTTCGCCTGACGCGGTCATTCCGCATCTTCACCGAGGTGTGCCGTCCTAGTAGTCAGCCGTGTCCATTTTTCACGGTCTTCAGCCACAATTTGAACACATTCCATCCAGCTGTCACTATTCCATTTCCTGCGAAACGAAACATCGCGCCTGAACTGTCTTTCGATGCCGAGTGATTTCAAATCCTCTTTAATCACATCCGTCCAGAACTTTCGCCTACGCCCAGGTGGCCGTTTCCAGACAGGATTTGGAAGCATTCTTAAAGCGTGTTGTACGAGACGATCCGGCGTTCTTTTTAGTATATGCCCGAGCAGCCGAAGTCGACTTTCCATTGCTGCTTGAAATGGCGTTAGGAGATGCTGGCACCTCCCTCGTGTCAAGCGTTGATGTACTGCGTCGATTTCCTTGTAAAGGTCTTCGTTATGGCATACACGCGGCCAGAAATATCCAAGCAAACGCCTAAAAAGCTTCCTCTCCGTGCAATCCAACCTTTTCATCTGCGTCTTCGGTGCTGCCCACGTCTCCGATCCGTACATCATGATAGGGCTAATAGCGGATAGGTAGACGCGCAACTTGACTTCCTTCGCGATGATGGTAGACCCCAAACACTTGGTTAGAGAATTAAATGCAGACGTAGCTTTCGCACATCGTTGTCGAATATCCGCTGCATAACTACCATCGTTCTTCAGCAAACAGCCCAAATAACAGAAATCGTCCACCAGTTCGATACGTTGTCCGTCCACACAAACTCCCGTTGAAGGCCTCTGAGAGACCCACATCTGCTTGCATTTGTCGGGACGAAGACGAAGTCCATAGGCTGCGGCATACTTCGAAACGAGGTTCACAATCCTTTGCAGTTGTGCGTTGTTTTCAGCGAATAACACAATATCGTCGGCGTACTCCAGGTCGACAAGGGAGCGTCCTGATGGTGTTAGGATCACATCCGCAGGAAACTGTTCTGCAACTCTACGCATGATGTCATCAACGGCGAAGTTGAAAAGAAAATGTCCTGCAACGGCTCCTTGCCTTACTCCTGTTTTCACCTCGAAAGCTGACGTAAATCCGACAGGTGTACGAACTGCTGCTGTTGTTCCTTTGTTCATGTCCTCGATTAACCGAATATACTTTTCCGGGACTGCTCGCAGAGCATTGAGCGATCGATCACGATGAGGAGAGTCGAACGCGGCTTCAAAGTCCGAAAAAGCAAGCTGTAATGAATTCGAATACCGCTGCCACGATTCAATTACTCTTCTCACGACGAACACTTGGTCGATGGTCGATTTTCCAGGTCGAAAACCGGCTTGCTCATGCCTGGTCGTTCTTTCACGATGTTTGATAAGTCGCTCGAGAATGATACGTTCTAAAACCTTGTACATGACACGAGGTAGAGAGATTCCTCTGTCGTTCTTAGGATCCGTGACGTATAACTTCTTGTGAAGAGGTACGATGATCGCATGTCTTCACGAATCCCAGACGCAATCCAAAACTTCAGACTCAGTCGGCGGTTCCTCACTGACATCGTAATGTGCTCTCTGAACATGCGGGAGCTCAGGTACTGATGGCGCTGGACGATTCAATAGTGAACTGAAGTAATCCTTCCATATTGGCAGCGTCGCATCACCATCTGCAACTCCATTGGTAGTGTTCAAGACAGGAGAACATCTCTTCATCTTCCCGCTATACTGTCGCAGCAACGTGTAGGCTTTCCTCGGATTCTTCTCCTCCCAAACCTTCTCGAACTCCCTACACGTCCACTCTCGCTCGCGGTCACTTTGAAGCTGCGGACGCAACTTCCTCCTCAGACGCTTCTCCTCCACGAAGTTTCCTGCAGTTCGGAGAGCACATACTCTGTTGTAGGTAGATGTTGTTATATCTGAGACGTAGGCGAACTTCTTCTTAGGCTGAACAACTGGAGTGCCTCTTTCTAAGCGTCCTGGTTGCACTTGACAAAAGAATCCGCGTCGCAAAGTTTCTTCTTAGTCCGTACTCCAATGTGAATAGAAACGCGTTGTCGAAAATTCTTTCTGCACTCTTCATCTCTGAGACTTGTCATGTCAATCTTCTGGAGAGGCTGAGCCCCTCGCTTCCTCTTATGAATCCTCGCAGTGAAGTTCAACAGAACAGGACGGTGATCCGAATCGAGTGCGACATCCCACACAGCTCTAGATCTTCGAATGTCCGATACTGGAATATTCCTAGTCAGGACATAGTCATGCTGTAGTTTCAAAGTTGTCATCTTCCGCTTCCGCTGCTCTTCTGGAGATAGCTGGGTTGGTCCCTGCCACGTAAGCTGATGGCGGCGATGATTCCTCTTGAATGTCGATGCAATAATCAGACCACTGCGTTCACAAAAGTCGTCAAGGCGGTAGCCATTGTCCGATGTTTGCTCCACTGGGTAGAACCATTTACCGAGTACTTCGGATTCCTGATCAAGTCCCATCTTCGCATTTGCGTCAATCCCCACGACAACAGCATGTTGACAAGGTATCCTGGACAGCAACGTATTGAGTTCCTCATAGAACGCATCCTTCGAATTGTCTTCGGCGGTTTCAGTGGGCGCATGAGCACTCACTATCCACAGATTGAATCCTATGTGATCCCTCAGTCGTACGAATGCATTCGGGCACGACGTTGAACCAAACTCCTTGACCATACCATTGAGATCCTTCCTTATAGCTATTGCACAGCCTCCCACTCTCCTATCGTCAGCGTTACCGCAGTAGATGGTGTACTCTCCGACGCTGATGACGGGTCTATCCTTGAGGCGGGTTTCCTGCAAAGCAGCAAACGGTGCATGGAAATAGCTCAGAAGTCTGGATAGCGCTGTTTTTTGGATATCACTCGACAGCGATCGACAGTTCAGGGTGGCCAAACTGTGGCTTGGGGCCAAAGACTCTATGAACTCCCTAGGTACGGATCCTATGTGTTATGGACCAGAGGCCTTAGTGTGCCGGACGGCGACACCTTTATGCAATGTATGGGATACTTTCGCGATATAGTTGTGCACGCTATTTCGCTCGAACGTTCCCTGTGTACACTCAAACTTATGCTGGGTTTAGTAGAAGCAGGGGCACCAACGAGCAGGTACCAACAGACTTGTATACACACCCCCAGAGCCCTCTAATTGGTATAAATAAACGCCCAACCGAAAATCCGTACAAGTTCAAAACGCTGTAAGTTTGCGCAAAGTTTGGAAGATGTTCCTTCAACCTGACTTTGCTCAGTGGGGTATTCTTGGGCGCTGAACACGATTATGAGGTCCGTTTCCGGATTTTCTTAAAATAATGCGCTTCTGGAGAGTACCATAAGTGCGAAAATCGGAGAAAAATGTCAATAACTTTTTTCAGAGTGGGTCTAGGCAGCTGCGATGGGCATATTCGGACTTCTCGTCCGAAAATGGTTCTAGAAAAGTACATTTCATTTGGAATGGTCACTAAGACTTATTGTGGTTCCCTTGTTAGAGTCCAACTATCACAGGATACATTTTGGGATAGGTACAGAACGATAATGCTTCCCTTGCGATGTTTGGCATTCGGAGCCATACCTACACACCGCATCTACACAGCGGATTCTGGAGGCTATTGCGGGGTAGATGGAAGCACGCAACTGGTCGAGGCCATGCCGGGGCGGGCTCTGAGGAACCTCTTTAAACTAAACACGTACCCCAGGCGATGGCTTGCAGAGAGCCTCTACAGATCGCTATATGTGTTTACTGCAGTACAAAGTAGAGCACTTAGAATGTATTAAAATACTTGTGAGCACTAATACCGAGGACAACAGCCTAACCAAACTAAATAAAGTGACTGTTAGAGTTCTTAAGGCTCCTTTTGATTCAAGCCTCTAAGTTCTAGAATATAGCCCAAATAGCTAATTATCTAATTGCTGAGTGGGCATGAGAGAAAAAATGCTTTGAAGGTGAGCTTTTCGAGCAAATTTTGTGAGCACCTGAGATCTCTGCATCTCTAGCCTGAACTGGAGATGAATGCGGAACATGAAGCAAGCTACCAGTCAAGAAATGAGCTATTTAGTCTATAGTGGGGAGCAAGTGGTCTGATAGAAACGGCGGGTATTGGTGTTACAGCTGACGGGCGTGCGAAGATGTAGGCCAAGCACTTCTGGCACCAAACGGAGCATCCTTAGTCACTGGAACAGGTACAGTGAGAGAATAGCAGTGAAATCAGAGTCTTTAAAGCAAAAGAAAAAATTGATGAAACTAGCTGTGTATTCGCAAACTTTTCTACTAGCTCTTCTTAACATTTTCTGCTTTTTAATTAATTTTGCTCCAGGGTCATAATCACATAGGAGAACTAATTTGTCTATTTCTGCCAAGAAAGATACGAGATCTTTTCTAAGCAGAAATTACCAAAAGTCGCATGCCGGGAAACAATCAACTTGTATCAGGAACGTCGGCTATCAAGGTCAGGTTGAAATCAACCAGTCTTCCTGTTGAAAGCGGACCTATCTTTCGACGTGAACATTTCGAGTGGTAACTGCCCCATCCAACGCCCACATCGATTGAAAAAGGTGTGAAACATATGATCTGCCTTTTGTTCCCTAATGTGGCATACTGGACGACAAACCTTGACGACCTGGAGCTCGATGGCCTGAATATCCAGTACTTCCCTGCGCGTAGCTTAACCTGCCGTCTTAGAATTCGAAAGCACAGCATTAGGTCCGAAATTTTTTGTAAAGAATGAAGGGAAAAACGCTGAAGGCGTTCACTATAACTAGGCAAGGTGCTGCGATCGGAACTTACGCATTCCAACCACGAAACTCGGGTGAAAAAGTGTTGAACCCTCTCAATTTTGACAACATCCTTTAAGAAAGGGGCTCCTCAGAGATGAAAAATATTCAAGATGAGGTATTACCAGGGACTTTGTAAAGGCGTGTCAAAAATTTAGATATTCCTGAGCATCATAAACAGTGTGGCATGTGCTTTTTTAACTATCTTGTCAATGTGATCCGAAAAGTCAAGGTTAGAATTCAGACAAACTCCAAGGTATTTAATAGAGCTGCGCGCAGAAAATGTGACTCCGTTCACATGAAAATCAGGAGACTCGAGGTCCCCAATATGCATAGCTGAACATTTTCCAAGATTGAGCGGGATACTCCAGTTGATGGCCCATTCGACCATAATTCCAATTGAAGCTCTAAGCGCTGAGAGTACTTTCTCCTTATTATCTCCCTTATAGGAAGCATAGATTCTGATATCATCGGCATAGGCTTGGGCTTTGATATTCTGATGTATTTTCAGAAGCTGAGGCAATTCAATCGTGTAAATTAAGAACAAAAGAGGAGAAAACACTGCTCCCTGGGGTACCTCACTGGTACAAAGGTACCTTGAGGAGCAGCTTTGACCCACGCTCACAGTCATATGCCTATCATTCAAATACGATTTCAACCATTAAAGTAGACTGCCCCGAATTCCAAGAAACTATTTTTGCTAAAAGTTTGCTGTGGCAGACCTTATCAAATGCTTTTGAGAAATCGAAGAAAATTATGTCTACAGAGTCACCGACGTTCATAGATCGACCCCAATCATAAAAACATCAAGTAAATTAGTAGAAGTTGAAGCACCTGGTAAGAATCTGTGATGCTCAGGAGGGATCAGTGAATACTGATTGAGCCAGGAGAGCACTTGTCTACTTATAATTTTCTCCATCACCTTAATAGGTGTGGGAGTAAGGCTGATAGGTCGAAAATTACTCATATCTTTAGCTCCATGTATCTTGGGAATGGCTGTAACTATTACTTGCTTCTGAAAGTGTGAAACCTCACTACATCAGTTAGAGGTTGAACAGATGTTCAAGGGGGATAGATAACTATTTATGACACTTTTTATACACTATTGGAGGAATACCATCATAGGGTTCGGTCATTGACGGCTTGAGAGCTTTCAATATAGTGCAGATTTCATGTGGATGGAAGTAGATATCAATGTTGAACGGCCGCGTCTAATTACCAGTCATTTGTGGTACTTCGGTAGAACCATGTGAAGAAAAACACTGGCGAAGTAATTTCCTAGAGCATCTGCTTTTTCCTGATCTGTGGAATATATGAGATCGTTGCAAATAAGTAAAGGTGGCAGAGAAGTTTTTGGTCTGCCGATACAGCGCAAGTACTGATAAAGATGCTACATGTGCTGTCCGGATAAGAACGTAAAGGCCAACCGAATAGTGGTCGACACGACGCGGTCGAGTCACGGCTTCGCATTGGAGCGTCGTTTCTTCCAACGAGCCCTTGCCTTCGCTGCTGGTCCAAAATACTGTTAGGCATGTTATGGGCTGCCGGAGGGAAGCACTTGGATGCACTGTTCGTTTCTCAAACAAGTTCTGTTCTCATGTAATGATGGATTCAAAAGATAAGCGCTACAAAAAGATTATTAGAGCGACTTCAGCTTGGCTTCAGTTATTAAATCATGAAATCAAGATGCTTTAGTTGTGTAAAACCAATATTTCATCTCTGGTACTAAAACCGAATTTCCAGAACATGCAATGCAACACTCTTTGATTAAAGGCAGTGTTCACGATAATCTCGAACTTTGAGATTATTGGCTATATTAGTTAAGTGGCCCTCCGGCTAGAACTAAAATGACGTAGAAATTGAGAAAAACGCGCCAGAAGTACACGAAATCCCTAAGTATCACCCCGCCTCTTAAGTATCACAGGAAGTGTTTTTTGTGACAATGAAATCTTTTGTGAACCCCTCCTTCCCAATTCTCTGCTCCCTATTGCTCCGTTCTTCCCTTCAGACTTCCCTTGCTTTGCATAAAATAGTCTTCTATTTTTGATTGACCCAATTTTCTACCGTTGACAATCGCCAAGAACATTTCATCCAACCGGACAACTAGTCCATGTTATAGAATAATGTCACCGAATCACGGCAATGCGTTTCTCGCCGTTTCTTCGTAATTTTGGTAACAATTGGAGGCCAACGCATTGTCTTATGTGAAAAACTCGGGAGCGGAAATCATCGTGAACACTGCCTCCAAGGGATTTTGTCCGCGAGTTCATAAAGCATTAACCTTGATATGTCATCTGGTTTTAAGAAATCTAGGGTCATGTCAGATACTCCAATAACGGCGCACCAAAAGTTTTCGGAAAGCGATGAAGCCATTGGATAACGCAGACCTCATTTTGGGATAGAAAAAAATGAGTGAACAGCTGAAAACCCTGAGTGAGCGGAAAATCTATAATCGCTTGTCAGCTTCAAGAAATGGTAATCATTGGTGAGGGTGGAAATGATTCACACAGTTTTTTTTATGCAGTGATGCATGTAAAGCCAGCTGAAGATAAGGTCACAATACGAGAGAATGATCAAATCGTAGGATGATGGGTATAGCAACCTCTAGTGCAGGGCGGGCCATTTCCTAGTATTTCAGCGGAGCTACAACCACTCTCCCTTACTGACCAAAATTGGCAGAAACTTCAACGACTTCCTCACCTAATTTTCCTTTTGACGCCAAATTTCTCTCGATCCTCTAGCGCTGTTCCATTCTAGACCAAAATTCTGATGACCCTCTCACCAACCTATAAGAAACAACGTAACCGTGCTCGCCTCTGCCTTTGGGCGGAAGAAGTCGCCCACCTTTTCACACTCCCATCATTAATGACATTAAGAGAGTTGACGCATACGGAATGATCTGAATTTATTTGACTGTCTGTTTTTGTTGCCTGTTGACCAATGATAACATCGATAACTTCCCGGCGTGCCGTCATTTCAGCTTCGAGCGTTAAACATATTTGAGAACGATGGAACACGAAACATACCGGATAAAGGAAGATAAATATTAGAGCACCCTGTTGCTCAATCACAGGAAATACGATTTTTTGCATATTATTCGAAATTTAGCTCAAATGGAGAATTTGTGAAACTCATACCAAAACTCCATAATATGTGGCGAAGGCATGATGGAAAGATTTTCTCCTCAAACACGGCCGTGTTAAAGGCCTTGAAACAACTCCGTAATCGGGTAATCTGGGCAAATTATTGGTTGTAGGCCGCTAAAGCACTCTAATTTCATGGCGTAGTAGCTAAATCTGTGCTGAAGTCGACCAAGTCATCAAATTGAAGCGATTACCGCTTGAAGCTTTTTCATATACAAGCAGAACTACTGTATGGGAACTTTACCCTTCTTAGATTCCAAAATACAAGTCCTACGTGATGAAGGCTGGTGTAGAAACCGCGCCCCAATGCGAAGCCGCGACGCGACCGCGTCGTGTCGACCACTGTCCGGTTGGCCTTTACGTTCTTATGCTGTCCGGAGGCAAGCCTTCTTCATAGTTCGCAAGAAACTTTTTTAAGTGGCAGTTGAGATCATTACATACTTTCTTATAAAGAGGATGAGATACCGGTTCATTCAAGGAGCGAAATAAGCGCTCTTTTTGTTCAGAAAGGTTGCCTATATGAGTAGGATAAGCTAGATCTGGAGATTTTGGAAGTTTCATAGGAACAAAGACTGCCAAAGCACTATAAATTACATGACAAAAACGTTCGTAAGCCTCGGGTACGCAAGAGTTCTGATCAAATACTTCAAACCAATTAGCGCTAGAAAGAAAACTGTCAAGAGCGCAAAAGTCGGTCTTCATAAAGTCCGGGAAGGGAATTTGATAGGAGTCGCGAGTTTCCTCCAGCAACTGAAAGGAAACAGTGGCGTGGTCAGACGAGCCAAGGGGTGGCGACAAACGGGTATTGGAAGTGTTGGGTTGTGAAGATATTACTAAGTCAAGCACATTGTTACCGTGAGTGGGTTGCGACACATATTGTTAGAAGCCACCTTCTTTAAAAAAAGTCTAGAAAGGTTAGGATATAGTGTTGAGGGCACAATTGTTAGTCTGATCGATTTGTAAATTGAAATCACTCACAAGTACACTGCCAGTTTGAAAAGAGGACAGGTCTTTAAGACCTTCAATGAGTGCTTCGTCGTTGCATCTCGTACAGTTGCGATAAACTATAATGAGACGAGTATGGGACCTTTCCGCTGTGAAAAACATTTTGATGGAGTGGACATCAGCTTCCAGGGGCGCGTTAAACACAACGGATTCAACCAAAAGGTTGCATTTTACCATGCAGCATACTCCTCCACCAACGCCCGTGGAACGGTCACAGCGATACACCCAGTACGGAAGGCTCATTACCAATTCCGAATTAGGAATGTTCTCTGTAAGCCATGTTTCAGTGATAAACAAAAAATCAGGATTGTTTAGACGCAAAAAGTAGTGTAAATGGAAAATTTTGTTTTTCAAACTGCGCGCATTCATAAGACTGCAAGTCAGAGCCGGCCTACCATGCGGACTTGGATGTTTTTCGAGCCCTTGCGTGGAATCATCGAGACCTGGGCGAGTTTTCCTCCATACACCACCCACTCACGCACCAGTTTCCCCTTGTTTAGCTCTTTTGCCTGCTGACGTATTCTTCACTTCCGCACTGCCGTTCAGTCCGCAAAGTGCGCTTGATTGCGAAATCGTGCTGCGGCGCGGTTGCGAGTATCCTCAGATAGGGATGTGGGATCACCCGGGCACCAAAGGCCAAACGCGCCCGGGTGACCCCACATCCTTATCTGAGGATGTTCGCAGCCGCGCCGCAGCAAGATTTCGCAATCAGGGTGCACTTTGCGAACTGAACGGCAGTGCGGAGGTGAACTGTAGCTCGTAGCCCTGATCCCTCTCCTCCTTCGTCATACTGCGCCGTATGTAGACATTGGGAAAATCGGAACCACGGAGAAAACAAGCTTGTGCAAAGGCCCAGCGCCAGTGGGACGTTGTCGGAAGGACTACTTTCACCAGGCGTGGACGTAGAGGGTCAGGTTTCCCCATCCTGTAAACTTCCGAAGGCCGACACTCGACGTCCAGAACCCCTAGGATTTCGTTCACCTTTTCCTTCACGTCCTTTTGGCGCTCCGGTGCAGAAAGGCCTTGTGCAGCCTCTTCAAGTCCGCTTATGACAATTCTATGGGCCCTCTTCTCGCTCACAATGGCCTCAGAAAAATCCGCAGGAATTTTCGCCGCGAGAGCATTGAGAATGTGGCCGACCAACGGGTTAGTATTCACTTCCAATGCCTTTTTCAAGAGTTCCATAGCCTTCAGTCCGGAAATATCCGGAAAATTGTCCTGGCTGACAGCTGAAGCCCCTATGTTCTCAGAATTGGAAGCTTGTGAGGCTAACCCAGAAGTGCTCCTGGTCACGCGACGTTGCTGCTTCATTGGCACCATTTGATCTTTGATCTACCAGGGATTATTCGTGAGTGCCCGACTGGCAAGAGTGAATAAAAAAAATCGCAAAAGTGACGCCTAAGTAAAGATTTGACTAAAAATATGTGTGAGGAAAGAGTAATGCGATGCGAAAAAAAGAAAAGCAAAATTCTAGAAGGTGGTGCTAAAAAAATGCGAAAAATTACAGAGCGCTGAAGAAGACAACCACTCGTCGCCAGGTGACACTTCTTTTATGACACCTACTCTGGCGGACTGAAGCGTCGATAAGAGGTTGATCCGACCAGTGGGCGGAAGCGTGTTTAGGACTTACGATCTGGCAGATATCTGCCTGTTGCTCAGCTAGCAGTTTTCGCGTTCTCGGTGCTTCGAAAATATCGACGAGCAACAAGATCAGCGACTATCTCGTCGAGCTTAAAAACTTTCTCGATAGTATGATGCTCACAGTTTCCGCGGCGAAGTCTTCTGTTTCGGTATTCACATCTGACCCAAAGGAACACAACACCCAACCTGTTGTCAGGTGGGATGGTGACCTCTTGCCTACAGCGCAATTTCCCAAACTGCTGGGCCTCGTTTTGGACCCATCGCTGAAGTTTCACAAAAATGCTGAACAGAAGCAGGCAATTATCAAGGCAAAGCTTAATTTGTTGAGAGATCTAGGAGGAACGTTCTGGGGTAGCAGCAGAGAGACAATCTTGACGACATACCGAGCTATTCTGCAGTCTGCATTGGAGTATGCTGCACCTGTCTGGCAGCACATCGTGTGGTACAGTTCCTTGACTAAGATGCAGCGAATTCATAATGCTGAACTTCGAATAGCCACTGGATGTTCAAAAAGCTCACCGATTGAGCACCTTCACGCCGAGGCCCGTATCTTGCCAGTGAAAGAGCATTGTCAGCTTCAGGCTGAGCAGATGTTTATTAATGTCCTTAAGCAACCTAAACATCCGTCGAGAAGACTATTAAATCCTGTAAGAGAGAGATCGAGCAGAGTGCCGTTTGCCTATTCTTCGAACAAAGTGAATGTACAGAGATGGACAGACTCGAATCAAGAACGGCTTCGTATCTTACGCGCGGAGCACACTCGGTTCGTGAAGGATCATCTCGCCAAAGCAGCCGTCAACCCTATTCTCGGTGATGTGCCGCCCAGGGTATGTGATACCGAGTCCGCGCCAGGTGTATCCTCGCTTCGTTATGCTGCGGACATTCTCCATTGCTTATGTCTTACCTGCACAGGATCGACAATAGCCAGCCTGACGTGTGCCCGAACTGTGGAAACCAAGGCCACGACACTAAGCACCTATTTTATTGTACGAAGAAGCCAACAACGCTCAGTATAATAGACTTGTGGACGAATCCAGTGCTGGTCGCCCAGTTTCTCAACTTGTGACGAAACCCCTCTCAGTGGGTGCAAAGAAGAAGAAGAAGCAGTGACGAAATAGGAAGTGAAATGTCTCGCCATTCAAGGCTCTTGTTCTTTCCTCCTCGTTCTCCCAACTTCTAGATCACTTCAATTTTTCTTATTTTCTATTCTTCTTTCTTTTAGGTTACTTTTGGAAGAGTGCCGTCATTTTTCCGCTACAGTAATTTCTGATTAGGCAGGGAAGACGAAAGTGAGCAGCTGAAATGAAAACTTACAGAAAGGCGGAAGCTTAAAAAATGTACAGGCCTGATGGGTGGTCACGGCTGTGTGGGTAGATCAAACCAGGTACAGGCTATAAAGCGGCCAATTTCACATGGTTCCTACGCGTGCTGGTGCGGAGCGGAGGTTAGAGACAGTAAGAGAGCGGAGAGCAGACGGAGGCCCTGGGGTCGCGCGCGCCGCTGGCGCCTCGAATGATGTGAATTACGACGTTTTATAGAGGGTATATAGCCCAATGGTGTGAGAAGAGACAAAATTAGGCATAGGCAGGTAGGCCAAGCATGTAAAATATATCCGTAGGCAGAAGAAATGGTTCCGTAAGATGTCAAACAGGACGCTAAACGTGACACAATAGGACGTCTATGGGCATACAATAGGCGGGCTTGTTGGACAAAGAGGAGGTCTCAGCTGGACAATGCGCTCCGTTTTGGTTGTCAACAGGGAGCTGTATATGATATGACTCACAGCTTAATCCTTGTTCTAGTAGCGGCCACCCCTAGTGATATGGCTGCGGGCCACTCAACAGCCACCGTACACTCTACGTTCGCCGATTGATCGCCACATTCCTTACGGTGTGCCCGTCATCGCTGTGGCTGCAGAGTTATCTACAGCCATATCACTAGCGGTGTAATGTATGCAATGAAACGTTCATTATAAAAACTTTTTGAATAAAAGTGCCGCTTTTCTGTTATTTTACTGTCTTATTCAGGTTGCAACATACTGCATGTTCGTCTCGATGATGGCATTCAATGCCCAGGTCTCAGATCCGCGAGTTGGTGGAACCTATATGACATTGTTGAATACGTTGAATAACCTTGGTGGTAATTGGCCTGTAACTCTGATCTTGTCCGTCACTGACTGGTTCACCTATAAGGATTGCGTTGCCAAAGGAACGAAAAAGTGGGTTTCAGAAGAACACAGAACTTTGTTTCTTTGTTGAAAACTGACGTTGCACGCAACTAGTTTGAACTCGTCTCTTTAGAAAGATAGAAAAAAGCCTCAATGTTTTTAATGTGGACGCGGAAACGGAGAGCGCAGCGATTGGTTATTAACATTGTCAAGCAGCCTGACCACCCATTAAGAAGGATCATCAACCCCTTGAGAGAGAGAGAGATCAGAAGGCCTTTCGCGGATGTTTCCGAGGAAGTGAATGTACAGAGATGGACGGACTCCCAACTGTATCGTCTTTGTTTTCTACGTGCGGAGCGCACCCGATTCGTTAGGGACCAATTGAATAAGGTGGCTGTCTACCCCATATTGGGGACCATCTGTAGTCAGCAACACCGAGATGGATTTCGGTAGGTGGGCTGGGAGTACCCTTGCCTCGTTACGCTGCGGTCATTCCCCTATGCTGCTGTCATACTTGCATGAGATCGATTGCAGTAAGCCTGGCGAGTACCCGGACTGTGGTATTCGTGGCCACACGACTGTGCGCCTATTCGATTGCACAAAGAGGCCCATCACACTGACAACAATGGATTTGTTGACGAATCCAACTTCGGTTGCCCTTTTCTTGAACCTTTGACAAAAACCTTTCTGCGGCTGCAAGGAAGAAGAAGAAGAAATTTCACCTCCCTGTATCTCTTCGCCCGCTGTATTTGCCGTACTCCTCCAAAACAGGAGTGCTAGCCCAGTCCCACCGTCGCCGATGTTTGTGGTTTACTTATTTTACCTATTGTACCACCCACAAATATCGCCGACGGTGGGAATGGCCCAGCACCCCTGTTTTGTAGGATGGCAAATACAGGTGGCGGAAATATACAGAGGCGGGGCCAGCTTCTGACTCGTGTAGCGGCCTTGAGAGTCGTTTTTGACGCTTCAAAATGCGTAGGCGTTGTAATCTGAGCCATACCATTCTATTCCCGAAGTTATCTCAAACATGTTTACGAGCGTGTACGCTGCCTTTGAGCTTCACTTGAACATTAGCTTTGTATGCAAGATTTGCTTTCTAGGCCGTGTAATTTTGCTGATTTTGATATGGGAAGAAAATTCCGGGTTTGCGCCCAGCCAGACCTCTGCGATAGAAATATGGCGCGAACCAGCTGTGCGAGAACGCAGCATGGAACGTAGTTTTCTCGCCAGCAACCCGCCTGGTTTTTCACCCCAAATTGGCTTGCTTTTACGGCCCGCCCATTTTGGAGTCATACTCTCACCTAGTTCCATCCGGTTTTATAGTGCAGCTTTCTTGTCTGGATTCTTATTCATCGCAGGACTTTAGTTCCCATTACTACAAAATTTTCGCGCTGCTTTTTGCAGTGACTAGTATGCGGTAGTCAGTTGAAGAAACTAAACAACTCCATCTGTGTAATCACACTATCATAATCTTTCTAGTATTCTGTATTCGTGCAATACGAAAGTGCTGGCCGATCAATGTGCCGCCGGCGGTGACGTTTGCGAGGTGGCAATCGACGGTTACTATATCTCTGTTGCTGTTTGCTCTGTAATTGGTCTCCTGTGGTAAGTGTTTTTAGAGCAAGATGTTAACGTTTTCTTGAATTCTAGTTTATACATGTGTTTTAGGTATAAATTGTTGTTCAATAAAATCAAATACCTCCAAAAGATCCCACGAAAAGATTGGAGTGTGATCAAGAAGTGAGATTCTCAAATAAATTTGCCCTCAGACGATTTCATAATACCAGTGTTTATAATTGTAGGTAATGTCTCCTCCATTCCTAGTCAGTGTCAGTGGAAAACAAAATGTGTTAGAAAAAGAAATGTATAGTTTGCATTTACTGGGCTGATTTCTGCATTAATTGCGATGAAGTTCAGTCACGGCATCTTTTGCTTTCCACTGACTTTTATTTGCTTTTGAAGCTAATAAATTCTTATTATCTGTTAGAACGATTGCATTAGAGCATTCTATATGTGATTTTCTTGAATTCCAAATAGATTCGCTTATTTTCTCCTTTTTCTAGAGGTTTGTTTGATTTCGATCACTGCGTCCTTTAGGACTGTGTGTGTGTTAAAATGTTGTTAATAAAGGGCATATGATTTTCAGTTTTTTACTCGGTGTTGTTCAATCTTGTTTTCCTTGTATTCTGTTTTTATTATGGAATCGTTTCTCTTGTTCTGTCTTCGCTCATATCGTAAATATGTGATCAGCTCAGCATGGATCTAATTGTGATAAAAAATAAATTATTTGCATTCGTTTTATTTTCAGACATCGAGAAAGGAAGGTGGGAAGTGGTCTTAGGGTTGTTCTATTTCACCTTGACGAATAGTATTTAGGGGCGTATTCATGAACAATTTACCTGCGAGGTAATTATAAACCCCTATAAATTTAGCTGTTATCCAGTGTTTAAAAGCTTATTACCCGAAATTTTTGGGCAAAACACCCGGTAAACTTCACCCGACGTATGGAGTCGAGCAAATCTTATCTCCAGCCGGTTACAGTTCTCGCGGTCCATTACTAAAAGCGAAAACGGCCATGGAGCGCGATAGCTCCTCCGACATCTTAGACATATACTGATTTCCTTAGAACTTGTTTTCGTCTTTTTGCGACTCCTTCAATACGTTCATACTCGCGCGATTCTTCACCGAACTCTGAATGGTGTATATTGAGTTAAAGGCAGTGGCCGCGACGAAAAACGTTATCTAAAAAACTATAAAAATCAGCTTAGATAGAAAACAGCTGGGAAAACTATGAAAGTAGCACGGTAAAAAACGGGCTAGAATTATAGTTTCTAGGGCCCCAAGATGCTAGTTTGTGCACACGTGCACAGCGCCGCAACAAAAGATCGCAGTCTCATACCGAGCAGTCAAAAAACATCGACATCCAAAGGAAGAAATAAGTGCAAATTTACCTAATAAAAACATTTGACCAATGAAAGCAACACTTCAGTCAATGTTTTTGACTAGATTAGTCAATGCTCATTGATTGAAATTCAATTTCAAGCCGGCTGATGTTTTTTACATTAGAGATCATCGATGCCGAAGATGTGGAGTGGGCTCGTCCACCATCAAAAGACAAGAAAGTTCAGGCTTCAAATTTGGCCCAAAACAGCGTTTTTTTTTGCATTTTTTCCCATAACTCCTTTTACTCTAAATCCAGAAAAGGGTTTAGAGAGGAAAAGAAGACAAGTATATTTAATCGCGACCACTGCCTTTAATACAAAAATAATTGTTTGGAGAATACATTTTTACCAGCCTAGTTGAGCTTCTCAGGTAATAGATCAGTAGTAGAGCATTCGAAAGCGCAATTGTTCTTTTATCTTATATTTTTGCCGCTCACTGTACAGCTCGATAACTTGCGAACTTCGCACTTCAATATTATTTGTGGCTTAAGTACTGAATATTAGAAAGGTAAAAAAGATGGAAATGTAGAAATATCCTAAAGGTAGAAATATCCTTGAAATTCTACTTACGAATGATAAAACGCTAGCGGATAATACACTGCGTTTCATAACTAAAAATTCACCCAAGAATTTCGAATTTCCGGGCTTGCCGTACATTTTGGTGGTCTGTGGGCGTTACCATCGGAATCTTCACCTTTTGAAACCCCGATAAAATTCCTCCTGCCCATCCATGATTTTTTATTGGGTTTCCGTGAATGATAGAAGTGTGACCGTTTCAAAACTATAGGTTCATCGAAGGAAATTTCCTGTTTCTTAACTAGTAAAAATGAGACTAGAAAAATGTGGCTACATACGGACTCCCTCAACGTCCTACTTGATATGCCTCGTGGAAATCGCCAGTCGTTGGGTGAACAATCGCAAACGGAAGTGCTCAACGTGGCTGTATGGTCGAGAAGGAGGATCGCGGAGCACCTTGGACAATCGCATGATTTTATCAACAACTACCTACGCAATCCTGAGCTATATCGGAAGAAGAACCGTGGAGGGCGTCCGAGGCTGCTTTCGGAGCTTGATGAAAGAAGAATCGGACGCCTTCTATCTAACTCAACGATGAGACTCAGCTGCTTGCGCAGCGAAATTTCGCTTTCGACGAGCACAAGTACGGTTTAGAGGGCAGTTCAGTCACAAGAAAACCTCAGTAGAGAACTATTGAAGCGTGCGCCAAGACTGACGGAACGGCAGAGGGCGACGCGCCGCAAGTTTGCAACCCAAAACATCACAAGGGATTGGTCAGAGGTAAGGCGATTCCGCTCATACGCTGCTCCGTGGACCCAATGATTCCAAACGCTTCAGGTGATCTGGATCGACAAAAAAAAGTTCAATCTGGACGGACCTGATGGTGGAAGAGATTATCGGCGTGATCTACGGAAGCCACCGCGTGTCTTCTCCCGACGCAACTTCGGTGGTGGATCGCTGATGGTTTCGGGTGCATACTGTGAATCTGGTAAACTCGAGCTTGCATTCGTTTCGTGCCGTATGGACTCCGGGGACTACCAACAGGTTCTAGAGGATCGCCTTCTGCCGTTTAACCGACGGCATCGAAGCCAGGCCTTTTTTTATGCACGACAACGCTGCTATCCGCGCTAGTCCGTCGACGTCAGCGTGGATTGCAAGGAGCAAACTAAAGGTTCTCGGTTGGCCTGCGGGTTCACCTGTTCTCATTCCTATGGAGGACCTCTGTGCCATCATTGTGCACAACACAAGATTTACACTGACGCTAATCAGTACGCCACAATCGACGAGCTGAAGGAGTCGATTGCCAACGCCTGGGGATCAGTGGAACCCACCGTGATCAAAAATCTGGTCCAGAGCATGGCGAAGCGATTAGATCAAGTTATTTTGGATCAAGGAGGACACACATGTTACTAGATCGTTGATTTTTGTTGGTTATCGTAATAAAACTTTGATTTTATTTAATGGACCGATAGTTTTGAAACGGGTGTTTTTCAATCTTCGAGCTCTTAAAATTCGTGCCAAATCTGAATTCGCGTCTACGATTCTTCATAGAGGTTTTCGAGGGCGCTGATTCCGTAGGTGACCACTGCAGAACATTTGAGTTGGAGCGAAACACAAAATTACGGAATTCATGGGTGGACCTGCAGATATCAGTTGATACATTTGCTTCCGCCGCGACCGGCTGTGTTCTCTGTTGCTCTGATATTTTTGTCACCACAATGCCACCCAAGAAGACCACAGCTACTCCTATACAGGATAATGCACCAGGTTGGCTCGACGCCGTTTTGGAGAGGTTTGATGGTTTTTTCGCTCGCTTTGACAGAATATTCGAACTTGTATTAACAATGCAGGAATCTCAGAATACAATGTTGTCGAAGCTTAGTGTCGGAGGAGCGTATCGCCTCAATTTCGGAGCAGGCCAGTCCCACTCGTGCTGCCCTGTACAGCACATTGGTAAAGTTTAAGGCCGACAAGAAAATCGTAAGCGAAAAATCCTGTGGCATCACTTGGGTCGGAGAGGGGGAAAAATCGATGACACGGCCACCCGTTTGTTCGATAATGAGGCAGTCAAGGAGGTCATTGAGAGTTCAGCTGACGAGGACCTGGGTAAGGAGTTTAGCGCTGGCCAGGTGGAGATCCACAGGTTCCCTAGACTTAGAAATAGCCGTGATCAAGGCAATCGTCCTCGTATCATTAAGATTTATTTGCGTAATCAAGAACTTAGGGACAAACTGCTGCACCACATGCGCAACGGCCGGCTGTCTGTAACACAAGAGTTCGTACACTCCTACGCCAGGAAGGATTACACGCGGGAGGAGCTCGAATACCATCGCAGTCTAAGGAAAAAGGCAGGTCTGCTGAATCATCAGGAGGGCAAGCTGAAGTACAGTTGACCGCAATGTTAAAAGGACATGGTGCGGTTGCGGACTCGCAATAAAACTACGGTAGAATCTGGCACTTGGCCACATTTCGTCATCGATCGGCGGCAACCGTCGTCTCTCTGCTCACGAGATTATCAGCCGTGGCGCCGATCGATGACGAAATAAGGCAAAGTGCCAGATTCTACCGGTGTTTTAGTGCGAGTCCGCAACCGCACCATGTCCTTCTTTAACATTGCGGTCAACTATATGTTGTTAGAGATTTTGCTATTCATGAACTGAAGCATCCTCGCGAGCTGCCGGCACGTTCTGCCTTGAGCGGGCCCGGCTCGGAAGGATTCCATACACCCGTGCAGCAGTCTGTGGATGTACCATCCACGTCAACCTTGCAACCCAGTTACAATAGCTAGGAACTCGATTTACAGAATACGCTTAACTTGCCTCAAAACCTCAGCCGACCTATCCTATCAATGACAGTCCCGCCCGAAGACAATTTCTCTAGCAAGTTTGTTTTGACTAATGCACGCTCTGTAGCCAACAAAATTTCAGATTTGAACTTTCTTTTAGCACAAAATCCATACGGTGTTTCTATAACAGAAAGTTGGTGTGAGCCAGATTCAACTCATGATGCGATTCTT
This sequence comes from Aplectana chamaeleonis, assembly GCA_029168955.1. NCBI lineage: Eukaryota > Metazoa > Nematoda > Chromadorea > Rhabditida > Cosmocercidae > Aplectana > Aplectana chamaeleonis. Next base: position 201,983 of record JAPDOI010000553.1, read on the forward strand.
AGCTACGACTCCGCTTTCGCAGTTCGTCGTTGTGATAGGTTCGGAAGGGGTGCAGGCTAGGTGGGGGTGTTTTGGCACTACTCCACAAACTGCTGCCTCATAAGATCGTCGCCAGTAAAAACTATTCAGAATTCTGCCAAATCATAGCTCTACAAGTTGAGCTCAGATGTCGAGAAATTTAAGTTGTAACAATATACAGAAGCCCTTCCTGCTCCACACAAGATTTCGCAAATCTTATAGATTTTCTATCGGAGCTATGCTTGCACTGGAAGGAAAATGTTTTGATAGTGGGAGATCTTAATTTTCCTCTCATTGACTGGAACAGTATGAGTCATCGTGGAGGTTCGCCCACAGCCTCCTCTTCTCTTTTCCTCGATTTTTCGCATTCATTTGCTCTCACTCAGGTCGTTAGCCGGCCGACCCATGGTTTGAATATCTTAGACATCATACTTGTCTCGGATACTTCTCTAGTTGAGAACGTTTTGATACTTCCCCCGTTTAGTACTTCCGATCACAATACAGTTTCTTTCTCGGTGCAAGATGTTCATTCTATGAAACCTACCAAAAGAGAAACAAAAACTCGAAACTTTCTCAAAGGTAATTACGATGCCATTAATCAACAGCTCGCCTCAACTGACTGGGTAGCATTCATCAATAACTCAACAGATATTGATGAATGCTACGGAAAGATCCTACAGGTTCTTGAAAGTCTTATTTCTCAACATGTACCATTTCAGAGAAGCAGAAAAATTTCAGAATCCCGTCCAAAATTTATTCAAATTCTTCAAGCGAAAAAATCTTACTACCATGCAAAACAAAATTTTTTCGGTATTGAGAAATATAATGCATATGCTCACAGACTTAAAAGAGCCTTAGCAAGTTTGAGTTTGAAAAAAGAAAAAAAAATGGCAACAGCGCGAAATTCAAAGTATTTCTTCAACTATTGCCGCAGGAAACTGAATATAGATGAGACCATTCCCAATTTAACTTTCGGCGATTCTGACATATTAAAAAGCGATTTGGCTAAAGCTGAAGCCTTCGCTGATTATTTCGAATCTGGTTATAAAAAACCGACAGTCTCAGAAGTTGACGTCGTATCGGTTACAGCAGATTTCCTTGACTGGGTGGATATGTCAAACGAAGTAGTTTACAAAATTCTTCAAAAGTTACCCGACAAGAGATCTACCTCTCCTGATGGAATTCCATACATCTTCCTTAAAGGCAGTGGTCACGATGAAAAACGTTATAGAAAAAACTACAAAAATCAGCTTAGATAAAAAACAGCTGAAAAACTATAAAGGTAGAGCGGTGAAAAACGGGCTAGAATTAGAGTTTCTAAGGCCCAAAGCAGCCAGTTCGTGCACACGTGCACAGCGATGACGAATTAGATCGCAGTCTCATGCCGAGCAGTCAAAAATCATCGACATTCAGAGGACGAAATAAATGCAAATTTACCTAATAAAACGGTTAAACAATGGAAGCAAGCAATTCAGTCAATGTTTTTGACTAGATGTGTACATAAATCCGAAGCTGCATTGATTGAAACTCAATTTCAAGCCAGCTCATGTTCTTGATATAAGAGGTCATCGATGCCGATGATATGGAGTGAGCTCGTCCACAGTCAAAAGACAAGAAAGTTCAGGCTTCAAATTTTGCCCAAAACAGTGGTTTTTTCGCGATTTTTTCTTATAGGTCCTACTACTCAAGACCCAGAAAAGGGTTTAGAGAGACAAAGACGACAAGCATATTTGATCGCGACCACTGCCTTTAAGAGGGCGGCTCTTGGCTTGACAGCGCCTCTAACTCTTATTTTCATTCGATGTCTGCTACTAGGGGAAACCCCTGAGTTATGGAGAATAGGACTTGTTCGTCCGGTCTTTAAAAAAGGTTCAAAGCACCTTGTTACCAACTACCGCCCAATCTGCCTCACAAGTTCCATAAGTAAAGTCATGGAGCGCATAATCTCTAAGCGGATTGTTACCCACCTGTCCCAGCACAACCTTATCTCACCCAGTCAGCACGGATTCCTGCCTAAGCGATCAACTATGTCTGCGCTTCTATCAACTGTGCCTCTCTGGCAAAAGGAAATTGAGAAGGGCAATTTTGTTTCTATTTGCTTCATAAACTACAAGAAGGCTTTCGATTCCATTTCAATTCCTTTGCCTTTGAAGAAAATAACAGCGTACGGGATCAAAGGGTGTTTATTGAAATTTATTGGCTCTCTTCTCAAAAACAGAACGCAGTCAGTGATACTAAATGGATCGCGTTCACGTCTCTACCGGACTACAAGTGGCGTTCCTCAAGGCACATGTATTGGCCCAATTATGTTTTTGATGTACATCAATGATTTACCAAGTGTCCTGCCTACGGGCTCATTTTGCTCCGTTTACGCTGACGACTCCAAGATTTATTCTATCAATGACTGCGAAAAGCTGCAACAGGCGCATGATGCAGTGACTGACTGGTCAAAAACCTGGGATCTTGACATTTCCCCAGAAAAGACTTAAGTGATGTGTTTTGGGAGAAATCATCCCGATGTTCAGTTCCAAATTGATAAGCGACCGTTGATAAAAACCGATAAATTTTGAGATCTCGGAGTCCTTTCTAGCAGTAACTTCAGTTTTGATGAACACATCAACGACGTACATAATAGTTAAGGCGAAAAAACAAGCGAACTTCATCTTGAGAGCATTCAGATCGAGGGACCCATGCTTACTTTTCAAGCTTTAACAATCTATGGGAGGCCTCAAATGGAATACTGCTGCCCTCTATGGTCTCCATGCAAGAAAAGTATAGTTGAACGCATTGAACAGGTACAGAAGAGCTTCACATACCGCTGTTTCCTTAGGACAGGTCAGTCTATAACATCCTACGAAAAACGTTTGAAAAAACTCGGAGCCCACGCTCTAGCCCTCCGAAGAAAGGTTGCTGACTTTGTATTCATGTACAAGTTGACGACTGAGCAATCTGATCTTATGACCTTTTTGACAGACCACCTATGATAGGTATAACTAGAGG
>JAPDOI010000553.1:207500-403900 GCA_029168955.1 Aplectana chamaeleonis
AAGATGACTTTATTGACTAACGTTTCGGCGGATTCGCCCTCGTCGGAGTCTGAAACGGTCAAATTTACTTGTAAAATTAATCGGCCAAATGTAGATACTATCCTACAGAAATTCAGACAAATTTTCCAAAACGAATGGCACGGAAACATAGAACTGAGTGGCATACCTGTTCAAAAGTCCTCAGAAAACCATGTGATCAGTAGAACAACAAGGCGGTACCAGAGTGACAGAAAGTACCCTAATCAGAAGCCGAGTCTGATGTAGGGTTGGAGTTCCCGTGTTATATTTATACCCTCGTCCTTCCGGTTGACCTTGGGATCTCTCGCACTGATCCAGAATGCTTCCAGCGCTTTTCGCGCACTAGTCTGGGCCTCCCGCGCTAGGATCTCCACTCTCACCTCAAAATCATCTCCCTCATGGCAATTAACCCTGTGGCAACCCAGTGCAGTGCCGACCCGCGACCTTTCTTTGCCATCTAGGTGTTCCTTAATTCGCACATGTAAGGGGCGAGCCGTTTCGCCGATATACTCCTCACCGCAGCTCTGACATGTGATAACGTAGATTACGCCCGAAGCAGCGCAGTCGCCCTCCTTGCCTGCTGGGCAGATGACGCAATGTGGGGTAACGCATGCGCGGTCATATTGGCGATTGCGAACCAACTGCTGCTTTAAATTACTGGGAGGGATGGTCAGTAAAGATACAGAGTCTTCCAATCCCGCCCCGCGCAAGCATTTTCTGATAGCGCTGCTCACCTCTTCCGAAATGAAGGGCATTTTGAACAGGGTTTTATCGCTTTGCTGCATGTTCCGGCCCCGATGGCCGCCGTGGGTGGGCCTAGTCCTTCCTAAATGTGTTTCGTAGCCGTTGAGTGTCGCAATTTGGCTAGCAAGCCTTTTTCGACTCCTCACGCTCTTCTGCGCCAGAACACACATTTTTAGCGGTGCGAAACATGTTTTTAACCACCGCTCTTTTTGTCTGGGTAGGGTGCGCGGACCGCCAGTGGACGAGAATATTTTTGCTTGATGGTTTGCGGTACCATTTTGTGGTTTTGCTGCCCCCTACCAGCAGCTGGCAAAGAAAGGTCGCGGGTCGGCACTGCACTAGGTTGCCACAGGGTTAATTGCCATGAGGGAGATGATTTTGAGGTGAGAGTGGAGATCCTAGCGCGGGAGGCCCAGACTAGTGCGCGAAAAGCGCTGGAAGCATTCTGGATCAGTGCGAGAGATCCCAAGGTCAACCGGAAGGACGAGGGTATAAATATAACACGGGAACTCCAACCCTACATCAGACTCGGCTTCTGATTAGGGTACTTTCTGTCACTCTGGTACCGCCTTGTTGTTCTACTGATCACATGGTTTTCTGAGGACTTTTGAACAGGTATGCCACTCAGTTCTATGTTTCCGTGCCATTCGTTTTGGAAAATTTGTCTGAATTTCTGTAGGATAGTATCTACATTTGGCCGATTAATTTTACAAGTAAATTTGACCGTTTCAGACTCCGACGAGGGCGAATCCGCCGAAACGTTAGTCAATAAAGTCATCTTACCACCTCGTGCGTGCTACAGACGAACGTTCAACACATTATTCCTTTTAACTAATGTTTCTTTCCTACACGAAATGTTTATTTTCTTACAGGTAAGCTAGTTTTGATTATGCTTTTATTCGTTTATGAGAAGAATTTGCTTTTTTTGCCTGACATAAGAACGTAGCGTTTTTTTCATTTTGGAAGTTGCGCTTCCAGTGTTAGAACTTTTCGTCTTTGGTCCGCATCTTAGTTGTTCGAAAGGGAAATGCCCGTTCTAACAGATAGTGTAATTAGTTATTTTGATTGACGGGTTTGTACCGATTTAGGGTGGAAGAAAAATGGCGTCGGAACGGGCCTCCATTTCATTTCCCCAAGAAACAAATAAAATGAATCGAATCGGAAAAAGTACCACACTATCGTGAAAATGAAAAGTGCAAAATTCAGATTTGGCAGACAAATAAACAGACTTCAAGATTTTGAAAATTTCTTTTCAAAATTTCTAGAACTCGCGCACTAATATTTTGTCGTCTGACAAAGGCGTAATTGTGATTACAGCCTCAGCATCCACATAGACGAAGGGGTCGTGGCAGTTTGCCAGAATATACATCGCAACCCCAATCATCCGAAAGACGCCAGTCGATGGCACAGTATGTACTAGCGTCTTTTTCTTTGTGTCTCCGCAGCAAGAGGGTGGGGTGGAAAGCGCAGCAAGCGCGAGGGAAAGTGGGCGAGGCATGCTTGGTTGTCAATGGTACCGCAACCTTATATTTCGAACGCTGTTGAAAAAAGCTACAAAAAATATAAACCCATGCTGGGCTACGGAATGTTTTTTACGCATTACAAAGTATAAATGCTCATATAAAGTTCTGGGAGCCGAGTTGCGTCAATGATAGGGTATAAAGAGCAACTGCGAAGCTTTTAGCTGCACTTTATTCCCTATTATCGCTGGAACTCGCAGCTCTCAGAACTCTATATGGATCTTGAATCGTTGCTTGAATAAACTTTTCGAGACGTTGGCAAGACTTCTTCTGTTTTTTCTCTTTGCTTTCGATAACTTTAAGCTTACAATCCTTATCACAATGAAGTCCGCACATTGGCCAGAAATCTGAGCCTTTTTGGAACAGAGCGCTTTCTATCACGATAGAAACCGTTTAATTTTTTTTCGACTTGCCGTGATGCACATATTTATGTTTACTCGTTAAAATCTAGGTGAGTTTTGATGTCATGTACATAATCTATTGACTCTGATCCTCCCCTCCCCCTCAAGTTGAAATCCAACACGGTTGCGTCATTTTGACATTTCATGGGTGTTGTCACGATGAAATTGAAGTCGTGAGACACCACTGATTTGTTGAAGATGAACCAGCCCGCATCTGTAGTCTGCATTATCACACCATGCCATTATCACGACTAAATTCTTTCTCTTGATCTCTCTTTCTTCTCAGCATGACTGTTTTACATATGGTGGTCGACGCGAAGTGGTCCGTCATATAGGTATTTTCTGCCGATCACGTAGACTGCACGCCACATGCAGAGACACGCAGAGACCCGGACTTCTCGGGAATAACCGCGTGACGTTCAGCACTGACGGTGGGGTCTTCTCGACCGACCGCGGTAGCTAGCGGGCTTACCGTGGTCAAATTCGGACCCACCGCGAGGCATTCCGGACTGACAGCGGTGCTTTCTGGACCGACCGCGGGAGCTCGCGGGCTGACCGTGGTTAAATTCGGACCAACCTCTGGACATTCCGGACTGACAGCGGTGCTTTCTAGACTGACCGCGGGAGTTTGCGTACTGACCGCGGTAGCTTGCGTACTGACCGCGGTAGCTTGCGTACTGAACGCGGAAGCTTGCGGACTGACGGCGGGACCTCGCGGACTGACGGCGGGACCTCGCGGACTGATCGCGGGAGCTCGCGGACTGACCGCGGGAGCTCGCGGACTGACCGCGGGAGCTCGCGGACTGACCACGGGAGCTTGCGGACTGACCGCGGGAGCTCGCGGACTGACCGCGGGAGCTCGCGGACTGACCGCGAGCGGAAACCGGTTCGACCAACGCCCATCCCGGTGGCGGTCCGCTATTTGCGCGCGGTCAGGTTTTCACTTTGTCCGAGGAAGGTTGCATTCCCGCTGCTCACGACTGGACCACAGCATGAAAGCGATTCCCTATCACCATTGATTACAGGAGTGGTAGAAATGGTTTATTACAATAACACATGAATCATTACATCATAAGAGCTCATAAGGGTCCCTTTGGGAACTAAATTATTCCTTCATGGCCACCTGATCATCTTTTTTTTGGATAAAACAAGCAGATACAGTATATCTTTTTTTGGATAAAAAAAGCAGTCACAGTACTCATGCACTCGAGTTACCTGTTTAGGACAGGTTTCCGACCAGGGGTGTGCATGTGTTTACCGATTATCAGGATTTACCGGTATTTGATCCTGAGAGCAGTTCTCTGGCCCCGCATACGGGAAGGAAGAAAGATCATCGAATATGACTACGGGCCGATTTATTTGGTACAAATTTAGGACACTTAAGGCGCTTGCCCTCCGTTGATTCAAAAACGATTTCAGGCTATGAAATTTTGTACTTTTTGAAAGAGAGGTTCATAGAAAAGAAAAAAATCACATAAGCTGCTTAGGCACGCACATATTCCGACGGGATGAGACTTGAAACCTTGTCACCGTATTTGAAAAGCATCCTGTTATTCCCGTGAGTTTCTTACTCATTTTTCACGGCTTTGTTGTCAGGAAGATTAACCGAAAGTTCCTCTACCCGACAAATCTTGGAGGAGGAAGGCATTAAATCGACATTATTTTTTTACTAATTTATGTACCGCCTTCTAACTCTTTTCATTTTTTTCATTCCATTTTCAAATTTTTCATCCGATTAGTTCGGCTAGGTTTTCATTTTACTAATTCTATCATAATAATTTCATTTCATATGCCGTATTTCCTCTTTAAGAAGTACATGTACTTCTAAAACTCAGACCACTATTTTATATGTAGTTCTATTAGAGGTGTGTATACAAGTCTGTTGGTACCTGCTCGTTGCTGCCCCTGCTTCAACTGAACCCAGCAGACGTTTGAGTGTACACAGGGAACGTTCGAGCGATATCGCGTACACAACTATATGGCGAAAGTATCCCGCACATTGCATAAAGGTGTCGCCGTCCGGCACACCAAGGCCTCTGGTCCATAGCACTTTAGGATCCGTACCTAGGGAGTTCATGGAGTCTTTGGTCACAAGCCACAGTTTCGCCACCCTGAGCTGTCTATCGCTGTCGAGTGATATCCAAAAAACTGCGCTATCCAGACTTCTGAGCTATTTCCATGCACCGTTTGCTGCTTTGCAGGAAACCCGTCTCAAGGATAGACCCGTCATCAGCGTCGGAGAGTACACCATCTACTGCGGTAACGCTGACGATAGGAAAGTGGGAGGCTGTGCAATAGCTGTAAGGAAGGATTTCAATGGTATGGTCAAGGAGTTCGGCTCAACGTCGTGCCGGAATGCATTCGCACAACTGCGGGATCATAGAGTATTCAATCTGTGGATAGTGAGTGCTCACGCGCCCACTGGAACCGCCGAAGACAATTCGAAGGATGCGTTTTATGAGTAACTCAATACGATGCTGGCCAGGTTACCTTGTCAACATGCTGTTGTCGTGGGGATTGACGCAAATGCGAAGATGGGACTTGATAAGGAATCCGAAGTACTCGGTAAATGGTTCTACCCAGTGGAGCAAACATCGGACAATGGCTACCGCCTTGTCGAACTTTGTGAACGCAGTGGTCTGATTATTGCATCGACATTCAAGAGGAATCATCGCCGCCATCAGCTTACGTGGCAGGCACCAACCCAGCTATCTCCAGAAGAGCAGCGCAAGCGGAAGATGACAACTTAGATACTACAGCTTGACTATGTCCTGACGAGGAATATTCCAGTATCGGACATTCGAAGATCTAGAGCTGTGTGAGATGTCGCATTCGATTCGGATCACCGTCCTGTTCTGTTAAACTTCACTGCGAGGATTCATAAGAGGAAGCGACGGGCTCAGCCTCTCCAGAGGATTGACATGACATGTCTCAGAGATGAAGAGTGCAGAAGAAATTTTCGACAACGCGTTTCTATTCACATCGTACTCCCGGTTGTACAGCCTAAGAAGAAGTTCGCCTACTACTCAGAAAAAACAACATCTACCTACAATAGAGTATGTGCTCTCCGAACTGCAGGAAACTTCGCGGAAGAGAAGCGTCTGAGGAGGAAGTTGCGTCGGCAGCTTCAAAGTGACCGCGAACGAGAGTGGACGTGTAGAGCTGAGTTCGAGAAGGCTTGGGAGGAGAAGAATCCGAGGAAAGCCACACGTTGTTGCGACAGTATATAGCGGAAGATGAAGAGATGTTCTCCCGTCTTGAACACTACCAATGTGTTACAATGATTTTTGGAAGTTTTTTACCGTAACTGTTTAACGTCGCAGTGCACGTTATGGTATGTTTACACAAGGTGCGCTAGTTGATCGCAAAACGCTTGCCTCAGCGAGATTGAACCAGCATATTCCTTTCCAGGGGAGCGCCTTATCGCACTGCACCACCGGAGCCCCAGCGCCGCTCACTCAACTGCTCGGTAAATCTTCACCGAAGCAATCATCCTTTCACCCGCATAACGGGATGAAACAGGTATACCGCCAGAGACTATCTAACAGTCGTAGACCTGTCAAGATGATGCCCTAGTTAAGTCTTACACGATTTTGGAAGTTTTTGCCGTAACTGCTGCTTTAACGTCGCAGTGCACGTTATGGTATGTTTACACAAAGGTGTTGAGTTGATCGCAAAACGCTTGGCTCCGGGCGAGATTTGAACCAGCATATTCCGCACTTTCCGGGAGCGCCTTATCGCACTGCACCACCGGTTAGCGCCGCTCTCACTCAACTGCTCGGTATATCTTCACCGAAGCAATCATCCTTTCACCCGCATAACGGGATGAAACAGGTAAACCGTCAGAGACTATCTAACAGTCGTAGACCTGTCAAGATGATGCCCTAGTTAAGTCTTACACGATTTTTGGAAGTTTTGCCGTAATTGCTGTTTTACGTCGCAGTGCACGTTATGGTATGTTTATACAAGGTGTTGAGTTGATCCGCCAAACGCTTGTTTCGGGCGAGATTGAACCAGCATATTCCTTCCGGGAGTTTATCGCACTGCACCACTGGCTTTCAGCGCCGCCTGTCAGCTCGGTAAATCATCGTATTCATCCTTTCACCCGTATACCGTCAGAGACTATCTAACAGTCGTAGACCTGTCAAGATGATGCCCTAGTTAAGTACACGATTTTTTGGAAGTTGCAGTGCACGTTATGGCATGTTTACACAAGGTGTTGAGTTGATCGCAAACCCCGGAAAGGGAATATGCTGGTTCAATCTCGCCCGGAGCCAAGCGTTTTGCGATCAACTCAACACCTTGTGTAAACATACCATAACGTGCACTGCGACGTTAAATGGCGCGTAAAACTTCCAAAATCGTGTAAGACTTGTAACTAGGGCATCATCTTGACAGGTCTACGACTGTTAGATAGTCTCTGGCGGTATACCTGTTTCATCCTGGCAGTGGTGAAAGGGATGATTACTTCGGTGAAGATTACCGAGCAGTTGATTGAGCGGCTGGAGCCTGGTGCAGTGCGATAAGGCTCCCCCGGAAAGGGAATATGCTGGTTCAATCTCGCCCGGAGCCAAGCGTTTTGCGATCAACTCAACACCTTGTGTAAACTACCAATGTGGTTGCAGTTGGTGATGCGACGCTGCCAATATGGAAGGATTACTTCAGTTCACTACTGAATCGTCCAGCGCCATCAGTACCTGAGCTCCCGCATGTTCAGAGAGCAAATTACGATGTCAGTGAGGAACCGCCGACTGAGTCTGAAGTTTTGGATTGTGTCCGGAAAATGAAGAATGGAAAGGCAGGTGGAGATGACCACATCACTGCTGAAATGCTGAAAGCTCTTCCTCCGTCTGGGATTCGTGAAATGACCAACACCATCCGTGCTATATGGATGAGCGAAAGGATACCCGATTCGTGGAGACATGCGATCATCGCACCTCTTCACAAGAAGCTATCCGTCACGGATCCTAAGAACTACAGAGGAATCTCTCTACTTCGTGTCATGTTTAAGGTTTTAGAACGTATCACTCTCGAGCGACTTATCAAACACCGTGAAAGAACGACCAGAGATCAGCAAGCCGGTTTTCGACCTAGAAGATCGACCATCGACCAAGTGTTCGTCGTGAGAAGAGTAATTGAATCGTGGCAGCGGTATTCGAATCCATTACAGCTTGCTTTTTTGGACTTTGAAGCCGCGTTCGACTCTCCTCATCGTGATCGATTGCTCAATGCTCTGCGAGCAGATGGAGTCCCAGAAAAGTATGTTCGGTTAATCGAGGACATGAACAAAGGAACAACAGCAGCAGTTCGTACAGCTGTCGGATTTACGTCAGCTTTCGAGGTGAAAACAGGAGTAAGGCAAGGAGCCGTTTGCAGGATCTTTTCTTTTCAACTTCGCCGTTGATGACATCATGCGTAGAATTTCAGAACAGTTTCCTGCGGATGTGATCCTAACGCCATCAGGACGCTCCCTTGTCGACCTGGAGTACGCCGACGACATTGTGTTATTCGCTGAAAACAAAGCAAAACTGCAAAGGATTGTGAACCTCGTTTCAAAGTATGCCGCAGCCTATGAACTTCGTCTTTGTCCCGACAAATGCAAGCAGATGTGGGTCTCTCAGAGGCCTTCAACGGGAGTTTGTGTGGACGAACAACGTATCGGACTGGTGGACGATTTCTGTTATATGGGCTGTTTGCTGAAGAACGATGGTAGTTATGCAGCGGATATTCAACAACGATGTGCGAAAGCTACGTCTGCATTCAATTCTCTAACCAAGTGTTTGTGGTCTACCCCCATCGCGAAGGAAGTTAAGTTGCGCGTCTACTTATCCGCTAATCGCCCTATCATGGTGTACGGATCGGAGACGTGGGCAGCACCGAAGACGCAGATGGAAAGGTTGGATTGAAGGAGAGGAAGCTTTGTAGGCGTTTGCTTGGATATTTCTGGCCGCGTGTATGCCATAACGAAGACCTTTACAAGGAAATCGACGCAGTACATCAACGCTTGACGCGAGGGAGGTGCCAGCATCTCCTAACGCCATCTCAAGCAGCAAAGGAAAGTCGACTTCGACTGCTCGGGCATATACTAAGAAGAACGCCGGATCGTCTCGTACAACACGCTTTAGGAATGCTTCCAAATCCTGTCTGGAAACGGCCACCTGGGCGTAGGCGAAAGTTCTGGGCGGATGTGATTAAAGAGGATTTGAAGTCACTCGGCATCGGAAGACAGTTCAGGCGCGATGTTTCGTTTCGCAGGAAATGGAATAGTGACAGCTGGATGGTGTGTGTTCAAATTGTGGCTGAAGACCGTGAAAAATGGACACGGCTGACTACTAGGACGGCACACCTCGGTGAAGATGCGGAATGACCGCGTCAGGCGAAAGCCAACCGATTAAGTCAAGTAAGTCAAGTCTATTAGAGGTGTACTTCAAATAGAGGCTGTACTTCTAATTCTCAGCCTCACTTTTTGGTGTACTTTTATTAGAAGTGTACTTCTAATAGAGAATGTACTTCTATTATTCGGCGCAATTTTTTGAATTTCCGATGGTAGACATCACATTTTATGAATTCCAGTATGACACCAAAAACTTGTATTTAATAAAATTTCAGACTTGGCTCAATTGAATCGATGCTTCCACAATCTCTGATATCATATATTCGAACCTTTCACAACTTAATTTCTTCCAAAAAATGTAAAAATTCGTTTTCGATTTTGTTGACACGTGCTTCATCGACTTGTTATGCTTAAAATAATTCAAAGGCAGCGTTGACGATGAACATCATCGGTGACTTTCCACAGTAAAATGATAGGCGAGGAGGATTCTAGGCTCCCAGTGTCGAAAAAAACGAGCCAGGAGTGGCAAAATAACAGCTGCAAACAAGCGTTTTGGTGTCCCAGAACGGCCCGGTGCTCCTCTTCCTCCCCCTCGATGTGAACAAATGAAGACTCAGATTACAGGAATAATCAAGTCAAGGAAGTACTGATGAGTGAGCTGATCGCTTGATTGCACCTTCATAGCGGCCAGTTCCCCCACGCTAAAAAATCAGCGTAAAAAGGGAGGGTCTACTTTGGCTCAAAAACGCGTCTTTTGCGTGGTTTTTAAGAATGCCTTGCTATACAGGGCACCAGACCTTCTGTAGACTTAGGTGATATCGGAAATGAAATTTATTGTGAACACTGCCTTTAACTGATCGCCTTTCGCGCCGCCCAGAGCGATTGAAAAGCGCGTTTCTTGAACGATCTGACAACAGCCTTTCCAGAAGCGAGTGGTTTGCGCCCACAATCCACTATAGGTAACGTCTACAATTGGTGGTTTCTGATAAGCGATTTCTATGCGTAAATGATCCAATCCTCGTAACGCTGGGGAATCTTGGTTTTTCAAGCACCGCTAAAGTCAACGTCTAGGGCCAAAACAAGTCGACTTTGATCGACTAACACCCAATCTAACAAAAATATTTGTAAAAAACCTGAATAAACTCCGTTCATTCGTCCCGAATAACACCAATGTCGAACTTTAGCTCTGCGTTTTTTCCCGGTCATCTGAAGTTCGCTGAGGTTTCATCGTAAGTTGTCTCATACAAGCAATCTTTGACCAAGAACGGGATGACCGATAGTTTTCTTGTGAATATTGAAACCTCACATCATTGAAAAAAATCTGGGGCAGACCGGTCTCTCTCAAATGCCACATTCGAGTTGCCAATCACTTACCCAAGTACCGGGGTCCCCTCCGAAAAGAGGCGTACTTCTAAAAGAGGTGTACTTCAAATAGAGGGTGTACTTCTAATACTCAGCGTTTCCTTTTGGGTGTACTTCTATTAGAGGTGTACTTCAAATAGAGGTGTACTTCTATTAGAGTAAATGCGGTATGTTTTCCACGCCTTACTCAATGAAATGTTTTCAACCATCTTATTGCACACATACTCTGTACTTTCATCTGATAAATACTGTGCTTATCTGGGCCGAATTCCGGTCCGCAATTGCGTCTCGACACGCTTTGCTGCCGCACGCTCCCGAATCAGAAGAGCTTCCAGGGCCGCAGCCGTCGCTCTGCTGACTCTAGGTGGGTTTTAGGAACTAGAAACTAAGAAAAATTGAAGAAAATTGTATAAAAAAAGCCACATCGACCCGGCTTTGGCGCTGAAACTCGACTGACTCGAGCGCATGTGCGCAAAGCAAGTCGAGACGCACCAGGACCGGAATTTAGCCCAGATAAGCACAATACTCAGTTGTTCTTCGGGATACTTTTCTACAACCAAATTGGAAAGAGAATCAGGCTTCTGATTTTCCCAATGGCGAAGCGATTAGCATTGGTCAGCTAAGCGTAACCACTCTCCCTCCATCTCCGATGCGAAGGCACGTTCGTTCTTTCATCGCGCCGTGACGAGCTGGTCGTAGCGCGACGTCTGCAAGAGATAATTAATTGGGAGAGTCTTTGCTCCCCATTGGCAAACTATGAGCAGGTGCGAACCATCGTTAACGAGGTATGCTATAATAGTTTTGTCGTAAAATTCACCACCCGGTTCAAGTGACCACAATAGTATAACGTTCCAGATTTCCTGCACATATGTTGAGCCAAATTAAACTCATTATCGTCACTTCGGGAATTGTGATTACGACCAGGCGTGTGCTTACCTGTCGAATATTGCTTGGAGAGAATCGCTTGCCTCTGTGGAAGGTGTAAGTGGCAAAAATAAAATGCTCCTAAGCATACTCATGCATGCGATAGAAATGTTCGTTCCATGGCGTCGTGTCTCTGCGACACACGCCCATTTACCAACTTATCTACAAAATATGCTTGACCACCGATCTTGTCTATATATTTCAATTGGCTAAGAACTCTCAGAGTGAGTATGACTGGGATAAATGTCGTCAATATGCGAAGAAATTCCAAAGCGCCTTGGAAAAGTATAATAGCAACATTGAGAAAAAGATAACTAATTCCGGCAATAAAAACGATTTTTACAAACTTTTGAACAGGAAACCGAGAGGTAATAGTTGGATTGGTAGTATCAAAAATGATGACTTTGTGACGACTTCTGACAGAGACTAGGCTAATATTTTAGCCGAAAAATTTTACGAAGTTTTTCCTGATGGTAACGGTTTTACACCAAGCCTCAATCCAATAGTTTCTGAACCAATGAATACATTTCCGTGGTTCAATGAATCCTCTCTTTTCGATATCATGAGAAAGTGGCCATGTTTTTCTTCTCTTACACCGGATTTTATTCCTTTTTGAAAAACATAGCTCGTGTCATAGTCAGCCCTTCATGCTATATCTACAACCAATCTCTCATGTCTTCTGAGATGCCATCGCGATGGAAGCATTCCTTCATTAAACCTTTGCTCAAGAAAGCACCTGCAAGTGACGTGGGAAATTGCCGTCTAGTCAGCATTACATCTTTCCTATGTAGGACATTCGAGAAAGTGATAAAGACTCATCTGTTCGAATAGCTGTAGAGTAACATGTTGATTCCTAGCTGCCAGCATGGATTTGTTTACCGTAGGTCGATAGAAACCAACATGCTTGAATGTTTAAATGTCTGGACGGGAAGTCTTGACGTCAAGCGGACTAACTCTGAGAAAATCGGTATCGCTGGTTTTGCGATAGCCCCGGGATTCCCGCTGGTATCGCGATGGGGTATCGGCAGTTGATTGGCGGCTCCGCGATCGTGGAAAAGTGGTGTATGACGCAGTGGCCTCGCGATAGCTTTATGTCGGCTCCTCAGTTCGATAAAGAGGTAGCGTCGACAACACGGCTCCTCCGCAAAACCGCGTCGGCACCGCGATGAGTGTGCCGGCTTTCAGTTTTCCGTTGGCTCCGCGTTCGACACACCTCCGAAGTGGCGCACATGAGTCATACTGCAGAATCGATCGAATTTCCAACTGAAATCGCCGATTTCTTTCTCGGAGTTTTTGAAATTCGTGTTCTTTTATGTTATCCACATTTGAACCATGGCATGCACCGCCTAAATAGTAAAATTGCCATTATATTAGTTCCCATCCCACGTAATAATTCTCTTTTACATTGTGGGATTAACTAATATAATCTTGATCGTTCGCTGGTGCTCTTACGTCTCCGCGTATTACGCTTCTTGTATTCTTCTAGATTTCGGTTTCAAAGCTGCAACAACTTTGTTACATTTCTTAAATTTTTGGGTCTTTCTCGAAGTCTGCCTGAGATCTCAGATATCATCCCGTAGGTACAGTGAACAGTAGGCGTGGTCATTCAACACCAATTTTCAAATGAGTGAAAGAATATTGCATTTTTAGAGCACCTCGAAATTTTTTGAATTGAAATGGGAAGTGTCAGGAAGTTTCGAATGAATGAAGTTCGAAAATGTTGCCTTTTTGAAACTAACGAAGAAGGAGATGTAATTCAATTATCTCTTTTTGAATTTCCCGATTGAATGAAAATTTCAAAAAAGGACTTTTTGAAATTTCCGAATGAGTGAACAACTTACTCCATCCGTTTGGTATTAATATTTGGAAAAGTTCTCGGCCTATTTGAACAAACTTCGAAATATTCCATAGATATTTTTGCAAATCTTTTTCCAATGGCCCGTGACCCGAAACGAGAGGATATTCGAGAAACTGAGTTTTTCGAGTTCTCCAATTGACCGAATATAGGACAAAGTTTTTTTTTATAATTATCGAAATAATCGGAAAACCGAACACTTTAGTTTTCCTAAATGAAATGAAAGCAACCATTTCGATTTCATGAATGAATCAAAATCTCGAAAAAATCCGACAATTAAAGTTCCCAGATGAATAGAATTTTCGAGTACTCTGATATTAATCGAAAAATGTGAGTCTCTTCATTCGAGCTACAAACTTTGTTTTCATTCTTGGTTGTATCGATAGTCGTTCTTTTTCAAATAATCGTCTGCTCGAATTACCTGAAAACCCCATTTTCTCACGTTGCCAGTCTTCGTTGGGGAATATAAAGACACTTCTGGAATTAACATCCAAGGCTTTTTTTCTAACATGGCACATGGCTTACTCTCGAACAAGGCATATAGGCGTGACGATGGACATATTCACTCATCCCTGCTTCACGTGTGAAAATGCGTTTCGCGCGTTTCTCTTGTTGATTTTTTCTCCATTATTTGAGAAGTTTATGGGGACTTTTCCCTTTTATACTCTACTTTGCGAACTCGCCTACTCAAAAACATCGAAAAGCAAAATAGGGTTTTTTCTTTCGTGAACTTTGCCTTTGAATAGCCCCTACTATCGTTCGGAGCCAAATTCCGGTCCGCATTTGCGGACAACGGCTGTTGCATCACGCATGAGGATGATAATCGTGCTGAGACCTTTTGGTCCCGGCACGATTCGCCTTTCTCCCAGCACAATCGTCATCGTGTCGCGTGACGCAACAGTCTAGTCCGCGGACCGGAATGTGGCTCCGAGAACGACGGTACGCGGAGTCAACGCTCAGCCGACGCGGCAATCGGCTCTTCAGCGAGGTGCGATTGCGGAGCCTACTTCGATATCGGCGTTCAGGCAGGGCAATATGTAATGAAGGCACCGCAGTAACGCCGTGTAGGTGCCTATAGGGCACCTACACGGCGTCATTGCGGTGCCGTCACCACAGATTTTCTCAGAGAATGATGTGGTATAGTTCAACTTTTCAAAGGCTTTTGATAAAGTCAGCCATAGCAAGTTACTGTATAAGCTAGTTAAACTGAAAGTGTATCCAGTAGTCTGCAAATGGCTTGAACAATTTCTCACAAATAGAACATTTCAAGTGAAAGTGGGATCAGAGTTTTCGTATATCCGAAATGTCAGAACTGGTGTTTCGCAATGTGGTGTACTATCACCTCTAGTGTTTATCATTTACACCTCGGATTCACCTCAAGCAGTGGGTAATGATGTAATGATGAAGCAGCTCGCTGATGACAGCAAGGTATATCGCGAAATAGCGAATTCCACTGATCAAATCGTTTTACAGTCGGCAATTAATGGAGTTGTCTCATGGCCTCGCTAATGGGAACTTCCTCTTGCTCCGGAGAAAACAGTTATCATGCGGCTATTGCTAGAATTAATGAAAAACGCTATCATGTGAAATTAAATGCTGAGTTTTGCGTCGAGGACCAGGGTCAGGCTTGGCACTGGGATCGGTAGGTGGACAGTGGGGTCCCCCCCGCGAACGGAAATTCGATTTTTTCGCATTCATTCTCTGTTTTCTTTTTGTCCATAGTTTTCATTTTCATTGAATATATGAAAATTTATTTGTTTTTCTTGATTGCTGGCTTGTTTTCGGTTCGATCAAAAGCTAGGGGCCCTATACTCGGTCTGTGAGTAGCACTAATGAAAAGCCTCTAAAGAAACCCTATATGGACAGGATCTACGAGAAATAGTTTTTTCTAATACCTGACAGCTCGAAGTCCAGAAGAGATTTATGGCCACATTGACGCAGGAAAAGTCGCATTGATCTGCTTGGTCTCGACTGATATGAAGTGGCAAGTTGCTCTACCCAAAAAGTTGTAATGGGAAATGTCGCGCAGTCTCTTCCAGGAGGGGTCCTCTCCCAAAGTTGTTTCTCTTACATCACTATTTATTTGTTTTATTTATTGAACGACATCACATTGTTTCAACGTGTCCTTGAATGCTTCTTCTCCATGTTGGGCTATCATTACCGGCTGTTCTCATCCGTGTTTCTCCGAAAACCGAGACGAAAAGATCTCTCCACCTGGTCCTTGGTCGACCAGCACAGCGCGTCCACTTCTATGGCCTCCATTCTATTATTGTTCATGTCCATCGGTTGTCTTCTGTGATGCATATTTTTCTGGCCCACATCCATTTTCTTTCAACTGCTCTTTTTCCTATGTCAGGAAGTCTTGCCGTTCTTTCCAACCATTCATTTAAGCGGCGGTCAAAAAGTGAGATTCCAAGCATCTTCCTCATTATTTTCCGTTGGGTGACCTTCAGCATGTTGATTTCCTCTTTTCTTGTTGTCCAAGCTTCGCAGCCATAGAGTAGAGATGGCTCAACATAGGCTTCGAGCAGTCTTCGCTTAAACTTCATTGGAATTCTTCTGTTAGTGAAGTAGCTACAGAAGCGGTTGAACGAGTTCCATCCTGAAAGAATCCTTCTCAGAATTTCGCATCTTTGGTTGCCGTCAAATGATATTTGTTGACCAAGGTTCACGAAACTGGTACAGTACGAAATGGTTTTGGCCTTGACAAGGGTTGGCATCTCCGAGAAATTAGTCATGGCCAGAGTCTTCGAGAAGTTGATTTCTAGACCAACTTCTTGGCTTCTATCGCTAATTTCTTGCAGCATGGAGTTTAGCTCTTGAGCGCTGTGGGCGAAGACTATTACATCATTGGCGTACCTGAGCTGATTGAGCCGACGACCATTTACAATGATACCGTTATTGCTCCAGTCTACGTTGCGAAAGTCCGTTTCGAGTACAGCAGCAAGTAAGGCAGGGGACAGGGGATCACCTTGACGAACTCCACGTTTGGCTTCAATAGGAACAGAGCGGCCACATACGTTGATAGTGATACCTGCACGAGCGTAGGTGTTATAAAGAAGGCGAATGATCTTCGGATGTATTCCTTGTTGGTGCAGAGATAACCAAATAATGTCGTGTTCCACAGAATCGAAGGATTTGGAGTAGTCTATAAAAGCCATATGCAGTGGAAAATTGTACTCACGGCTCTTTTCCACAAGTTGGTTGACGGTCTGTATGTGGTCGACAGTGGGGAATTTCTTGCGGAATCCAGCTTGCTCGACAGGTTAATTTTCTTATAGTTGGACCAGCATTCGTTGTAGGATGCTAGAAGAGGAGGCTTTGTAAACGGAAGACAGCAGGGCGATGGGACGAAAATTGTCAATATCCAGTGGATCTCCTTTCTTAAATAGCAGGAAGAGGGATGAGTCGGGTAGGGTCGGGGGCAGGAGTTCATTCTCAAGGAACTTGATGAACAGGGCGGGTAACGGTTCTTCGAAAATGTGATATCCATTTATCAACATTTCTGCTGTGATGGTATCTGTGCCTGGCGTTTTTCCCGGCTTCATCCTTCTGATTGCATGTTGACTTCTTCGGGTAGAATGGGGGGTGGGTCATCGATTCTGCGCATTGTTGGAAGTGAGGGCGGTCGTGATGAGGAAAAAGCTCAGTGCAGAATTCTTGAGCCACGGCTGCGACGCTATCAGGGGACTTGGCTATTGAGCCATCATTTCTCTTCAGTTGAAACAGTGGTGTGGTGTAGATTTTGCTTGCCTTGAGGGCTTTGCGAAGACTTGATCCTTTAGAAATGGCCTCATGCAAGCGCAGCAGATGTTTCTGATTAAGGTCGGATTTCAAAGACAGTCGTAGAGCCTTGCTCACCGTCGAGAACTCCACCGTATTTCTGGCTGATGTATCATGGAGGAGCCGATGTCGGGCTTCATACAGCAACTTTGTATTCGGAGAAATGTGAGATTCTGTTGGTAATCTTGATGATGCTATATCAACAGCTTGTCTGATCGTATTCATCATCTGCTCGTACGTGTTCAGTTGGGTATTGGTCACCAGTATAGTTGTACAATTTCGAAAAAAATGTCGAACGAACGAAAATCGAAATTTTTTCGTTTGAGATCTTTTCGAACGAACGAAAAATGAAAAAATTTCGTTCGAAAAAATTTTAAACGAACGAAAATCGGAAAATTTTCGTTCGAAAAAATTTCGAACAAACGAAATTTTGAAAAATTTCGTTCGAAATTCGAACGAACGAAAATCGAAAAGTTTTCGTTCGAAAAAATTTCGAACGGACGAATTCCAAAAAACTTTCGAAATTTCGGAAATCGAACGAACGAAATTCGAAACTAATCGAAATTTCGTACTTTTTTCGAAATTCGTCGAAAATTTCGAATTTCTTTCGAATTTTGTCGGAAATTTCGATTTTTTTTTCGAAATTTGTTTGAAAAAATTCCGAACGAACGAATTTCGAAAAATTTTCGAACGAACGAAAATTGAAAAATTTTCGTTCGAAAAAATTTCGAACGAACGGAATCTGAAAAAATTTCGTTCGACGAATTTTCGAACGAACGAAAAAAAATTCGAAAAATCTTTCCAAAATTTTTTGAAATTTTCGTTCGCGTACAACTATAGTCACCAGCTGCCCGAGGGTTGATGCAAATAGAGGTTTGTTCAGCGAGATTTTGGGCTTCGGTGTTTGGGAGAAGTGGTGGTATCGCGTTCTGAAGCGTAGCGTAGCCATCATGAGCCGATGACCGCTGGCAAACTTGAAACGAACAATGACGTCAACGTCAAGAAAAATTGAGGAGTCTGCGGACAGGACGAAATCGATAACGTTCTTTGTTTGCATGTTTGGTGATATCCACGACAATTTTCTTGAGGGTCTTTTTCGGAAACGGTTGTTCATAAGCTACAGTTCATTCTCTGAGCAGAAGCTTGCAAGCGTGTTTCCTCTGTCATTTCGAATACCAAGTCCATGAGGTCCAATAAAATCTTCGCCGACCTCTCCACATCCAACTTTTGCATTGAAGTCGCCGACGACAATCTTTTTCTCCAGATGACCACGTCTACGGTGCACTGCGAAATGGAAACGTGCTAGAAGAGCTCCGTAGATTTGTTCGAGGAATTCTTCGTGTTCGTTGTCATCGTGGGCAGAGGTGAGAGCGTAGCCTTGAGCAACTCGAATTCGGGAACGATTGATTGCCACGTCGACATAGGAGACTCGGTTGGATATAGAGTGAAATGAGCAGGAATTGGTCCATTTTTTGTTGATGAGAAATCCTGTCGAATCGGCAAGGAAAAGCGTGTGTGAAGTCCGCTGCAACACAAAGACTACTCTTCCAGATCTTTGAGTCCCAGAGAGTCCTATAATGTGTCAAATGGTACATCTGAGGCTGCTTCTTCCAGTTCGGCTATCCTTGTGTCGGTGCGAAGGGTGCGGCAGTTGATGGTTCCGATTCGGAAGTTGAGCATGATGTATGTAAGCATGGTGTATGCAAGCAGTAGGAATTGTGAATTTAAAAAAAGTAGGTTTGAAGCGCTGCCAATTCTTAAAAACTCTTTTCTGTATAGGTGAGAAAACGACCTTTTTCACCTTCACCACCTCTGGACTTGGTACATTTTTGGATGTCATCCTAGTAGTGTGAAGCCTCTCCACACCATGCTTTGGGGATGAGATTTTGCGAGCAGCCAGACGAATAAAAAACGATTTCACCTTAATCGCAATGTCACACCTTTATGTCACTTTCGCTTTGCTTTCTACCAGTGAGGTGAAATACGCAAACTTTCACGAAGAATCACCATATCAAATCATTTCGTAAACTCATTCCAAGGGGTTTCAGAGGAAAGCAAATTGCCCACTTTATGAAGAGCCAGTTCACAAGCGGTATCCGCTTTCTAATTCCCACAACAAAAGATCAATGGAATCCCTGAGCGCGGTTAATACTAGTCGTCAATTTCTTTGCGCTATAACTCCGCCCCCATTTTCTGAGTTGCGGTGCTGAACTCAGACGAAGTGTCGCTCAGCGCCCAGCTAGAAAGCCGGCGTCGGCAGTTGGTAGTGGCCATGGAGCCCGAAATTCGAAGATTTGTCGCCCGCGGTAGTGTGACTATGGCGGGCGCGCCGGTGACTGTCGCGGCCGACCAGCTGCTCAATACCACGGAGACAAGCCCCTCTTAAAGGCAGTGTTCACGATAAGAACCGTATTCTAGTTTTCGATGTTTTTGAGTAGGTGAATCCACTAACAATAAATAGAGGTTAATCGGGAATAGTCTCCACAGATTACTCATATATCGTACAAAAACTGTTTAAAGAAATCTATGAAAAAGTTTATTATGCCTGTTGGTGTACTTCGGGATACTGCAGACAAAGCGTTAAACCTGACATAGGAAATGGTTTGTCCAGCTTAAAAACTCTATGTTCAGCGACTTTGTTTTCTGTTTATTGTATCCAAAACTCTTCACAAGTAAGATGGGCCAATGCACATGCTGGGATGTTAGAATCCTCCGCGATAAAGAATATTTGAAAATTTTGGTGCCTGCTCCTCCGGTGAAACGAAAGCAGGACATCTGGTATATGCCGTGGGCGGGTGATGCAATGGTTTGGCTGGTTCCCCATATTTTCACACACTTTCTGGCCGCTTTTCATCGTAGTTCCGTTTTCGCTCGTTTTAGAGGGATACAAAGCTTACGTTTTTTGCGAAATAAGGGAATTTTTCTCCTCGTGAACACTATATTTAAAGGCAGTGGTCACGATGAAAAACGTTATCGAAAAAAACTACAAAAATCACCTTAGATTTAAAACAGCTCAAAAACTATGAAGGTAGCGCGGTGAAAAACGGGCTAGAATTAGGGTTATTAATACCCTAAATTTCCAGTTCATGCACACGTGCACAGAAAGATCACAGTGTCATGCCAAGCATTCAAAAATCATCGACACTCAGAGGAAGAAATAAATGCAAATTTACCAAATAAAAAACTTGAACAATGAAAGCAAGCAGTTCAACCAATGTTTTTGACTAGAAATGGTAGTAATCCATTCAAAACTACGAGTTTCGAAATGGCCAAAACATGCAGGTATTCTGCGAGTTTCGACCTCACAAGAAGAGGCGATTTTGAGGCAATATAGCAATAAACAGGTTTTGAACCGTATCCATAGTGTTCCCCGACTTCAAAGGCGGTCATCTTCCAAATCTGGTGCAAAATGGTCAACCGCTTCTATCCTGTGCTCGCTTCTATGGAGCTAATTGCGGGTAAACCTCATGGTTTCGGGCACCCTCGCGAGATCGCTGAAACTGGCAGCAGGCTCTGTCTCTAGGCGAGGTGGGCAGAGAGAGGCGAAACAGCGCAGCGGTGGTGGAGAAGCGGGAGACTCCTAGTTTCGGGGAGAAGAAGTGGTGCGAAGGACTTTTTCGTCCATCATGCGAGGTGGGTGCTGTTTCGCACAGGCTGTCAGCAAGCGCGCAGACAGTGGCAGTCATAAAATTATTGTCAGCCGACCTCCAAGGATACGCCTCGGCAAAAATCGGTAGATCGCGCGTTTTGAACGCGGAAAAGCTTGGATTTGGTCATGTTAGCGTGAAAAAACTTCATTATAAACTATTTTAACACTAATCTAGCTTTGATAAATTATCAAATCGAAGTGATATGAACATATCCATAAGATTAGGAGCATTTTGAGCCGGAAAAGCGAGTATTAGGTTTGATTACCTTGGAAGTAGCGAAATTAATTCTTTTGGCAGAAGTCAGGCGTTGACACCATGCTCAACTGATAAGATTATAGCTCTTCGAGTTATAAGTTTTCGCACCAGTGGAGGGATAACTTACTCCTGATGACCTGGGAATCGAAAAATTAATTCCTTTTGACACAAGTAATGAACTGATACCTTATCAAATTAGACTGATGATGTCATAAATCCATTATTTTCACGTTTTTAGATGGAAGGAGCGGGTATTTGCTACTGATAGGCTGGCCATAGCAAAATTAATCTTACTTAGTACAATGGGGGTGTGTATACAAGTCTGTTGGTACCTGCTCGTTGGTGCCCCTGCTTCTACTGAACCCAGCAGACGTTTGAGTGTACACAGGGAACATTCGAGCGATATAGCGTGCACAACTATATCGCGAAAGTTTCCCATACATTGCATAAAGGTGTCACCGTCCGGCACACTGAGGCCTCTGGTCCATAACACCTTAAGATCCGTACCTAGGGAGTTCATGGAGTCTTTGGTCACAAGCCACAGTTTCGCCACCCTGAGCTGTCTATCGCTGTCGAGTGATATCCAAAAAACTGCGCTATCCAGACTTCTGAGCTATTTCCATGCACCGTTTGCTGCTTTGCAGGAAACCCGTCTCAAGGATAGACCCGTCATCAGCGTGGGAGAGGACACACTCTACTGCGGTAAGGCTGACGATAGGAGAGTGGGAGGCTGTGCAATAGCTGTAAGGAAGGATTTCAATGGTATGGTCAAGGAGTTTGGCTCAACGTCGTGCCGAAATGCATTCGTACGACTTCGGAATCGCAGAGGATTCAATCTGTGGATAGTGAGTGTTCATGCGCCCACTGAAATCACCGGAGACAATTCGAAGGATGTGTTTTATGAGTAACTCAATACGTTGCTGGCCAGGTTACCTTGTCAACATGCTGTTGTCATGGGGATTGACGCAAATGCGAAGATGGGACTTGATCAGGAATCCGAAGTACTCGGTAAATGGTTCTTCCCAGTGGAGCAAACATCGGACAATAGCTACCGCCTTGTCGACTTTTATGAACGCAGTGGTCTAATGATTGCACGGACAACCAATAGGAATCATCGCCGCCATCACCTTACGTGGCAGGGACCAACCCAGCTCTCTCCAGAAGAGCAGCGGAGGCGGAAGATGACAACTTTGAAAGTACAGCTTGACGATGTCCTGACGAGGAATATTCCAGTATCGGACATTCGAAGATCTAGAGCTGTGTGGGATGCCGCATTCGATTCGGATCACCGTCCTGTTCTGTTGAGCTTCACTGCGAGGATTCATAAGTGGAAGCGAGGGGCTCAGCCTCTCCAGAGGATTGACATGACAAGTCTCAGAGATGAAGAGTGCAGAAGGAATTTTCGACAACGCGTTCCTATTCACATCGGAGTACGGAATAAGGAAAACCTTGCGACTCGGATTCTTTTGTCAAGTGCATCCAGGACGCTTCGAAAGACGCACTCCCGGTTGTAGAGCCTAAAAAGAAGTTCGCCTACGTCTCAGAAGAAACAACATCTACCTACAACAGAGTATGTGCTCTCCGAACTGCAGGAAACTTCGTGGAGGAGAAGCATCTGAGGAGGAATTTGCGTCGGCAGCTTCAAAGTGACCGCGAACGAGAGTCGACGTGTAGAGCTTAAGAGTTCGAGAAGGCTTGGGAGGAGAAGAATCCGTAGAAAGCCTACACGTTGCTGCGACAGTATAGCGGGAAGATGAAGAGATGTTCTCCTGACTTGAACACTACCAATGGAGTTGCAGTTGGTGATGCGACGCTGCCAATATGGAAGGATTACTTCAGTTCACTATTAAATCGTTCAGTACCTGAGCTCCCGCATGTTCAGAGAGCACATTACGATGTCAGTGAGGAACCGCCGACTGAGTCTAAAGTTTTAGATTGCGTCTGGGATTCGTGAACCTCTTCACAAGAAGCTATCCTTCACGGATCCTAAGAACGACAAAGGAATCTCTCTACTTCGTGTCATGTGCAAGGTTTTAAAACGTATCATTCTCGAGCGACTTATCAAACATCGTGAAAGAACGACCAGGCATGAGCAAGCCGGTTTTCGACCTGGAAGATCGACCATCGACCAAGTGTTCGTCGTGAGAAGAGTAATTGAATCGTGGCAGCGGTATTCGAAGCCATTACAGCTTGCTTTTTTGGACTTTGAAGCCGCGTTCGACTCTCCTCATCGTGATCGATTGCTCAATGCTCTGCGTGCAGATGGAGTCCCGGAAAAGTATGTTCGGTTAATCGAGGACATGAACAAAAGAACAACAGCAGCAGTTCGTACACCTGTCAGATTTACGTCAGCTTTCGAGGTGAAAACAGGAGTAAGGCAAGGAGTCGTTGCAGGACCTTTTCTTTTCAACTTCGCCGTTGATGACATCATGTATAGAGTTGCAGAACAGTTTCCTGCGGATGTGATCCTAACATCAGGACGCTCCCTTGTCGACCTGGAGTACTCCGACGACATTGTGTTATTCGCTAAAAACAACGCAAAACTGCAAAGGATTGTGAACCTCGTTTCGAAGCATGCCGCAGCCTATGGACTTCGTCTTCGTCCCGACAAATGCAAGCAGATGTGGGTCTCTCAGAGGCCTTCAACGGGAGTTTGTGTGGACGGACAACGTATCGAACTGGTGGACGATTTCTGTGATTTGGGCTGTTTGCTGAAGAACGATGGTAGTTATGCAGCGGATATTCGACAACGATGTGCGTAAGCTACGTCATTTAATTCTCTAACCAAGTGTTTGTGGTCTACTACCATCGCGAAGGAAGTCAAGTTGCGCGTCTACCTATCCGCTATTCGCCCTATCATGATGTACGGATCGGAGACGTGGGCAGCACCGAAGACACGGATGGAAAGTTGGATTGCACGGAGAGGAAGCTTTTTAGGCGTTTGCTTGGATTTTTCTGGCCGCGTGTATGCCATAACGAAGACCTTTACAAGGAAATCGACGCAGTACATCAACGCTTGACACGAGGGAGGTGCCAGCATCTCAACGTCATCTCAAGCAGCAATGGAAAGTCGACTTGGACTGCTCGGGCATATACTAAGAAGAACGCAAGATCGTCTCGTACAACACGCTTCAAGAATGCTTCCAAATCCTGTCTGGAAACGGCCACCTGGGCGTAGGCGAAAGTTCTGGACGGATGTGCTTAAAGAGGATTTGAAGTCACTCGGCATCGAAAGACAGTTCAGGCGCGATGTTTTGTTTCAGGAAATGGAATAGTGACAGCTGGATGGAATGTGTTCAAATTGTGGCTGAAGACCGTGAAAAATGGACACGGCTGACTACTAGAACAGCACACCTCGGTGAGGATGCGAAATGACCGCGTCAGGCGAAAGCCAACCGATTAAGTCAAGTAAGTCACTTAGTACAATTCAGGCACTGAAACCTTACCAAATCAAATTGATGAGGTCATAACTCTACGATGTCGAGCAATGTAAACCGAAGTTGTTCCTTAGATTTTTTTTCCGATCGAATCGATTTCAGACTTACGCGATTTTTCGATTTTTTTATTTCTTCTATATATCATTCGGTTTTCGATTACGTTCGGAAATTTCGTTTTTGTTTGATTCTTCGATTTCCAAAAAGTGATCGAAATGTGATGTTTTAAATTTTGTTCTTCAATATTCAATGTCTCGGAGATCCTAGTCGGAGCCATGTATCAGGGTGATGCAGAAATTATCGAGCATCACTTTGCTCGTTCGACTGAGTTTCCCAGACAGCTTTTGATCGGACAGTAAGTACAAATGTAAATGTGTAGGTACAGAGAAAACAAAAATCTTTGTCTTATCAAAATTTTCTTAATTCTAAAACTTCCTAATTTTCTCAAGGAGGTCCTCAAGTTCCTGTGAATCCGTGTTCTGAGGAATAAGTCGAAAAAAAAAGAAATTTTTTATTCGATAAAAAATAATTTTTTTCATCAAGTGCTAGGATCATATGATTTGAATTTTTCATGATTTCATATGTCTCAATCCACATGCTCAATTTCTGAATTCACAAAAAATAAAATTCCGGGACACGTTGCTGGTTGTTCGGGAGGATAAGCGGAAATTCATTTCGAAATTTCACGAAAATTCAAGGTATGGGCTGAGTGTAATAAAACGTTTCTACAATTTTTTTCACAGTGTCTACAAATTTTCTAGCAAAGCCTCAAAACTGCGAAAGTTGGTAGGGGATTTGCACTTTTCATTAGAGTTGTGACCTTTCCAGTCCGATTTGATAAAGTATCAGTACCCGAAGTGTGCAAAAAAAGATCATTTTGCTATGCCCAAGTCATCAGGAGAAGCATGATTTTTTCCGGATGGATGAGAAAATTTTTTTCGAACCAACGAAAAATTTTGCTCATGCAGCCGTTCAAACGATAGAAATAAGTCAGAGATTTGAAGGTCCTGCTCTTGTGCGAGGTTAGTAGGTGCTGAGAAGAAATAGGCAACAGTAGGTTTGACACAAGAGGTGAGAGGTGAAAATTGCGGCAAGGATTAACAGCAATCATATTTATACCATGGAACAAATAGAATCCGTCGAAGAACATTGAGGAAAATGAATAGGCGTGTAGCTATTGAGGTCCTTTTATTGTAGTCCAGAAGGCCGATCGAATTTACATGAATGAGGAACGACTTGAATAGATTCTTTCACATGTCTTGTACAGGAAAGTATGTAGGAATTGAGTTTTGAGTTCCGCTTGACCAACCACTCCATTATATACGCCTTGAGTGTACAATTTTCACTGCTCCATTCCTCTATCAATTTACGCTTTTAAGTAGGTACTATGACGTTAACTCCTAGTTTGAGCGTCTGCTGTGGCCAGAAACGCAATGCTGTGTTCGCAATGGGAGACACCTACAATGAAAACATCACCAGGGCACAGTCCGATCTCGGTGCAATGCCAGTGATCTCCGCTATGGTTAAAAGCACTGAGGGTTCAACTCCTTAGAGGGACGAAGTTTCGCAAAGAAACGCAACACCTCGCATGATGATGCGTGTGTGGTCCCGGTTTCAATCAGTTCATTCTGTGAGTTTCGAACGTCAGCTCGCGACATAAAACTCGTAGTTCCGCATGGATTACTACCGTTCTAGATGTTTACATAAATCCGAAAGATCATTGATTGAAATTCAATTTCAAGCCAGCTGATGTTCTCGATATTAGAGATCATCGTTGCCGATGATGTGGGGTGGACTCGTCCACCATCGAAGGATAAGAAAGTTCAGGCTTCGAATTTGGCCCAGAACAGCTATTTTTTCGCGATTTTTTCTTATAGGTTCTACTACTCTATACCCAGAAAAGGGTTTAGAGAGGAGAAGAAGACGAGCATATTTGAGTGCGACCACTGCCTTTAAGACGAGCCGCCGAATCCTGAAAGGCCCGGGCGACGAGATCCCGAATTTTACGGAATGGGTGTAAAGCCCGTTCTCGGCACAGCGACAAACTTTGTGGCCAGCCTGGCACACAACGCGGCCAGTGCACCGTCAGGGCCACCAGCGGTTGTGGAGACCCTCTAGCGGCTGGGCGGAGTCAAGGACCGCAAACTTGGATAACTGAACCGTCAGAACTGCTGACATCTGATGTCTGTCTCCAGGGCGCATCCTATGTTTTCCTTGGAAATGGACGTCGTGGGCATCGAGCGCCGTTTTGGTTCGTGCTCCGCACACGATAGACACTATCTCGCGCTTCTCCCCGTGAAATGCACGTTCTCGTGGCGAGCACGTACTAATCGCGTGCCTCGGAAAAAGCAAGCGGCTCGGTGGGGGCTTCGAGCTTTTTCTTGTCTGAGGACCTATGTTGCTCTAAAACGCCTTTATCCAAGTTCTGCATCAAAATGCAGCTGTGAAGGCAAGACGTGTCCAAAAAGCTTCATTTAGAAACGAGTTCGAACAAAGAAATAGGTGAGGGAACGCAGTTATGAGGACATGCATACGAAAACCGAGGAAATGGCAGTAAACATTACGAAAATAAATTTGCAGTTGCTATGATATATTTCTGTATTATAACTATAAAATGAATCCATCTTACTAGCTACAGAAGCTACTGCTCATGTACGCGGAGAAAACTCCCAAAATATAAACGACGACAAAGTAGAAATGAGCTCAACACTTAATAGACCTCGTGTCCACACTAGAGTGTTGGAACGAATAATTTTTTTTGAGTATTCGAATAAACGAATAATTCGAATATTTCACTTCTTCGAATATTCGA
Organism: Aplectana chamaeleonis; assembly: GCA_029168955.1. Taxonomy (NCBI): domain Eukaryota; kingdom Metazoa; phylum Nematoda; class Chromadorea; order Rhabditida; family Cosmocercidae; genus Aplectana; species Aplectana chamaeleonis. The sequence goes on from JAPDOI010000553.1 coordinate 234,593, forward strand.
TTATTCGAATAAACGAATATTTTACTTCTTTGAATATTCGATTATTCGAATAACCCGAATAATCCACTTCTTTCAATATTCGAATATTCGAATATTGTTTGAATAAACGAATATTTGGGGAACACTATTGCGTACTATCCCATCCAATCCACTCGGGCAAACTGGGGCATCGACAACAGGTTGAGAAGTTGTCATCTCATAAACTGCACCCTCTTGACAACTCAAATCGCTCGCATTGTAAGCCTGATAACTGCCCGTTGCCCAGCGACGTCCGCCTGTTGTCTGTCTGTTGACATTTTGACCTGTCACGTTTAGCGGCCTATTTAGCAGCGCTTCACATCCAGCAAGACTTTTATGTGGCTTAGGAACTACTTTGCACCGACCCGCGTCGCGGTCGGCGCATCGGTACGCATCGCGGTCAGCACACCTACACGCATCGCGGTCGGCACACCGACACGGGTCGCGGTAGGAAAACCGACACGCGTCGCGGTCGACACACCGACACGAAGCGTATTCGGTAGACCCACGCGTCGCGGCTGGGTCGCCCAACCTCCACTGAGGCCGCCACCGGATGGGCAGGGCTTCCAGATGCTGGGCGGGGCCAATGAGCCGCATACTTGGGTAATTGAACCGGCTGCACTCTTATCACTTAAGCTCAGCATACACGCTCGTAAACGTGGTTGAGATACTAACTACGGAAGTTGAATGGCATGGCTCAGAATACAACGCCTACGCATTCTGAAGCGTCAAAAACGACCACAAGTGACGCTACACGACTGAGGAGTCAGCCCCGCACCTGTATTTGCGTCCTCCCCAAACAGGAGTGCTGGGCCATTCCCACCATTGTCGATGTGTATGACTCACTTATTGTCCTCATTGTACCACCCACAAGCGTCGCCGATGGTGGGAATGGCCCAGAACCCCTTTTTTGGAGGAGGACGCAAATGCAAGGGCGGGGCCAACTTCTCACACGTGTAGCGTCATCGTGGGTAGTTTTTGACGCTTCAAAATGCGTAGGCGTTGTGTTCTGAGCCATACCATCATATTTCCGTGGTTATCTCAACCACGTTTATGAGCGTGTACTCTGAGTTTTGGCCGAGAATTAGCCGCGAAACAGACGCAAAATGCCTTTTCCCCGAGTAATAGTCGCGAAATAGCCGTCAAATAATGCTGGCTGCGAAATAGTCGTCAAATAATGCTCGCCGTGAAATAGCCGCAAAATACCCGCTAAATTGCCGCCAAATTTGTGGTCTGCTTCGGTCTAGTTTGGTTTAGCTTAGTTGAGTTCAGTTGAGTTATGCGCGGTTTATGCGATGGCGAACTTCCTAGTGCTGCTTAGCCGTGCCCTACTCCGTAATCTCAGCGACAATTCGAAAAAACTCAGCGACAATTCGTAGTTAGTCGTTGAGACCGACACCATGTCACTGGGAACTCGCCGTGTAATATCTCGCTTCCCAGCTCCATGAGACGTCTGGGCGACAACAGACGTTGAGTGGCTCAGGATCTGGCACGAACTTGAGACTACATCCAGCTGGTCGTCCTAGGTGGCTGGAAACCATCGAATTCCACGTCCAGCATTATGGAAGGAGAGAACTTGAGCTTTTGCGTCAGAATTCAGGTGAAGTTCACCGGGAAAGTAGACAATTAGCATCACCTCGAACCAGTTTCATGAAAATACACATGAAAATGGCTCATTCTGGCCATCATCATGAGAAATTTCATGTTGCTCAAGTGTTGCTATATTTGTGAGCCGCTCGAGATTTAAAATTTTCTCTATAACTAAAGGTGAAATGGGCATTTCTAGCGTTTTGACAAAATCCTACGAGCAATTTAAAGGCAGTGTTCACGATAAATTTCATTTCCGATATTTCCACGGTTTACGAAGGTCTGGTGCACTATATATCAAGGCATGCTTGAAAAGAACACGGAAGACGCGTTTTCGAGCAAAAATATCCCCTCCCTTATTTACGTTGATTTCTGAGCGTGGAGGAATTGACCGCTAGACGGATAATACATATCAGTACAATGAAGCAAACAGTTAACTTATCAGCACTTCCTTCACTTGATCATTCCTATAATCTGAGTCTTCAATTGTTCCTTTCGAGGGGCGGATCTGGAGCACGGGGCGTGTCTGGGACACCAAAACGCTTGTTTGCAGCCGTTATTTTGCCGCTCCTGGCTCGTTTTCTACCGTTCCTTTGGCACTGGGAGCCTAGGACCCTTCTCCCCTATCATTTTACTGTGGAAAGTCAACGAGGATGATCATCGTGAACACTGCCTTTAATATATTGTAAATACTTGCTGTACTGTGCTTACCTGGGCCAAATTCCTGTCAGCAATTGCGTCTCGACACGCTTTGCGGCCGCGAGCTTTCGAGTCGGAAAAGTTTCCAGCGCCGCAGCTGCGGATCTGTTGACTCTAGGCGGGTTTTAGAGACTGGAAACTAATCAAAATTGAAGAAAACTGTACAAAAAAGCCATATCGTGTCGGCTTTGGAGCTGGAAACTCGATTGACTCGAGCGCGTGCGGCCGCAAGACCCAATTGCGGACCGGAATTTAATCCAGATAAGCACAGTAACTTAAAATTTATGAGGTACTGAAGAATTGTGAGAAATTAGTAGTCACTACGCTAAGATGTTTGAAATGTAAAATCAGGGCAAAATGGAGGGCGATCTTGTCGAACATTCAAATTATTCGTGCTGAATATTCGAATAAACCGAATATTTCACTTCTTTGAATATTCGAATATTCGAATAAACGAATATTCCACTTCTTTGAATATTCGATCATTCGAATAACCTGAATAATCCACCTCTTTGAATATTCGATGATTCGAATTATTCGAATGTTCGAATATTCGAATATTATTCGAATAAACGAATATTCGGGCAACACTCTAGTAGCTAGATGCCTCACACGGAAACCGGAGATGCCCAGGGTTTCGGAGGCATCTAGTCTAATTTTGACACGAGAATTTACGTAAATTACGGAAAGTTTAGCCTCAATTGGTGAAATTTTAGCTACAGCGCCCGCATAATCTACGTGAATTCTCGCTACAGCATCCGCATATTCTACGTAAATTCTCGATACAGCCCTCGGTCGATCGACTCAATAAGTCCCGATCCGTACTAGAAAGGCGATCCTCTCTGGGATCGACCGCAACGCCGTTTCTTCCTCACGGCATGCACCTTCCCAGCGGCCAAAAATATCCTCGGCAAGGTCTTCCAGAGAGCGACACGGGGTCACCCTCCACGACCAGCCACAGTCTTTCAAGTAAGCACTCTGTGAGTTGACTGGGCCAACACTGTTCGAACGGCATCCCAGCGTTCCGCGTAGCCAGCGCGGGTTTAAGATTGCATTACAACACAGGCTGTCGCTAAATCCGTAGATTCTCGCTACAATTTTATAGCGAGAATATACGGGTTTAGCGACAGTGAGATCAATGTTTCGAATTTAGCCTTCGTTTTTACGTAGAATACGCGCAGAATTTGCACCCTTGTAGCCTCGACACAAGAATATGCAGGTTTTAGCTATCATAGCTAAAACCCGTAAATTCTGGCTACATGGAATGGGGCGGCGTTTCAGGCCGCGCCCTCGGAGGCATCTAGCTATGCATTGGCAGAGTTGGGCTTTTGCGTCAGGATTCAGGTGAAGTTTACCGGGAAAGTAGACAAATAGCATCACCTCAAACCAGTTTCATGAAAATACACATGAAAATGGCTCATTCTGGCCATCATCGTAAGAAATTTCCATGTTGCTCAGGTGTTGCTATACTTATGAGCCGCTCAAGATTTAGACTTTTCTCTATAACTAAATGTGAAATGGGCATTTCTAGCGTTTTGACAAAATCCTACGAGCGATTTAATATATGGGAAACACCTGCTATACTGTGCTTATCTGGGTCAAACTCCGGTCCGCAATTGCGTCTCGACACGCTTTGCGGCCGCGCGCTTTCGAGTCGGAAGAGTTTCCAGCGCCGCAGCTGCGGATCTGTTGATTCTAGGTGGGTTTTAGAAACTGGAAACTGAACAAAATTGAAGAAAACTGCATAAAAAAGCCATATCGTGTCGGCTTTGGAGCTGGAAACTCGATTGACTCGAGCGCGTGCGGCCGCAAAGCGTGTCGAGACGCAATTGCGGAATGGAATTTAACCCAGATAAGCACAGTAACTTTATACTTATGAGGTACCGAAGAATTGTGAGAAATTAGTAGTCACTACGCTAAGATGTTTGAAATGTAAAATCAGGGCAAAATGGAGTGCGATCTTGTCGAATGTTCAAATTATTCGTGCTGAATATTCGAATAAACCGAATATTTCACTTCTTTGAATATTCGAATAAACGAATATTCCACTTCTTTGAATATTCGATTATTCGAATAACCCAAATAATCCACTCCTTTGAATATTCGAATTATTCGAATAATATTCGAATAAACGAATATTCGGGCAACACTCTAGTCCACACTGCGCCCACGCCAAAACTTCGATTTTTTCTTTTTACATCTAAAAAAACGAAATCCTTCTAATTATTGCTCTCATATCTATGCTTAATACAACTTCCATAATTGGTATGCAGATATTAGGCGCCATATATCTTCTTTGATATACGAAATTACAACAAAAAATAAATTTAAAAGCGCACTGAAGTGATTTGCCGTGGAGCGCGCCGGTCCGCTACGGGGCTACCCTGGAACGCGAGATCTCATAAGTGTTAAAGGCAGTGTCCACGATGAAAATCGTCTTCGAGTTTTTGCCGGAAATCGAAAGGTGCGGAGATCATGACAGCAGCAATGTCGAGAAACGGCTTGAAAAGAGCCCTTCAACGCCCTGAACTTTCTGTGTAAAGCGCCATCCCCGCCCACTACCTCAACGGCCACTGGTCGAGGCAAGCAACTGAAAAATCTATTCCGAGAAGAAAACAATATTCAAACCATGCGTTCCCGCTCAATCCGCGCATCGCAGGGAACAAATTGATCAACTGATAATCGTAAGTTTTGTTGAAGTGGATTTTCAGTTGTTTTGTAATGTTCAGTGGCCGTTGGGAATGGGCGAGGGGTTGCGCTTCACCGATAAGTTCAGGCCCGTGTAGTGCTGTTTGTGGCTTTTTAGCCATTTCTTCGAAAATGCTGTTGCCTCAGGCCCACGCCTTTCGAATTTTGGCGAAAACTCAGAAACGGTTTCTTTCCTAGACACTACCTTTGAAAAAAACAGCTGTTGATCGCACTAGTGAGAAAACATGTTAACAGTCCTTTACTTCGGGATCTTGAAGGGATTGGATGCTACTGCGCAAGCTCGCTGGTCTTTATTTCCATTCCCTTGTCGTGTTCCGCACCATAGCGGCCTAGTGAGATATAGAACCTGAAGAAGATAACTATTATTGACCCAGCTAAACCCACAATCCAACACCACTTTCTCTGATGTCCGACTCCCGCTCGGTGCCCAATGAGCTCCTTGTGGCTGACGCCAACCCTGTCCAGCACAGAACTTTCAAAAATTAATGAGGTGCGACACCTCTCATCTTTATAAAATGGGCTGAACATGGAATGGCTACAATAGAAATAATTAGTGCATGCTCTATTTCTCAGCGAGGTTTTTAGTGCGCTCCATCCTCGAGCACCGTGCACTCGCACTGCCTACTCTTGAATTTTCGTCCCAGATTCGTCATCTAAATGAAATCCTTACAATGGGAGTTCAGTCTCACGTCCATCTTACCGTGGGTAGCAAAAATCTGAAGAGCGGTGTTACTTGCTGTAGCGTTTTCATTTGCTCCGGGTTGCCAAGATTGAATGGTACTGTTCAGTGTCATGATTCTGAAAGTAAATTGTAGTCCTCAATTAAAGGTAGTGTTCGCGCACGTCACGGACGGCGCTTCAGGTCGGATCTTACAATTTTTTCGTACACTTCAGCACGTGAATAGTAGGCATGTTTCCCTTCAATTTCTCGCGTTCGAAGAGCGCGTCTCATGTCGTTTATTTACGTCCCCATTTGCGCCTCTGTCAGATTGACCTCAAAGTATTAAAGGCAGTGGTCGCGATCAAATATGCTTGTCTTTTTTTCTCTCTAAACCCTTTTCTGGGTTTCGAGTTGTAGGACCTGAAAGAGAAAATCGCGAAAAAACCGCTGTTTAGCGCCGAATTTGAAGCCTGAACTTTCTTGTCTTTTGATGGTGGACGAGCACACTCCACATTATGGGCATCGATGATCTCTCATATAAGGAACATATTGAAGTGATCGCTTTCATTGTTCAACTGTTTTTATTCGGTAATTTTGCATTTATTTCATCCTCTGAATGTCGATGATTTTTGACTGCTCGGCGTGAGACTGCTATCTTTTTGGGCGGCGCTGTGCACGTGTGCACGAACTGGCATCTTTTAGCCCTACGAACTCTAATTCTAGCCCTTTTTCACCGCGCTACCTACGTAGTTTTTCAGCTGTTTTCAAACTAAGCTGATTTTGGTAGTTTTTTCGATAAAGTTTCTCATCGTAACCACTGCCTTTAAACAAACCTTAACAACTAAAGCGCTTGAATAACACGAACCTACCGCAATTTCTGTATACCATCGGATGCTACCTGGAATTTCCGTAACCGTATCTTTGCATAAGAAAACAACGATTTTCAGTTCTTCCAAGCTGTTAAACTACATTACACATTTGAGAAATAATAGCTATAGCTGGAATGCACCTCATACATCAGTTTGCTGAATCGGCTGGTCCTATCATCCTGCACTACAAAAATGAATGTCGCAGTCAAGTCCAAGGTGGTGTCGTAAATGTAGTTGAACCGCGATCGCAGTTCGCGCCGGTCGCCATCTGATCCACCCACAACAAAGTTGAACTCCCGCCTTGGCGTTGCATCCACTCAACCAGCAATCATTGATCAAGCATCGATATTAAATCATAGGCGAAGACGATCTTTCAAAGTGGTCCTCTTCGTGTGCTACCGATGTGTCATCGTTGCTGAATAAGGTAGCACGCGACGTTACTAGATGAACTTCTAGAGTGCGGCTGCCCCTCTGCGGTGTTCATGAGCCATTTTGAGCTATTAACTTTGGCCTTAGCAGAACTCGATCTCAAATGGGAGTGCAGAGTGTTTTTGCTGCTGGCATAACGCGTTTAAAGATGGAAAAGTGGAAAAATTCCCGATCTTTCGCAATGATTGAATGCCAGAATATGCCTAAAGATGTCTCGTTTCCAAAACGCATTGCAAGCGAGCATTGTTAAGCTTAGACACTCGATATTCACAAACGGCACATTGTAAGAGCCATTAGAATTGTAATGGCCGCTTATGCCTCATGCCCAGTGAACTTGCCATTCGCCATAAAACCCTCTACTGTGCTCTAGAGGCTGAATTCCGGTCCGCAATTGCGTCTCGGAACGCTTTGGGGCCGCGCGCGCTTGAGTCGGTCGAGTTTCAAGCGCCAGAGCAGCCCGAGGTGACTTTTATTCAGTTTTCTCCTTTTTTCGAAGTTTTCAGTCTATAATAGCCACCCAGAGGCGTCAGATCGGTGGCTGCAGTGTTGGAATCGGTCAGACTCTAGAGCGTGCGGCCGCAAAGCGTGTCGAGACGCAATTGAGAACCGGAATTTGGCCCAGAGAAGCACAATACGTCCCCTCCGGCATGAAACTTATGGAACCGCATACCAGAAAATTCTTCTTGACCTGCATGAACACCAATGAAACATTTCAGAATCAGCATACAACTGCTTCAAACCATTAATTCGATTAGAAACCGCAGTTGTTCACTGTATAGTGAGATGCGGAAAGATAGGAAAAATCAATCAGCCACCGGATAAAACATGCTTCAAGCAAACTCAAAAAAAATCTAACTGAATTAGAAGAGAGCTGAAAACAGAAAACAACTGAATCGCTGGAAACGCCATATAGAAATTACAAAGGCAAAGGCACCAGAAAGCTAGAACAAGTCTAAATAAAAACGAGACAGGAAACAAGGCTGACCTGAAACGTCCTAGGAGAGCACATACAGGGGCACCATGAAGTGATAGAATAGGAGTGCAGTGTGTTCTGTTGCAGGAATTACGTATTAAAAGACGGAGAAGTGGAAAAAATCTCTATCTTTCACAACCATGATTGAATGTTAGAAAATGCCTAAAAAGATGTGACGTTTCGAAAACGCATTAAAATCATGAATTACTAAGCTTAGAGACTCGATATTCCAATTTGGGACATTGTACAAGCCATCAAGATTGTAATAGCCGTTTATGACTAAAGTCAAACAAAAAAATAAACGGGAATCCTGACGTTTCGACGCACATATGTACTTGATGCGATCACCCCGGTAGGCCCAAAAACAGGGAGACAGAGTCTACGAGCAGAAAAAAGAGAAAAAACACGGTACGGCTGGCCGAGCGCAAACTGTGAGAGAAGAGAGTGGGGAAAGGCTCCGTCCATAGCAGACGAACAGCGGCAAAGCGTTAAAGGCACAGTCCAACCTCAGAATCATTTTTCTGTTTTTCTGCCTGTCTTTGAAAACGGTCCCACTTTGATTACAATGATGTCTCTGAATTCGCACAAGACCCCTGAGAACGAAGTTATGGCCCTCAAAAGTTGAGCTGCGGAAGCATTGTGGACGAGTTGTCCGAGGCTTGGAAATTCGGCCATGTGCAACCGATGTATGGGGGCAGATCTGAGTAAAGAGAGAGGCAGAGAATGGAGGGAAGAATGGGGCTATTAATCGGAAACCATCGCTCATCTCGCCACTGTTGAGCTCGAAAGATTGTAAAAGGGGCGTGTCAAAGTGGCTCCCGGGAGTGGGCGCTCCAAGGTGGCTTCCTCTTATGTCTCGCTTATTCGGAGGAATTGAGAGCTCGCAGTTGGCAGGTGTTATATAGGGTGGGTCTACTTCACAATTTTGGGCAAATCTCAGATTTCGTCTCTGAGCTTGCAGTGTGCCTTCACGCGTCGTAAGCATCATGCACCAGCGATGAAACGCTGGCGCATGACGCTCGACGGCTGGCGCATTCAACATGCCCGAGGACGGCACGTGATTAACGATGGAATAGATAAGATCAGTGACAGCTGCTACTGCCGCTATGCCTCCACCCTCAGCGACAGGGCGGGTCCAGTGGTCGCTGGGGAGTCAGATAATAACGAATGTTAAAGGCACAGTCCAACCTCGGAATCGTTTTTTTGTGTTTCTGTCTGTCTTGAAAACGGTCCCACACTGAATCCAATGATGTCTGTGGAATCGTACAAGACCCCCTGGAAACGGAGTTATGGCCCCTCAAAAATTAAACCTCAGAAGCATGGTGGACGAGTTGTCCGAGACTTGTAACTTCCGTCATTTGTAACCGATCTACGCGAGCTGACCTGATTGAAGACAGAGGCTGAAGATAAAGGGAAGAACATGACTATTGATCAAAAACCTTCGCTCATTTCGCAATTGTCGAGCTCGAAAAATCGGAAAAGTGGCTTCCCGATGTGGGCGCCCCGGGGTGGCTTCCTCCTATATCTCGCTTATTCGGAGGAATTGAGATTTCGCACTTGGCAGGTGTTATACAGGGTGGGTCTACGTCACAATTTTGATCGAATCTCTGAGTTTGTCCCTGAGCTTGAATTGTGCCTTTAAAGATGCAAACCCCCAGCGTCACTTGGCGCTAGGTCGTCTGCTATGGACGGAACCAAAGGGGTGATACCCTCTATGCGTGTGAAGGCGCTAACGGTAGATCGTATCGGCAATCTGCAGCCGCTCACCGACATCCAACGACTTGGCACGGTCATAATCCATCCCCACTTTGTAACTATAAAACATCACGAAACATTCAATTCAGTATCAGTAAGAGTTACTATTACATTGCTGACATCAAGAGAAAAGATACAATATAATGGTTTGTCCGTAGCAACATTGGAAGATGGAATAGTGAGATTTTTTTTCGTTTTTGCGGATTCCTTCTGAACATTCGATTTTCCGCTTTCACTGTATAAATGGCGAAAAGCAGAAAACCATGTGAAATCTACAACCGAAAGTAATTCTGAAATTGTGATATCCGAAGATAAACAGAGTTTCGTAAAGAGTGTCAGATCTAAATCGTTTTCGCAAGTAGGGGAATTGAATGAAGGAATGCAAATTATGGAAGCCTCACAGCTGTCAAGTTCGTCGTTCGAAGATAATCCAACAGTTTGCTTTCCCGCCCTGTTTCCCTCTTCCGTTTGCTGCTGATTTTTATGCCGATTCTTTCCTAATCCGCTGCAACCACTGTTCGAATTGTGCTGAAATCTTTTCACTGTCAGAACCCCTAATCAACGCGACTTTGCAGTAATGGAAGGTGCAAGATAACTAACCACCTCAAATTCGTATTGCAACGTAGGTAAAACTGGTCTCTCTAGCACAAGAGATCCTGTAGGGAGAACCTGTCATCTGAAACGTTTGCAAGATAGAATTAGGAGGTTTGTGGAATCGTTGAGCGAAGCGAAAAGGCGGTAGGCGAATTTCTACACAGTTAAATCTCTCGAGGAGCTGGCTAATCCTCACCATTTCTATGCTCTGCCAACGCGTAGCTAGATGCCTCGAAGGGCGCGGCCTGTAACGCCGCCCCATTCCATGTAGCGAGAATTTAAGGGTTCTAGCTACGATAGCTAAAACCCGCATATTCTTGTGTCGACGGTACAAGGGTGAAAATTCTACGCGTATTCTACGTAAAAACGAAGGCTGCATTCGACACATTGATCTCTCTGTCGCTAAACCCGTACATTCTCGCTATAATTTGCAGCGAGAACCTACGGATTTCGCGACAGCCTGTGTTGAAATGCAATCTTAAACCCGCGCTGGCTACGCGGTACGCAGGGATGCCGTTCGTACAGTGTTGGTCCAGTCATCTTACTGAGTGATTACTCGACACTCTGTGGCTGGTCGTGGAGGGTGACCCGATGTCGCTCTCTGGGAGACAATGGTGAGGATAATTTTGACCATTGGGATGCTGCAGGCCGTAGGGAAGAAACGGCGATGCTGTCGATCGCAGCTGGGATCGCCTTTCTAGTACGGATCAGGTAGTCGAGCCGCGTGCTGCAACAGAGGTTTTCTGCGCCTGCGGACAGGAATTTCGCCCAGACAGCGTTCGTCGACGCATTATCACACGCGCTGTAAATGAGCAGTCAAAATTAGAAATTAGTTAAAGAGCGGCACCGGTAAGTGCTAGAGCTGTTTTGTTATTCTTGAAGAGAAGAAGTTCGAAATCATAGAGTGCCTAAATAGCGACATCAATCTGAATCATTTTCAGTTCATTGGCTGCGCTGACATCCTACATAAGAAGTCCTTCAACAATGATCAAGCAAGAAACTTACTATCGAGAATTCCATTATTTTTTCAGTTCGTTTCCGTTTCCACTTCCGAATTTCGGTTCCGTTGTTTTTTGCCATTTTATCAGCTTCTGTTTCCAGAAAACTTGCGAAAGTTTCCGCGCAGCCCTAGTCCATAAGGCGCAAAAGAGTAGAGTCACATTTGTCTCATTTTCCGAACTGACTGCTTCCATGTTCAATGCACGTGTCAGGGCATAGTAAACATTGGTAGGAAATAAGCGTGGTTCACATGGTCCCAGCACGATTATAATCGTGTTGAGTGATGTAACAGCCGTACTCCGCGATTGCGGACAGGAATTTGGCTACGAGAACGACACTACATACATAATTTTGCATGGGGCTGTACCAACCTCATTGTCATGAAATATGTGTAACTTTATTTTTATAGAGACTATGAAACTTCTGATGGTGCAACATCGTAATCTATTCTTTTTACTCGACCAATTTCCCTTCCGCAGTTGCGGGCAACCGCTGTTTTAGCGCACAGCACGTACAGTTCAACTCCGCATTGCCGTTCAATCCGCAAAGTGCACGCTGATTGCGAAAGCGTGCTGCGGCACGGTTGCGAGTATCTTCAGACACGGATGTGGGATCACCCGGGTGGTGGGATCACCCGGACACCGAAGGCGAAACTCGCCCGGGTGATCCCACATCCCTGTCTGAGGATACTCGCAACCGTGCCGCAGCACGCTTTCGCAATCAGCGTGCACTTTGCAAACGGAACGGCAATGCGGAGTTGAACTGTAGATCATCGTGCCGAGACCTCATCAATATTTTCCGTGTTCTTACATAGACTTTCCTTGCAGTGCGTGCCGCAACAGCGGCTATTTGTACCTGCAGGCCTGAGCTTCATTCCGATAGGGACAGTGCAAGAATATAGGTTCGTGGTTACGCTGCGTGATCATTGCGTTGGTCCCCTGGAGGTCCAGCACCCCACTAAGCAGCTTCTTGCGTCTCGAAGACTAATTTTCTGACAAGGGTGATAAATGCACAGAATTGAGCGCGTGTAAATCTCAACCGTAATGCATATTCTCTGGATTCTCTGGACAATGTTCAAAAGCTTCCCTTAGTGCTGTAGTTACACATCAGTGGGCGAAATGATTTATTTACATATTTGAGGTGTTTTCCTTCAATTTGATCTTTAAAGCATCGTTAAATTAATGTACTGTATCTGAGCGATTTGCCAGGAAGAATATAACATATCGGGAATGCTGACTTCAGTAAGATCGTGGACAAGCAGCCAGCTGTTCTGGTCCTACTGGATCGTTTGGTGGGCACCGCACTTGGAACTGCACAATTCCTTCTTCGTCCTGAAAGAGTTAAATAATTCACGTGGACGGGCGGGCGACTGAGTTAACTAGCAGAAGACTATTATGAAGTGAGGCACTTTTGAAATTTTAGATTATCATACTAGTGAGAAGGCTTTACGAGAACAATATTAGTGGAAAATCACTGAACATGATGCCTAAGCACAGTACTTTACTTCAAGTTTCCGCGCACTGAATATAGGATCGGCCCGTAAAACTTTCAGGATTCTCAGGAAATTTGATGAAGTTTTCTTTTAGAAATATCAGAAAAGAATATTTCATCAAAGCCTTTGAGACATGCTTGATGCTCTCGTGCATTATTTTTGGCAATTCTGAAGTATACGGAACAGGTATCACACATCCCCTGAGGTTCTCCATATAGTAACCAGCAGTAACTTGAGACCGACAAGACTTTCCTGAAAGGCCTGTTTCAGTACTTTCTCCTATGCGCTATAAATTCTATGTGCTCTTCCCCCACCATGCCAGAATGAATTGGAAGGACGGCCGAAACCTGAAAATGGGCAGAATGAAGACCTTGCGCTTGCAACATGAATTTTTGTTCCCAGCGTTCAGAGTGCGTTTATTACACTCTATTAGAGACAGTGCTACGAAAAAAGTTATCTTGAATATTGGACACGTACACCTGCTGAGAGAGAACCATCTGGCAAGAGAAGCCATTTTAGTGCAGTGCGAGGTGATAAAATTAAATACCCTGCGGGGATGCTTTTGGTACGAGTAACAAAATCTGCTAGTGTCATTTGGCCAAACATATATTCCAAAACGTTATAGGCCCGAAACTGTAGGTGACAGATGTGATTTCAAATTGGACCTGCCGCTAGTCCAAAAAACGAGAAGGGTACTCATACTGGTGCTCAGCGCAACAAATGCAATCGGGCTCCGCCCACTCTACGAGAAGCCAAGCTAACCACTCAAATCATGTTGAAGAAGTGGTTTTGCGCCGACGTCCGCCAGCTGACTTAGGTATTGCGCGAACTCGTCCAAATCTCCCCTCTCACACAGCAGCTCGTTCAACCCTAAATTTACTTGCAGCCAAGAGAGTCGCAATTTTAGCCGATTCTGATGGTTTTCCGTCATTTTTTCTTTAGTACTGGCCTGAACGGGTCCCATCTCCTCTATTTTTGGTGAAAAACCGGAGACGATTTTCATCGCGAATACTGCCTTTAAAGGCAGTGGTCACGATGAAAAACGTTATCGAAAAAACTACAAAAAACCGCTTAGATCAAAAACAGCTGAAAAACTAAGAAGGTAGCACGGAGAAAAATGGTCTACAATTAGAGAATCTAGGGCCCAAAGAAACTAGATCGAGCACACGTGCACAGCGATGACGAAACAGATCGCAGTCTTATGCCGAGCAGTCAAACATCATCGACATTCAGAGGGAGAAATAAATGCAAATTTAACGAATAAAAACAGTTGAATAATGAAAGCACCACTTCAGTCAATGTTTTTGACTAGATGTGTACATAAATTCGAAGGTTCATTGATTGACATTCAATTTCAAGCTAGCTGATGTTCTTGATATAAGAGGTCATCGATGCCGATGATGTGGAGAGGGCTCGTCCACCATCAAAAGACAAGAAAGTTCAGGTTTCAAATTTGGCCCAAAGCAGTGGTTTTTTTCGTGATTTTTCTTATAGGTCCTACTACTCGAGACCCAGGAAAGAATTTGGAGAGAAAAAGACGACAAGCATATTTGATCGCGACCACTGCCTTTAAGGTGAAGAACACAATTGATCACATGGTGGCACAGCCTTATTCTGATTCACATTAATGACATTTCGGAGTCTACAATTCTTCCAGATTAGAGACGACTCTTTTCTTTGTGGGCGTTAGATTTGTTGACGCATCGTTGAGAACTGAAGGAGTGTGGCAATCGGCCAACTTTCTATATACGGTACCGCGGTGAAGGTTGAGAGGATGCGCCTGTGTCTGCGTTTCCCTGTGTCTACCGCATATAAAGAGCTGGCAGATTGCCGAATATACTTAGTTCCTAACGAAACTTTAACATATGTTTTACCTTTGGATAGATCTCAACTCCAGGAGCATGAATATCGTCCTAGTTTTTAAAAAAGGAGGAAAAACACGCGGAGGCGCGTCATCGCGCGCCTCCTGACCAAGTCCTACCAACGGTACGGTGGTTTCCGCGCCCTCTCCAATAATTGTTATCATTTTTTCAGATATTATGAAGGTATTCTGGGAATGAGAATGGTCGTCTACCTACTCCTAGACAATTAGCTGACTCTCCGGACCAGAAGTAACCAGAAGCTGACGAATACCATTGATTAGTGTTTCTGCCAGCGGCAGAAATGGGAGAGCCAAAAGGGCTGTATTGTAAAGTTGGGTATGTAACTACCAACAAGAAACATCATAACTAGGCCCCACAATCATGCCATGAAGATTCCGCCTTAGCAACGTGTGGATGGAAGATGGCTCTAGAAACTACTGAAGTACATGCTCTAGCTGACTCTTTGGACCTACATTGATGCATTTTCCGGGACATTCACTAAAATTTTCATCATCAGATCATTCAACATCTTGCACATTGCGATTTTTGCAGAAGTCCACCATGAATGAACGCGTAAGGCCCTCATCAATGAACCACAGTGATGAAATTATGTCGGTGTACAGGGTGCGCCAAAATTACAGACACTCGATGAATCATCGATAGGAACCGGATCAAGATGCGAAAACATGGAGTAATTGTGAAGTGAACATCCTAAGTAGTTCATAAGCACGAAATAATTTTAAGACTTGAAGTTTTCTCCGTCAGCATTCAGGTGAGGCTTCAGACTCCCAAAAGCGCGTCGACTGTAGCGCGCAGCTGGATCTCAGCGCAAGTTCACCATAGCGATTTCTTCGAAGAACCGACGGAGCCATGCGGTTTTGTTATCTTTTTCTTTAAAGACAGGATTTTAACTTCGAGATCTGCCCCCAAATCGAAGCGTGTGCTAGAGGTAGTCTCAAGGAAAAACTGTGAAAAATTGGTCTTCTTCAAGTTATCCCAGCCATTTCAGTGAACCACAGTGTCGCAAAAGCGTCTCCATCGTCCGTTTAGGCCATCGTTCACGCATTCTTCAAAACTGCCGTGCAAACATCGGCATTCTGGCCATGATTATCATGCTGTGTATACCGTTATTCCTAACTTCAAAGCTGTTTTCTCCGAAAGTAAGGACCAATAGTTTGTGAAAGTCCACACAGTGTTCAGCTATTAAGCCAGCCCAGTCGATCTGAAACGAGAGTCGAAATTCGATCGGACCTTGCCTTGAAGAAACATGGAGCCACTGTAAACATTTGATCTAAAACTATGAAATTGCTCGAAAAGAGATGTGCATACGGCCTCTGGTATGATGTCGCTCTCGCTCCCTCCGTCACTATCCTGCCTAGTTACTATCGAATGTACCATGCATAGTGCTGGACCAATGCCGTACAGTCTATTTTCCTCTCCTTAGGCGATCGCGGGGTCGGTGGCCGGTTAAAACGCGCCTTTCCCAATCAAATTGATCGGATCTGGCTGATCGGCGGAGGATTCGGCATGGCTCATAGCTGCCGAAGTTTTTGTGGTAATGTCTCATTCTGCACTGTTTTCTCTGATACTCGCTCGTGTAGAGCGCGGAAATGGCAGCCCACAATGTATACGCTGCGCTTGGATGTGAGGTGTTTGTGCTGTTATGACTGACATTGTTCGGGATATTGGCGCTCTGGCGGGCATCGTTCGTAAGTTGAACCGTCCATGCTGCCTCTTGACCTACCACTGACGCCCGCAACTGCAGGAGGGGTAGTTGGTGGTCGGTGGTCGGTGATTAGGCAGAGCTTTCGTTGTGAACGGGTCAACTGTGACGTAGCATTGTAGGGTCGGTGGGAGGTTGACACGCGGAGTCTTCGACATAAATGGGGAGTTTTCGGGCAGCCCGCCCCTTTTTCGTTTCCAGCGGCAGCACGCTACCTGTTCAACTCCCCTTAACCGCCCACCGACCCCCGCGAGTGTGTGAGTCATTGGAAAAAGTCAAAAGTGGAAAAGAGTGTTGTCGATTTTTTCTTGCGTCAATTTGTGAACGGAAGAGATATTTTGAAATTATCACGATTCGGGTTTTCGCCCAGTTCCCCATCAGACATCTATTTTTCCGAGTCGAACAGGAATAAGGGAGCAGACTGATAGGCAGGCAATTCGCAGTAGACACGCCATGTTGCTACATAGTTGAATGAACTGAGAGCAGGAACTTCACCGGGCGGAAAAGAAAAACATAGTCTTTGACTATGTATATAGTTTGCCGGCTGTGCAATTTCGTGAGTATGTGCATTGATGAAGCAAGGGGAAAAAATGCCTCACAAAGTTTAATGTAAAGAAAGTTCATTTAAAGCTCACGTTGTTGTCGAGTGTCCAAATCCCATGGTATCGATTGCATATAAAAGGTATCACAGTAGATAAGGCACCCTCGGAGACGGAGGTGTTTCTACAGATTCCAACCATAACGAAATCGTCCTGAACAACTTACATATAACACTACGAAAACTTTTCACAGATATTGAATTGGCTTTCAGAACGCTAATGAGAGCGCAAAAGTTTTAGAGTATTAGATTGAGGAATTAGGGCTTGCATTTTTTTAAAATTGGAAATCGCGCCAAAAATTTTGAAAACTTCGACAACGCTATATATTGTCTTCAAAGGACTATATCTTTTCTCCATTAAGATGCAGTTATTTTTTCTCAATAGTTCACTTATTATAAATTTTCGGATCGATAAAATGTGGGTCAAAGAGGGGCCTGCTTTATTAACCAGAAAATCAATAAAAATGTGATCTCAGAATTTAATTTTACTATCTTACAGAGAAAGAAATTGATCAATAATCTAACACATGCTGCCGAAAGTTTCAAAATATACCGCGCAACGCCTTAGGAAGCGGAAGCACTTTTTCTTTAACTTTTAGTCGAAAAAACAAGTTCTCGTGTTTTCGATTATCAACATTTATCAATAAAAATAACAGTTAAGGTTAGAGCCGCGGCCTGTTTCCTCAAGGAAAAAAGGTTAATTTCAAACCGCGGCTTCCCTGGCGGTTTAAATCTCAATCTCTAGACATCCACGCATGTCCTAAGCACCTCGAGAGTGCGTCGTGCTCCCTTAGAAGAAGCCTTCCTAGCCGATTGATTTTACTTGCAACTTATTCAAGTTACATGTGCCATATTGAAGGTGCACTCCCGTCGATATGTTGCATGTAAGTTAAATGACTTGAGATAAGTTGCAAGTAACCCATGTCGGCTTGGATATGTTACAAGTAACTTGTTTTTGGCCTTCTATGCTACAAGTAACTTGTTTTCATTATTCGGTGTAGGCGTTCACCCGCGAACACGACTGTATCTAAATCCAGCACCGCGGAGGAAGCCATACGGAAGGCAGCTTACCACAACTAGGACGGAGATCTGACTTTTTCGCCCAAAAAAACTGTAAGGAACTGGCCGAATCGGTATTCTAATGTCAATGGGGGGGGGGCTCAGCTACCACTGTCGGCTACGAGGTCTCCATGGCTTGTGTTCCTATTAATTTGTACGGCTTCCTTTGACATTGCGATATTTGCCGTCTGCGCAATGCTGTTTTCCCCTAATATATTAAAGGCAGTGTTCACGATGAAAATTGTTTTTCTGTTTTCCCGCCTATCTTAAAAATGGCCGCATGCTGATTCCAGTGATGTCTCTGAAATTGTACAAGACCTTCTGGGAACGGAGTTATGGTCCCTCAAAAGTTGGGCTAAGGAAACATGGTGGACGAGTTGTCCAAGGCTTGTAACTTCCGTCTTTTGCAGCCGATGTATGCGAGCTGACCTGAGTAAAGGGAGAAGCTGAGAATGAAGGAAAGAACGGGTCGAATGATTGGAAATCGTCGCTCATCTCACGATCTTGAGCATTCATTTGATTACGTCGGTGGGCGTGTGATGCGCTTTTGAGGTTTGCCTTGCGCTCGAAATGGCAACTTCAGGCTCTTTTGGAGCTTTTCCTGGCTCGTTTTCATGTAGTCTTTCGTCGTCAACGTTACATTGTGCCCCTCCACTACCCATTCCTAATGGAAACTGAAACACATTTTTTATCGTGAACACTGCCTTTAAGGCTTCCCGCCAAATTTCGTCTAGCGGACAGACGAAGTGCGATCTTTGCTATAGGCCGTGCGGTGTTCGCGAAACCAGCGTACAGCTGGGTTTCGATCGCGAGCGACGACCTATCGCCGTAAGCCCGTTCATTCACTAGACTAAATTCTACGAGGAGACCATACGTATTTGATGAGGCGATGCTGAGGTGGCAGCATGACCTCGGTGGTTCAAAGAAATTGCTATTACCAACGGGAGCAAACCCGCACATCTTAAAGGCACAGGACACCCATAATGTTAATTTTCAGATTTTATGCTTATCTTGGAGAGAGTCACGCGCTGGTCACAGCGGTATCTCTAAAATTGTCCAAGACCCCATTTGAAGAGAGTTACGGCTCCTCAAAGATGCCTAGTTTTTGAGGGTGAAAAATTGGTGGACGAGTTGTCTCGGGCCTGTATTTCTCTTCATTCACAATCTTTGCGGGACAGCGAGCCAGGATAAGGAGATTGCCCAGCAATGAACTGAAGAACGACGAATTATTGGAATTGATCCATCCATCGAGCCACTATCGAGTTCGAAAATCTGTTAGGGGGTCGGGCCTGAGGTGGTGAGCGAAGGGGGTCGAGCCTGTGGTGGTCGCTTATATCTCGCTTATTTGGAGGAATTGAGATCTCGCATTTGGCACGTGTTATACAGGAGTGGTCTTCTACACAAACAAATGAGAATCACAAATTTCATATCTGAGGGTGTACTGTGCCCTTAAAGGCACAGTACATCCTCAGACATGAATTTTGTGATTAACATTCAATTGTGTAGTAGACCCCTCCTATATTACACGTGGCGAGTCCGAGATCTCAATTCTTCTGAATAAGCGAGATATAGGCGACCACCACAGGCCCGACCCCCTTCGTGAATTTCGAACTCAATATCGGCCAGATGGGTGGATGAATTTCAACCGAATCATCGTTCTTCCCTCCACTGCCAGCTTGTCTCCTCATTCGGGTTTGCTCTCGTGCAGCGACTGCGAATGAAGAGAAATACAGACCCGAGACAACTCGTCCACTAAATTTTTGCACTCGAAGTGTAGGCATTTTCGAGGAGCCATAACTCCATTTGTAGGGGACCTTGGACGAATTCAGAGAAACCATTGCGATCAGCGCGTGACCCTCTCCAAGATAGGCATAAAATCTGGAAAATAATTTCCTGGGTGTCCTTTGCCTTCAAGCCATGCACCGCTCCAGGGAAGAAATAGAGACAAGCAGATAGTATTTTGTAGCAATTGGTGTGCTCACCTTCAAGTGAACTCGGACGATCTTGTAGCGATTCTGCTCGACACACTCTGACCGGCATTCTAAATTCAAATTTACCAAGTCCTTTTTTCATACCACTTGGCTAAGTCTCACCTCCAACGGCTCCACAATCAACTTGCCCAACTACAACAATGAGTAAAACCAGGAAAGCAATCATCTGTAACAAGGATGACGAAATCGGGAGCACGACGGTAAGTTGGAAGTTGGCGCCAAAGAACTCGTAAATATGGCGGACGCTCAACGTTCAAATGAATTGGTGTAATGATCTGAGACAAGAAGAACCGGGTCACTGGGCGGGACACAGACAGGACGTCAACGATCAATCTAGTAATGTACTTATTACCTTATGAAGACCTTTGTAACATTACCTTATAACGACCTTTGTAAGTACCTCAGACTTTGCACTGACGGGGTGTAGCAATTCGATGTCTGGGAATTCGTCCTTTGATGTACGAAAAACTCCTTGCGTCAATGGAATCCCGATCCGTTTAGGATATTTTTTCGTTTCCCAAGCCGGAACGATTTCTTGTAAATTTTCGGCACAAGAAAAAAGTGGCCGTTCCCAATATTCTCGTGACTTAATTACTTAACTTGCTATGATTTGCTCCAAGCTTTTGCAATCACATCTGCCCAGACTTAAAGGCAGCATACACGCTCGTAAATGTGACAAGATAACTACATTAGTGGGGTCGTGCGGGCCCCAGAAGAGCCTTCACAAAGCTTTAAGCGTCAAAAACGAGTTAACATGACCGTATTTGAGCCGTATCGAGTCACCAAATCATCCTTTCCCCGCCCATCGATCCGGGTTCAGCCCCTCAATACAGATATTCAGTGCTCGACTACGGTCATTTTGGATACTTTTTAACGCCTCTGACGGCGTAGGCGTTTCAGAAAGGGCCTTACGAGTACAACAGCGTCGTTATCCCAACAAATTTCTTGCTAGCTCCGCTATTTCAGCAAATCCGGTACAACTAGTCCACTTCCGGACCAATATAGAACCAACCGCTGTATATTCATTTCAGGCGAGTTTGTTTCTGATTTTGCGTCGTTTCCGTATATTAACACCTTCAGACCTTCGATTCATTCTATAAAATTGATATCATTTTCGAGCGTGTATGCTGCCCTTAAAGGCAGTGTTCACGAAGAAAAAGTTGCACGTTTATTTTGGCTAAAACGTAAGCTTTGGGTCCCTGTAAGACTACTTAGAACGGAAGTGCGACGAAAAACGGCCGAGAAATGGGTGAAAATCTCATGGGCCAGCCAACCCATTGGGCCACTCTGCCCGCGTCCTATAACAGTTTCCCTGAATTAGTGGTTAGATGAGCGATGGTTTCCGATCAAAAGACCCGTTCTTCCCTTCATTTTCAACGTCTCTCTTTACTCAGGTCAGCTCGCACACATCGGCTCCAAAAAACGGGGTTACAAGCCTCGGACAACTCGTCCACAATGCTTCCCTTGCTGAATTTCGAGGGGCCCTAACTCTTTCGAGGGGGTCTTGTACGATTCCAGAGATATCATTGAAACCAGCATGGGACCATTTTCAAGATAGGCGAAGAAAAAAAACAGATTACGGCTTTCATGGTGAACTTCAAATCTTTTTTCATTGGATAAATTCTTTTCAGGACAATTCAGAGGTTAAGGATGTTCCATTAGGCCAATTTCATAGTGTCAGGCAGAATTCGTTTCTTCTTAATCCTAAAGGCAACACACTGTCTGAGGACTGCACAGATAATTTGGCAGAAATAAAAAAAGCTTGACCTCGTTTCATTCCGAAGCGACAAGAGTCCGCCAATGACGATGGCCGTGGTTCACATCATCTAAGAAAATTAGAAAATGTGGTTTCTGTGCGTTAACGTTAATCGAGGATGCGTCCAACCAGTTCCGACACTCGGAGTTCTTGCGCAGGAAATCTCAGCAAGCAATGATTGAATCTACATAGAGAAAAGATCCTGTGAGTAGTTCAGCAGTAAAGATTGAGGTATAGGTTCAATTCATGATTCAGTATGTATAAAACAACACAGATGGGATATCACCAAAGACAGTAATTGAGATTTTTGAAGATTCAGAAATTGGCATGGCTTCCTGGCCTGCTTTAAAAATGTTTTCTCGTCATTTCGGCTACTCCAGAATAAGAACCACTATATTCCTAAAAGCTTTCTGAAAAAAAAGCTGTCGTTAACAGTGCGTTCATCCCGCGACCAGGACCGAACGGAAGTGTTCTGTTTCCGCTTACGTTTCCGTATTTCGGTCTGTTCCGTTCTCTCTTCCTTTTGCTGGATTTTGGGTCCGTAGAAATGACATGTTGAAAAATGTGATATCGTTCAATAAATAAATAAGGAAATATGAGGCCAGTGGCGTTCTCTTGCCGAGGCTGCTTGGTTCGAAGGATGTCTACATATGCCGTAGAATTTCCACCCAATAACGAACACGCATCTCAACGGTGGGCACGCTTTTTCAAAAACAAACTTTTCGTCGCATGAAGGATTACTTATATGATCATTCTATTGCTCTACCCTACTTTCGCAGCGAATTTCGTGCTCTGCCGGTTGTTGCACGCTAACAACACACTCTTTATCTCGAAGCGAAACTCCCATGACTCATAGCCAGGGGTGTGCGGCAAACCAATTTAAAATTCCGGGAAACGGCAACGGCAAACCCCAAAATGACCAGCAAATGGTAAAATATGTTATGTGCTATACTACACCAACATTTGCTTATTCATGGCGTATTCCATGCTATATCTGCCAGTTGCTATGTGCCTGGCATTTCAATAGCCTTTACAGGAAGAAAAATCTCATATATCAAAAGCTACTTGAAAGCCTCAGATTATGAGGAGTCACTATCAAGGTCAACAGAGCTGTAAGCTTTTCCATCGCCGGAGCTAATTCTGTTAATTCCAACCCACTAATTGAAGTTTCCGTACAAATAAATGCTGGAGATCCAAAAGATGGGCGTCTTTTTGAGCAGTGCAAAGTGTGACAGACCCGCAAAGGATTTTTTTGAAAGAGGCTTGCGGTGATTAGCAAACCGTAGGCAAGCTTGGTGCAATGGGAGTGTGCGCCGACCCAAAGACTGTGACCGATACCGGTACGACATTCAGGGCGATGATTGGTCCTTTGATGGCGAAAGACAGTCTACACCGCGATCAGCAGCGCGCGGTTTAGGTTCTGACCGGAGTCACTCACAATCTCTATTGTTAGTAGCAAGTAGTAGGCTCAAGGTTCTCAATTCCGCTCACTGCAAACTACGATTGAATGGTTCTCTTTCTGGTGCTACAGGAATGGAGTAAAACCAGTCTAGTTGAATTCAGTGCTCACGATAAAAACTGCCTTTGAATTTCCAACGGAAATCAAGAGCTCCGAGGGCATGCTGATCGAATTCACAGAATGAGAAGCACCTAAAGACAGTTTGACTGGTAAATGCGACAGAGGGCCGCTACGCTCACGTCGTCGCTCAAGCGCCGCGTGTAGCGCGTTCAGGCAGCCGTACTGCTCTTGGGCGCGTTCCTTTATGTGGGAAATCGTTTCTCAGTTCCAGAACATGAATCTGGTGTGCCCTCCCCACCCACTTCTCCGTAGCGACCGAGGAAGTGGGTGAGGCGAGCACCACACATTCAAGTTTCGGGGCCGTACAATGCTATTGCTTGCTTGCTTCAAGCCGGTTTTCGACACTGTTGGTGCAATGGGCCTCGAACCCTTCGATTTCTGGTGCAAAGTTCAATGCGCTTTTGATAGTTGCCCTTCACGATTTTTCATTTTTTCATCTTTATACCATTTCTTAACAAACTCAGCTCTGTCACAGAGTAAACCCTTCATTTCAGCTAGTGATCTCGAAACCGAAAATATCATTGAACACTGCCTTTACTGACCGCATTACTGGTCGGAGAGTTCTAGATTTACCGAGTAGTTGAGTGAGAACGGTGCTGGGGCTTCGGTGGTGCAGCGCGATAAGGCGCTCTCCCGAAAAGGGAATGTGCTGGTTCAATCTCGCCCGGAGACAAGCATTTCGCGATCAACTCAACACCTTGTGCAAAGCTTTAAATATTGTTCAATTCTAAAAAAGCCAGACAAAGTATTTGCAAATTTGGTCAACATCCTGTCCCAATTAATACCACCGGCCCACCATTCCAGGATTAGCGGACCGATTTACGTGGGTTCTCAACTGGTTCAAATGTCTAAAAAAAACTGCATTTACGTACAACTTTGATATCACTTGGTTTTGTAATCTTCGAACTTGCAGTAATCGGTGTGCTACCGAAAAAGGGCTTGTGGCATTTTTAGGGAGCTGAGAATTTGATTATTCAAAAATAAAAGACATTTAAGGCTCCGGAACAACCTAGAACTCGAAGGAACTCCTCTGATTACCCGGTGAAGATGTTTTCATCAGTTTACGATTAAATGGGTACAATTATACACTACATGAGCTGGAACTACTTGAGTTAATTATTTGTAGCAGCTGCCAATCTCTGACCAGCACAGAAACTGCGCTGAAGACAAATCCTGTTGTTTGAGCTGATTTTTGCCGAAATTTTGCCGTTTCAGACGATAATTTCGGAAACGGCAACGGCAAACCCCAAAAATGGCCGGCAAACGGCAATCGGCAAACGGCAATCGCCGCACACCGCTACTCATTGCGCGCGCGTGCCCGCACGCTGCTCCCTCCGCCTCCTCCGCCCTTTCTTCTCCCTAATTCGCAATGGACCATGAACATTTCCCTTCTACAAAAACATATTCGAACTTGCCTGTGAGCACCGAGGATTGAATTAGAAAAACCGCCAGAAAGACAACTTTTTCGAGCACCATACGATTATTTTTCTTCTTTAGCTGATTTTCAGGTCTCTAGAAAGAGAATCACCCACGAATCGTATTCTAATCGTTCACTAGATTTTCACTGGTTAGCTACTATGTTCCTTACTGCGCTAGATCATCGAGTTTTAGTCCCAATTTCACACACACCTGGACTAGGATTCATAAGCAGGTGTGGGTCCCAGCTGGGTTCGTTCTTCACAAGTCAGCAATGCGCCAGCGCTTGGTCCGGTTCACGTTGGGCTACGTTCGGGTTCCAGGTAGCCGCACGTGGGGAGGGGGGGTGCTGGTTCGGGATTGGGTAAGAAACAAGAAGAGGTGGTCTCGTGGGACCCAAACTTAGTCCAGCGCTAACCGAATCAATAGAGGGCGCTTTACTGGCTTGCGAGGATTCTAAAACAAACTCAGCGGGGCCATCACCTGACAAAATCTTCGTAATTTCAACAAATGAAGAAATGGACGTCAAATTTCCAATCAGTACGCTAAAAAACCTCTGATCAAATATTGGAGTAGCTCTGAAAAATAGGTAGTTTAATTGGTCCTATCGACATTTCAACTGTTTTCCTGGAAAAGAAGAGTTTTAGAAGTTAAGACACTGGTTCTGTCTATATATCGTTGACGGTTACACTATAGAGGCAAAAGAGAAAACGTTTTAACGGACGAGTTTTAATAGGCGCTTTATTCGAGCCGGCGTGACCCACCGGTGAAGCGCGTCATACGGTGACGCAACACATATTGCACGCAATCCTGGTGTGCACCCAACTAAAATTATCCTCTGTTCCCGAGTGAAACTCATTTCCGTTCCTCGCGTGCGTCTGGGCGCGTACGCTGCGTCTCCCTCTCCCCACACTTTTTTCGCTGTCTCTACCCTCGCTCCGCAAAAGCGCGCGAGAGAACAGAGTAAATTTGCCTCGGAACCACAGGATAAGGGCACTGCTTACGATAAAAACCGTATTCTAGTTTCCAATGTTTCTGAGTAGGTAAGCCCACTAAGTATAGGGTAACAAAAAGAAGCCTTGGCATAACACAAATACCGGAGAAAAATAATTTATGGACACCCCCTGAAAACTTTAAGGCAGCGTTCACGATGATCATCCTCGTTGACTTTCCACAGTGAAATGATAGGTAAGAAGGATCCTAGGCTCCCAGCGTCGAAAGAACGGTAGAAAACGAGCCAGGAGCGGCGAAATAATGGCTGCAAGTAAGCATTTTGGTGCCTCACAATCAGACACGCCTGGTGCCCCGTATCCGCCCCTCGGAATGAACAAATGAAGACTCAGATACCAGAAATGTTGAAGCAACGGAAGTGCTGGTGAGTGAGCTGATCGCTTCATTGCACTGATAGGTATCATCCTTCTAGCGGTCAATTCTTCCACGCTCAAAAATCAACATAAACAAGTGAGGGCCTATTTTTGCTCAAAAACGCTTCTTCCGTGTCCTTTTTAAGCATGCCTTGCTATATAGGGCACCAGACCTTCGTGGAGATATTGAAAGTGAAATTTATCGTGAGCACCAGGGCTGTGCGTTATAACGTCAACGTGTTAACGCATTAACGGGTTAACGCGGTTTTTTCTCGAAAATCAACGCTTAACGGAAAAGTCTTGAAATCACGTTAATTTATAATTCGTTAATTGTCGTAGAATTATGGCACCAGGTTACTGCACGGGGTGCGGGTCGGCCTTTTTTGCTCAAACCCCCACTCCAATGTCAATGTCGCTCAGAACCCCTCCCCAGGAGCGTGAGAAGGTCAAGTTTTGACCGTGCTCTACCCCTCCCCCTCCCCACATAGAGCTGGTGTGTTCAAACAGTGTTTGTCTAGCAGGTTTGCCTCCAGTGTTTGACTGCAGTTAAATTACCCTTGCGGTATGAAATTGTTGAAGCTAGTGCTATACGGAAAAGTAGGATGTTTGCAAGGACCAACAGCGCTCATCGCATTTATGTAGAGAGGAGCTTAAAGTGCAAAAGTGAATGTATAGTGCAGTCCAGCAAATTTCGTGCAGGTACTTATTAATGAGAAGAGGTCGGCAGAAGATCAATATGCATGAATTGCTATGCAAAACGCTCGCCACCGATTGAGCGAGAGCGGCTGTGCTGCTATGAGTTTCAAACAGATTGATCTTTGACCAAGAGCTTCTCGTTGGTAATTAGATGTGCAACTTTTGGTGGACTACGTTATAACTGATTACAGTCTGTGCTGTGTAATAAAATGCGGATGTTTGAGGGGAAGGGAGTTCCATCCCGCTTGAAGTTCATAATTATGCAAAGTACGGATCACGATAGCAGGATATTTGAGTCAAGCAGGGTCTATTCTCCCTTTGTATACACTTTCACCGTCTAGGATGGAGGGTGAACACTGCTACAGTGTTTGGGATCACACTTTCTCAAGTGTAGTCCCGCCAGAAGTCGACAATTTTGAAAACTATGAGTCACAATAGTAGGATATTTGAGTCAAGCGTCGTTGATTTACCCTGAATACAAAATTTCACCGTCTGATTGTGAGAAGGTTAAGTAGTAAATGAGTTATTTGGAAAAAACCTGGCTTTGAGAAACAAGACTATATACTCTACCGTCTGCAACCTTCTGCAAATCTGAAGAGAGCCTTTCAAGAAAATTAACCTGTTAAGGGTTCTTCTCTAAAATGCACTGTGGGTTCACATTTGACAAAGTAAGTACTGAGAAAACGATTGAACTGGCGCAGAAACCACACCAGGAAAATTTTCGCAAAGGGCACACTCCAGAGGTGCCGTACGCTCCAAACGGTAAAGTACAGAGTGTAGTTCCCTAAAGCTAGGATTTTTTTCCAGGTACCTCATTTAAAACTTAAGTTACTGCAGTTTTAAAACCCTAGTTTAGATTCGTGAACTTGGATGTTTTTGTCTCCTTCCTCTATCGGTGTAGCGGTCTTCGGCGTTCATTTCAGACCCCGAAACTCAGCATATAATAAATCAGCCACGCTGGACTCAAATATACTACTCTCGTGACTCTTAGTTTTCAAAATTGCCGACTTTCGACAGGAGCACACCTGAGAGATGTGTCAGACCTCGTATTTAAGCGGTGCTCGACCTCAATCTTAAACGTGGAAATTTTTTGTACAGCGTAAATCGACCACGCTCAACTCAAATATGAACTCTACTGACTCATAGAAATCTTTCGCAGAAATCATTCAGCATTTAGTAGGCAAATTGCTTTAGGCACTTCACATTGAGGATTTATGTGTCTTGTTTATCATTTTGGGAACACCTTCACAATAACTTCACCCTAAGCTTCCTAACTGAACACCGTCACTCACAACTAAGTTCAAACAAAATGCCAGTCAAATCGCAATGCATAGTCGAATTCCATGTGAAAATGGCTTCGGGCGGTTTTCACTCACATACACAATTGTCCATTGGGTCTCCCTCCGAAGGTCAGACATCTCCGGAGCTCAAGACCCCCTGTTGGGCTCTATCCCGCGCCGAACTCTGTATGGCACTGATTGATATGGGAGATCTGATGATTTATTGATTTTTGATGTGGTAATGTTTTTCTTTTTAGTGGTTTAACGAAATGCAAAATTAACGTGTTAACGCATTAACGGGTTAGCGCGGTTTTTTTCCAAAAATTAACGATTAACGCTTAACGAAAAAAATAATTTTCATTAACGCACACCCCTGGTGAGCACTGCCTTTAAATTATGCCTGTTGGTTTGGTTCGGGGCTGCAGACAACGCTTTAAGCGTGACGTCGGAAATTAGTTCTGCACTTCAAAGTTCAAATGTAACAATCTTTGTTTTCTGTTTCTTCCACCAAAAAACTCTTTAAAAGTATTGGGTGGGCAATTAACTAATTGCAGATTTTTTTTAAGAATAAAAAAACAAATTTTTTTATGGAACGAAATAACTTTCTTCTGTAATGTGTTGCCCGTTTTGAGCAATGACCTTTTGCCATCTTTCAGGCAGCATCATAATTCCACGTTCATAAAACTTCTGGTTTTTATCAGCAAAAAAACCGAACCAGGTACGATTTGACATCATTATGATTATTGAATTTTTTACCATTTAAGGAGTTTTGCAAATATCGAATGAAAAAACAATCAGATGGTGCGAGGTCAGGACTAAATGGTGGATGTTGCAAAACACCCCAACCAAGCTCCAATAATTTTTGCCGAGTGACTAAAGATGTGCGTCGCCTTGGATTGTCATGATGAAATACAACACCTTTTCGGTTTGTCAATTCGTCGCTTGTTTCAAATGTTTTGCCACATCCACCATAAATGTAGTCCTGACCTTGCAGCATTTTATTACTTTTTCGATTTCGATTTTTCGATTCGATATTTGCAAAACTCCTTGAATGGTAAAAAATTCAATAGTCATAATGTCAAATCGTACCTGGTTCAGTTTTTAGCTGATGAAGACCAGGGGTGGTAGTAAATGGGGTGTTAAACGCGAAAAAAACCGCCACCTCCAAGCCGCCAACATACCGCGACATGAATGCAGTAGAGCCGCCAAATTAACGCGAACAACCCGCCACCTCCTGGCCGGCTAGGAACCGCGACGTAGGTGCCACGGTTTGTTGCCGGTTTAACGAGAGCTGCCCTCTGCTTACACATACATTAAACACACTTCGTCGGCATAAGTATTTTCTACATTTGGACGCGAACGACTTTTACGGTGGAAAGACGGGGGATCCGAAAAATTATACAAGTAATGCTATTTATTTTATTCATTAGGAAGAGCATTCAAAGGGAACTTCGTAATATTTCGCTTGTTCGAAACACGATCAAAACGCAGTTTTTCAAAATTCTCTTTGGAAATCCTAATTCTCGTAATTTTTTATGAGCTCCGTGAGTTTTCAGGACCACTCTCGAAAAGACAGGTTAGTAATCATTAGCCTCAACCAATCAAATGCGCGTGATCTGACAAAAGTTTTCATCTGTAGTAACTTTGCAAAAGTTTTTAAAATTTTTTTAACAAAAGTTTTTTTGAAAAACAAAAAATTTCTCCAAATGAAAATTCGAGCAAACGAAATTTTGAAAATTTCCTGATGAATTATTTACAAGGTGTTCTTGGGAAGGTAACGCTATGTAGGTGCGAAAAAGACATTCCAAAACTCGTCGAGTAATGCATAAATTCAAAAAATGTCCTGTATTCAACTGAAATGGATAGTTATAAAACTTATTAGAATGATGATAAACTAGATAGTCTATTTTCGTTTTTGAAAAAGAATTCAAGTGTATTTTTTTTGGAAGCGTGCAACTGAAATCTGGCGTCCGAGATTGGGGTAATGGTGTAGTTTCGGTCATTGATGCAGTTGAATTTGTGGAGTGTTTGCCGTCTTCTCAAATTGAAACTAATCCCCCGCCCGCAGTTAGTGCTGAAAATATATAGAAACACTGTTTTACACTCATTTGAGCATCATGCAAGGAAAATATTTTGTACACATATTTCAAGGGAAGAATTTGAAGCACTTCGAGTGGATCTACCACTGCACCAAAGCAAGTGCGTCGCGGACCCCCCCCCCCCCAAAAAAAAAGAGGCCACGATGGCACTGATCTGGCAATGAAAGAAGAGTATTCGAATCTTGTAGAAAAAGGAGAACAAATACAGTTGGTTTTAGAAGCAAGTTCGCATTTCTTTCCCACAAAACTCGCCGAATACGTCCCGACTAATGCTGATTAAGCATTACTAAGCATCAAATCACTTGAAAATCAGTCGCTTGGAAATATTTCACTTTTTTGCACTAAAAAAAGTTGTGAAAACCTGTTCGAAACGCGAGCAAGCAAATAATTTACTACATACTCCTCATAGTGCTATGCAATGAATAATGAAAATGAAACTAACCTGATAATAGCGAAGCGAATGAATTTCAGAAGAAAATAAACAAAAGCGGGAGAAGTGTCGGCGCTCCCCAAAAAATTAATAGCTGATTGGGAGGGATTGATTAGTGCCACCAAAGAAGACGGATAACGTGTTTCAGCAATGATCCCTGCTTTGCTTTTGATCCCTCATCGCCCGTTTGTTTCCCTGGCGGAAGAAGTTAAAAGACTATCCCTTGAAACACCTTTCAGTTTTAAAAATAGGCTGACATCCTGAATCAAAATGGCTAACGGTGCTATCAAACTTCCTTAACCCTCTGCATTATTTAGACTCGTACTTGCCCCCAGTATAGATGGTCAAAACCGTTCCTACTGTATCTTGCTAACCGCATCCAAAAACTCTTCGGGAGGAGTTTTTCGTTAACTGCCAGTTCCTCTCGCATTTCAGCACTATTTCTGTGCTGTCTGCGAGAGTATGTTAAACAAGAACTTACCGCGAGGATGCCACATGTCGGAATTTTAGAGAAAAAACACCTGAAAACGTTTTGAAATCGCTATTTTTCGTAACAAGGATTACAATTGTCGCTTTTTCGAGGCGTTTTCATCGAAAGTGTAACAAATACCTACCACTAAGAGATGTTAGGGTGAAACTAGAGCGAATTCTCTCCCAACTATTAGGAGTCCTGCTCAGATTCTGTTGTGGTTAAACTCGCGTTTAACGCGAACTTAACGCCTGTTAATTCGCGTTTAACACCCCCAATTACTACCACCCCAGAAGTTCAATGAACGTGGAATTATGATGCTGCCTCAAAAATGGCAAAAGGTCACTGCTCAAAATGGGCATGACATTACAGAATAAGGTTAATTCGTTCCATAAAAAAATTGTCCTTTGATTTCTAAAAAAATCCGCAATTACTTAGTTGCCAAACCAATAGAATGGGCCAGTGCACGTGCTGGGATGTTAGAACCTTTCGCGATGAAGAAAATTCAACAATCCGGTGCATGTCCCTCTGGTGAAACTAAAACAGGACAACTGTTATATGACGTGGGCGGGGTGACCCAATGGGCTGGCCGGTCCACGGGATTTTCGCCCACTTCCTGGCCGTTTTTCGTCGTACTTCCGATCTTGCCCTTCTGCTAAAAAAACGGGCTACTCTTTCATCATGTACAGTGCTTTTAAGCGTTGCCGCGAATGATTGAAGACTGTTTTTTAGACATTTGAAGAGCGAGCATCCGAAATTCTGATATGCACATAGTGATTTTAATGCGATAAAACTTTAGTTGCTTGATAGAAAGCAGAACTTATTGAAGGACACATGAGGGCAATGACAACCAACGAAACGTAATATTGAGTCTTCCTACAAATTTCAATTGTCTTTCGTTTCCGCAAGACTTGAAAAACATTTCCGCATAACACTGCACACGACACATTCCAGTCGGAAAGACAGAAACAGTTCAGTTAGTGTCTGGAAGGGTATCCTCTATAACCTCCCGACGCCTAAGGTGAATTTCTCTCAGAGCGAGGACCAGACATGGTTCAGCGCGGTTGGGTAAATACTCAACGTGTGGTGAGGGATGTAGTAATAAATTTCAGTCAAAAATTGAACCTTTTTAATGGATATCGTAAAAATTTCGGCCCAAAACGTGGGTTCAGGCAGGAGATCGTTAAAACTCCGAGAGTTTAGGTCACAAAGAGGAGGGGATCGTAGCTGCGTTGAGCTCCTGCAGAACGGCCAGCACGACCCTGTAACCAGGATTACCCTCCCCCCCACTGAATTTGCATGAACGCAGAGATTTAGGTAAGTTTGGTTATTATTCGATTGAGGCACTTACCATGTGAGCACGAAGACGGCGGCTCATTTTCTGCATAGTAGACTTTAGTGCGCGATCTCTTGAGCGGTTAGGCAAGTTTCATGAGCAAGTACGTTTCATCGCTGCTATGTCAAGCCCTTACACCATTAGTCTCTGCCTTTTCTCCATTTCAAAATCTCCGTTATATACCCATTATACCCCTTACATTACGATAAGTCATATGTAATTCTTCAGCAACGTCGATTGAATCCCATTATTACAAGCCATGTAATGGGCTGTCTAATGTCATGACGCTAAGCATCACTTGAATATGGTCATTGTAGGATTATGGCCGGAAAAAACAGTAATGCATGTAATAGAAGAGTATGAAAGTTCAATGTTGCATTTATGCAGTCACGCAACTGTTGGGGAACTCATTTTGTACTTTGCTCCATCAGATGCAACACCTGCGCTGTAAGAAAACGGATCAAAGGTCAATCTCGGTAGAGAAAAATGTTTTTGAGCGTTTTTTTTTACGCGCACAAAGTACTGCATCGCCATAACTGGCTTCGAAACTAAGGTAGATCATTTTCGAGGGCGTGAACGAGTTTCCCTCAACGAGAACAGTGCAATGGTATATGAGAAAAGTTTTTCTGACTCAAATATTCATGGAATTCATTCATCTCCCCCAAAAAACCTCTCGAAGTAAGGTCAAAATTTCAGTTTCTGCTAGAGTGATAGTTCTTGCATTGTAATTTGCACTTTCTATCGATTGCTGGAGTTCAACGCTCTCATTAGCACACGCCATTTAGTACCTTTGTTTAAAAATATGGAAGTCCCCTCGAGAGTACGATCCGAAAATTTTGGGCAAGCAAGGGCAATGCGGCACAATACCAGGTTGTTCAATAAGTTGTGTCGTTCAATAACAAAAACACAATTTTATGGTTCAAAATACACTTTATTATTCAGTATAATCTCCCTGAACATTAATACCCTTGCTCCAACGATCCTTCAATCTGTGGATTCCATCCCTGAAGTGAGAATCCGGAAGGCCTGCAAAATACACTTCAACAGCCGTTATGACCTCTTCATTTGATGAAAAACGCTTGCCACGCATAAATTTTTTGAGTTCTGGAACCAAACGGAAGTCGCTGGGGGCCAAATCTGGTGAATACAGTGAATGCTTCAACAACTCGAACTTTAATTTATGGATTTTAGCCATTGTCAAAATGCTCGTATGACACGGTGCATTGTCCTGATTAAAAAGAATTTTTTTCTTCTGCAAACCGGGCCTTTTTTCACGAATTTTTTGCTTCAACTGGTCCAAAAGGTTGCAATACTATTCAGAATTATTTGTCTTACCAGCTTGCAAGTAATCCACAAACAAAATTCCTTTCTCATCCCAAAAAAACTGATGCCATAACCTTCTTGGCCGATTTCCGGACACGAACTCGTTTCGAAGTCGAACACACAGGTTCACACCACTCTTTAGCCTCTTGTTTTGATTCAGGATCATGGTGATAGACCCAAGCCTCGTCCATGGTGATGAACCTACGCGCAAAATCCACTTTATCCTTTTTAAAACGCTCCAAATTATGCTTAAAAAGTCGCATTCGGATGTGTATTTGTTCCACAGCTAGCGAATGCGGCACCCATTGTGCACACAGCTTTTTAAAACCCAAAATTTCACATAAATCATGGCTCACACTGCCTAATGAGATGTGTAGAGCCTCTACTAAATCTCTCTCAGTCAACCGACTATCTTCCGGAACCATTTTCTGTATTTTAGCTATAATTTCTTGGGCCGTATGCAAGAACGCGGCGACTGGGGCAGGGGCAGTGCAGTCGGCGCCTTTGAAGATCGCCGTTGCTCACAAGACGGAACACGTCTATCGTGGTACGTCACAAGTCAAAACACGTATGTCGTGCCCCAGCAGTCCTTCTCGCTGCCCCCGGCAGCTCCGATCGTCTAGCTGGGGCGGCTAGGGCACAGCGATAGGGCACGACATACGCGTCTTCACTTGTGGCCAACCACGATAGACGCGTCCTGTCTCGTGAGCAAGGGCAATCTTCAAAGGCGCCAACTGCACTGTCCCCCCCCCAGCCGGCGCGTTCTTGCATACCGCCATACGGCCCCTGGCGTTGTTGCGCTTTTTGAACGTCCTTAACGTGGATCGTCTTCAAGGCTTGTACGACCACGCTTGCACGACCACGACCACGGCTTGCACGACCAACAACTCATCTTTCTACTGTTCTAAATGTAGGTGAACAATCGTTATACACTTTTAACATTCGTTCGTGAATTACTTTTGGCGCTACACCTTCCAAAAATAAGATTTCTATCACTGCACGATATTCAATTTTTCCATTGCTGTGATACTGCGACACTAAATGGCTTGTAAACGAAGAATGAATTGACAGACTGAAATGAAACTTCACATACTTCGATATGAAGAGTGTACCAACAAAACAAAGAAAAATTGGGCTAGTAGCGACGCCCTCTCCTATCGAACGACAAAACTTATTGAACAACCTGGTATAAATTTTAGTATTTCGAAAATCGACAAATGGACATTAAATTCGTATTCACCACCCCGAACTACGTACCTTCGCATACAAATTTTGAGTCGAATCTGAGACTTTGACCAAACAACCGTATACCAACAGTAGCCTACCGCAATCTGTCAAAAATGGATAAACGGACCTCACATTCGTGTACAGCAGTCCAAATAACTCCTAGAGGATCAATGAGCACTTTCTATCGTAGCACGCCGGAAATCGTAAAGAAGTCGCGATTTGCCATCAAGTTTTCCCCCGATGTAAATCTTTGAACGGATCAAGTCCAAAACTTCAGAAAATCGTCAAATATACCCCACATTTGTGTGCAGCTTCCCAAATAACCTACCTAAGAAAATTTTGAGTCAATTTGGAGTTTCAAACGCACTCAGAGCCTTGTAATTGGTACAAATAAACGCCCAATCCAAAATCCGTCCAAGTCCAAAACGCATTAAATCTGCGCAAAGTTTGGAAAATGTGCCTTTGCCCAAAACTTTGCTCAGGGGGATGGTTTTTGGCGCTGAACACAATGATGAGGTCCGTTTCCGGATTTTCCAAAGACTACTGCGTATTTTGGAAGGTGCAATAGGTATGAAAATCTGGCGAAATACGCCTATGACTTTTTTCGGAGTGGTTTTAGGCAGCTGCGAAGACCACAATCGGATTTTACCATAAAAACGATTCTAGAGAAATACATTTGATTCGTAATGGCCAGGCTGACTAATAGTAGTTCTCGTGTTAGAACAATGTATTGTAATCGGAGTGTCACCAAAATATCGAAGGAACGGTGAAAAACGCCCTAAAATGCCCCATTTCAATGACATTATTCACAGGTTAGGAAGAATAGTTGTCCGGTTGGATGAACATGTTCTCGGCGGTTGTGACCAGCGAGAAATTCGGTCAACCGAGAAAAACGGTATTAGTTAGGGTCCGAATGAGAGAACGTACAATACCGCCCGCGACTTTGGGAAAAACGGCGTTTTCGGCGCTTTTTTCCGCCGCAAAGCGCCGCTTTGTCATAACTTCGTTCAAAGTGGTCCGCTTGGGTTGCTAGGGGCATATTCAGAATCAGAATCGACAGCTCTTCATTTTGAGATTACACATGTCTTACCCTGGAAACAAGGCTTATAGGGCTAACAGAATCAATCGAATGTAAGAAAAGTGAAGCCAGATATCAAACTGATGCAAATATTTGGCTTCATACCAACCATACAGATCATGCACGAGTTATGCAAGGTCAATTCCTGAATTTCGTAGAAGTCAAAATTACGTTTTATCGAGTGTTCGACGCCCCAAAAGACGAATTAAACGCCCTTGGCTCGAGCGCAGAAGGTCCGGCATCACAACTGCGCTCGAGGCATCACAGCTATAGACTCTCTCGAAATAGGAAAACCTGTCTGGAAGCATTTACCGCCGAGCGGCACCTCGGGGATTTAGGCTCTAGATAAGGGACCCCAGATCACCGAGCTCCCGCTCTCGGCTCAAACGTTATCAATCGACCTGAAACTTGCCCTACTACTTTCTTTTGCAATTTTTCTCCAAATAAGCGCCTTAGCAGCCAAATCTAGAGAACACGATTTTTCACGATTATTTCAGATGCGCTAGGTCCATTTTCGCTTCATACGCGACTATCGACGTCCCGTTTTCGGCTCAGACGGGACCCATCGACCAGAAAATCAGGGCAACGACTTTCTTCTGAAACTCTTTTTCAAATAAGCAGCAATCCGAGAAACTCGATTTTTCACAACTTTTAGTTGTGCTCAAACAGCGTTTTTTTTGCCGGTTCGACGCCCCGGCAGGCACACTCATCGTTCTTCGATCGGGCGCGAAAGGTCTGCGATTGCCACTGCGCACCTTCATGTGGAGCCCTGTTTAAAGCTCTTGCACGCCTGTCCCACAAAATAGGAAACATAGGCAGTTTCCCTGTACTGTGCTTCGCTGGGCCGAACTCCGGTCCGCAAATGCGTCTCGATACGCTTTGCGGCCGCACGCGCTCGAGTCAGTCGAGTTCCCAGCACCAAAGCCGACTCGGTGTGGCTTTTTTTATACAGTTTTCTCCAATTATTTTCAGTTCCCAGTTTCCAAAACCCACTCATGGTCAACAGATCGGCGGCTGCGGCGCTGGAAACTCTTTCGACTCAAAATCGCGCGGCCGCAAAGCGTGTCGAGACGCAAATGCGGACCGGAATTTGGCCCAAAGAAGCACAGTAGTATTTCGAAAATATTCTTGAGAATCATGCTCACTTTTTCCAAAGCGCGTCCGGGAAAAAACTTTCAACCTCGGAAAAAACTCTTAACCAATGTTGAATTTCACTAAACTCGCAGGACTCTCACCACTTCCCGTGGGTAAACCCTGCTAACAATGGTTTCTGACTTCCCTAACCATTCCTCGACGAAGGTCAGCCCCTCGTTGAACTTTTTTTTCAGTTTTCAGCGAGCGCAGTGAGACAGCGCCCTTACTTTCGAGAACGCACATTCTGTCTTATATAGGCTGCTAGGTGCTATTAGAGCGGCAGATCCTAAACTCCTCGCCCGGCAAGATTCCGTTATCACCCCACTACGTTGTGGCGGCCCTTCTCGTCTTCCCGCGAAGACCGAGGCAGAGACGCAGAGACGCAACGCGCAGAGAAAAAGAGCAACCGAGTCAGCCAGCTGTGGGGAGAGACGGGCCTCTCGCATCATTCACTGATGTGTCATAGCGAGACACGGCGAGTGGGAGCGGCGTTGAGTGAATCATGTGGCTACAATAGGCATCGAGTTTTGGGCACACGGGGAGCCATTCTCATGGGAGAGAGAAAACCTTGGGATGAGTATAAGAGTTTGTGAACGTGAAAGATCTTCGAAGCAATAGCGTAGACATTGCCATAGATGGTCTCTGAAACTATTTTCGGAGCAATCAAAACTTTCCCGGTGATTATTCCAAAGTTGTCTGCTATAGTTGTACCATTTAAAAAAAAGTGTAGAACGAACGAAATTTGAAAATTTTTCGTTCGAATTATTTTCGAAAGAACAAAAAATTTTTAAAAATTGTTCGAAAAAATTTCGAACAAACGAAAACAAAATATTTTTTGTTCGAAACATTTTCGAAAGGACGGAAAATGAAAAAAACTGTACGAAAAAAATTCAAACGAACGAAAACCAAAAGTTTTTCCATTGAAACAGTTCCGGGCGAACGAGAAATGAACAAAATTGTTCGAAACAATTTCGAACGCACGAATTTCGAAAATCTTTCGAAATTTCGGAGTTCGAGCCAACGAATTTCGAAACTAATCAGATTTTTGGTTTTGCTTATACATATACAGTTCACCTCCGCACTGCCGTTCAGTCCGCAAAGTGCACGCTGATTGCGAAATCGTGCTGCGGCGCGGTTGCGAGTATCCTCAGACAGGGATGTGGGATCACCCGGGCAGTTCTGGCCTTTGGTGCCCGAGTGATCCCACCGCCCGAGTGATCCTACATCCTTGTCTGAGGATACTCGCAACCGCGCCGCAGCACGATTTCGCAATCGGCGCGCACTTTGCGGACTGAACGGCAGTGCGGAGGTGAACTGTATACAAGTATGTTAGAGCAATTTATGGAGGTGGGGGAACTGAAAAATAATGATTTTCAGTCGTTTCGACACCCAGGCAGACACGGTCATCGTCCTTCTCTCGAGCTCAGAATGCCCGCGACCACAACTACGCTCAATATAGACTTTTTCAAAACAGTGACAACCTGTCTGATAGCATTTCCCGCCCAGCGCCATCCCCGTGATTTTAGCTTTGAAAAACGACCCCTGATCACCGACGTCCCGTTCTGGGCTCAAACGGGACAACTCGACCTGAGACTCGGCCTACTACTCTGATTTCTCATCCTCTTTCGTATAAGCACTGCGCCAGCGCAATCCGGAAAGATCGAATTTTCGCCGCTCTCACATGTGAAAAGTTCATTTTCGCTTCAAGCGGAACCAGCGACGTCCCGTTCTCGGCTCAAACGGGACCAATCGACCTGAGGCTCAGCCTGCAACTTTACTTTTTGATCCTCTTCGAATAAGCACGGAGCCAGCGAAGATCCGGAAAACTTGATTTTTCACCTTTTGGGATGTGCTGAAACAGTTTTTTTTTTTCGCCCGGCTTTTTATCGATTTTCAAGACCAGCTATGGCCAGTCAGTGCACTGAGACAGACAATTACATTGAGAGAACGCGCACCCTTGCTGCCCCTGGCTCCCAAACGCCACTGAACGCACGCTTCACAACGCCTCTTTCTTCGAGTTTCAATTCTCACCCCAGCGCGACTTGCCGCAGTCTTTCGCGTAACTTATTGATTCGTCAGGGTTCGAACTGAGTACGGTCTTCTTGCCCCCGTCTCACCCCGGTAACTCATTCCCGCAAGATTCCGCAATGTGTATGGCGCCTCTCGCCTGGCAGCTGGCCAACCACCCATTCACAGCGTTTGACAAGTGCACCTAATAGAATGGTGCATACTAATTGAAGTTACAGTTCACCTCCGCACTGCCGTTCAGTCCGCAAAGTGCACGCTAATTGCGAAATCGTGCTGCGGGGCGGTTGTGAGGATCCTCAGACAAGGATGTGGGATCACCCGGGCGCTTTTTGCCTTTGGTGCCCGGGTGATCCCACCGCCCGGGTGATCCCACATCCCTGTCTGAGAATACTCGCGACCGCGCCGCAGCACGATTTCGCAATCAGCGCGCACTTTGCGGACTGAGCGGCAGTGCGGAGGTGAATTGTACGAGTGCTTGTACACAGTTCAAGGGAATTTAGAAGAGTATGTCAACGAATATTTGGAAAACGAATATTCGACCGAATAAACGAATATTCGAATAATTCGATTATTCGGAAGAATCAAATTTTCGAATAATTCGTTTATTCGAATATTTGAAAGAGCCAGTTTTTCGAATTATTCGATTATTCGAAAATTTTTATTCGTTTGATATACTCTAGTATTTAGTGATCCTAAAGCGTTTTCAGATGAAGTTTACGTATGCTTGACGTTTTTGTGAATAGTTTCGAAATTTTGCATGTGTTCAATCCAAGGTCCTCGGAGACCGGCGACCGAGCCGCCGGTAAGTGGCCCCTTGTGAATCCAAAATTCAATGCCAAATTGGGAGCGAGGGCGCCCTTTCTTTCACGTAAAACTGTCTCAGTGCCTAGGCTGGCTTTAGCGGGTCTTGAAAAACCGAATTTCTATATGGGGCTGATAATAATCGAGAAACTAATACGGTAGCTTCTTACAATAAAAATTTGGTTATTGATTTCCATGGAACGCTGCGATCCGAGCAAGTTTCCAAGAACATGTATTTCAAGAAGCATTTCTGCAAAAGAAAAAATTCCTGGAGGACGTGCCGAAATACTATGGCCTGGAAAAGGACCGTAGCCACAAAAAAGTCGTC
Source organism: Aplectana chamaeleonis (assembly GCA_029168955.1). Lineage (NCBI taxonomy): Eukaryota > Metazoa > Nematoda > Chromadorea > Rhabditida > Cosmocercidae > Aplectana > Aplectana chamaeleonis. The sequence continues at coordinate 274,955 of JAPDOI010000553.1, forward strand.
GAGATTGCATAGTCTAAACAATTTTAGATTGGCATCACGGTCAAGATTGATCTAAATGTGTTCCCAGAAACAAACAATCGGTTTAAAACAGTGGCCAGAGAAACCTGAAATTCTGATCTCAATGCCACCTGTTTGAGCGCACCGCCTCGCAGTGCGGGCTTCCAGAGTCAAAAATATCAAGTTTGGGATGAGGACGGTTTCAGTCGAGAGACGGATAAGGCTTTGCCAGGAGCCCGTACGGATCGACATGATTTGAGATCGTTTCAGCCAAAGCCGCCGTTGTGCCTCTAGGCGGGAAATGCATCCAGCCCGGTTGTTTTTGTTTCAAAGGAATCTATCCTGAGCGCAGTTGTGATCGCGGGCATTCTGAGCCCGAGCGAAGGACGATGACTGTGGCTGTCGGTGCGCCATACAGGCGAAAAAACGCTGGTTCAGCACATTCCCAAAAGGCGAAAAATCTAAATTTCCGGATTGGGCTGCCGCAGTGCTTATTCGGAAGAAGATCAAAAAGAAAAGTTGTAGGCCGAGTCTAGGGTCGATTGGTCCAGTTCGAGCCGAGAACGGAAAATCAGTGGTTCCGCTTGAAGCGAAAATGGACTTGGCACATGTGAGAGTGTCGAAAAATTGACCTTTCCGGATTGGGCTGACGCAGTTCATATTTGAAAGAAAATCAAAAAGTAATGTTGTAGGCCGAGTCTCAGGTCGATTGGTCCCATTTGAGCCGAGAACGGGACGTCGGTGATCGAGGGTCGTTTTTCAAAGCCAAAATCACCGGGGTGGCGCTAGGCGGGAAATGTCTCTAGACAGGTTGAACCTGTCCTAAAAGAGTCTATATTGAGCGTATTTGTGATCGCGCGCATTTTGAGTCCGAGCGAAGGACGATGACTGTGTCTGCCGGGGTGTCGAAACTGCTAAAAAACATTAATTTTCACTTCCGTCACCTCCATAAATTGGTCTATCATACTTGTGTGTAACTCGTCCTTGGCCTTCGCGGTTGAGATGAAGTCAAATATTCACACCAATTTGATATCTAGCTTCAGTTTTGGTACACTTGATTGATTCTGTTAACCTTATAAGCCTTGCTTGCCGGGTAAGACATGTGTGACCTCAAAATCAAGAGCTCTCGATGCTGATTCTAAATATGCCCCTGACAACCCAAACGGATCACTCTGCTTATGGGAAAGCGGCGCTTTGCGGCGAAAAAACAAAGCACCGAAAACGCCGTTTTTCCCAAAGTCGCGGGCGGTATTGTAGCAACAGAGAGTAGAAATTTTCCAAGGATGGAACTACAAAAAATCTAATTCTCACAACAATGAGTTCCAGTGAGAGTGAAGAGGCGGGATGGGAGTACAGCTTTTCGTGTATCCTCTGTTTCCGAGTGTTATTTATTTACGTTCGTCGCGTGCGTCTGCGTGCGTACGCTGCGTCTCCTTCTCAACACAATTTCTCGCTGTCTCTACCTTCGCTCCGCACAAGCGCGCGATCTAACAGAGTAAATCTTGCTCGGAACCAGAGGATACTTCTGGCGCGTTTTTTCAGCTTTTCCATTATTTCCGCTCTACTCGGGTAGAGCAAACGATCTAGCAGATAATCTCAAAATTGGAAATAAGCGTGAACGATTCCTTCAAGATATCGTGCGCCTCACTGCTGATTTTAGCAAATGACAGAGTGCCAATGAACCCAGTTTGTATTTAAAAGTGCTCAGCGTTTGCCCACCAATATATAAGAGTTTTCCAGCCACAATGTAATGGAAACTTTTTTTCTGGAGAAACAACGGAAAATCGAGTTAATTGCGTGGGTGAGCAGTGTGGACACAGCTCACCCACGCAATGCTCCCAAATGCGAAACAGCCGTGGGTTTGTAGTGGGGAAACGCGGTCTCTTAGGGTTAAAGATGAGCGGTACAGTAGTGATGTGCACTGCGCACCAATAGCTCCTTAACTTGTTCTTTTTGACAAAAGGCTATCGGTTCTACAAGTGGTCACACGCGGAGGTCTGCGGCAAAATCTTGAGTCAGAAGCTCGTGAGTAGTAGAAGAGCTTTATGCGTACTTTCTCCATGAAACATGTGCAAGTAGGACGACCTCAAAGTTTAAGTACCTTGGAAAATGGGAAAATTTTCTATTCAAGGAGACATTCATTGTCCGTGTTATTCAATTATGTACATTCAAGTACTTCTCGAAGTTTTGTGAGAGGTTCGCCGTGCGCGTGATTTTGCAGAATCGATCGCAGGTGCAATTTTTTTAACATCAAAACATTCGTCAATCATCCCGATCTACGATCGGCATAATTAAATAGCAATTTAAACTGAAGACAACTGATTTTTCAACACCCGAAAAAGTTTTCGATTAAAAAAGTTACGAGTATCTATGTTTTGCTGAAGAAAGGTGAAATCTGCTAAGACCCAAGCGTCGTTGAGAAGGCATTTATTGAGACCTCAATTCGAGTCAGCCAGTCAGCCTTTCGATAGTACATTTTACAAACTATCGTTGCTATTCGAAAAGTGTAGGTAGACCTGGGATGGTAATAATTGGGGGTGTTAAACGCGAATTAACAGGCGTTAAGTTCGCGTTAAACGCGAGTTTAACCACAACAGAATCTGGGCAGGACTCCTAATAGTTTGGAGAGAATTCGCTCTAGTTTCACCCTAATATCTCTTAGTGGTAGGCATTTGATACACTTCCAATGAAAACGCCTCGAAAAAGTAACAATTGTAACCTTTGTTACGAAAAATAGTGATTCCAAAACGTTTTCAGGTCTGTTTTTTCTCTAAAATTCCGACATGTGGCATCCTAGCGGTAAGTTCTTGTTTAACATACTCTCGCAGACAGCACAGAAAGAGTGCTGAAACGCGAGAGGAACTGGCAGTTAACGAAAAACTCCTCCCGAGGAGTTTTTGGATGCGGTTAGCAAGCTACAGTAGGAACAGATTTGACCATCTATACTGAGGGTAAGTACGAGTCTAAATAATGCTGAGGGTTAAGGAAGTTTGATAGCACTGTTAACCATTTTGATTCAGGACGTCAGCCTACATATCTTTAACACTGAAAGGTGTTTCAAGGGATAGTCTTTTATCGGCTTCCGCCAGGGAAACAAACGGGCGATGAGGGATCAAAAACAAAGCAGGGATCATTGCTGAAACACGTTAGCCGTCTTCTTTGGTGGCACTAATCAATCCCTCCCAATCAGCTATTAATTTTTTGGCGAGCGCCGACGATTCTCCCGCTTTTGACTATTTTCTTCCGAAATTCATTCGCTTCGCTACTATCAGGTTAGTTTCATTTTCATAATTCATTGCATAGCACAGGCTATGAGGAGTATGTAGTAAATTATTTGTTTGCTCGCGTTTCGAAGGGGTTTCCACAACTTTTTTAGTGCAAAAAAGTGAAAATTTTCCAAGCCACTGATTTTCAAGTGATTTGATGCTTTAGTAATGTTTAATCAGCATTAGTCGAGGCGTATCGAGCGAGTTTTGTGGGAAAGAAATGCGAACTTGTTTCTGAAACCAACTGTATTTGTTCTCCTTTTTCTGCAAGATTCGAATACTCATCTTTCATTGCCAGATCAGTGCCATCGTGGCCTCTTTTTTTTGGAGGGGGGTCCGCGACGCACTTGCTTTTGTGCATTGGTAGAGCCACTCGAAAAGCTTCAAATTCTTACCTTGAAATATGTGTACAAAATATTTTCCTTGCATGATGCTCATATGAGTGTAAAACAGTGTTTCTATATATTTTCAGCACTAACTGCGGGCGGAGGATTAGTCTCATTTTGAGAAGACGGCAAACACTTCACAAATTCAACTGCATCAATGGCCGAAACCACACCATTACCCCAATCTCGGACGCCAGACTTCAGCTGCACGCTTCCAAAAAAAATACACTTGAATTCTTTCTCAAGAACGAAAATAGACTATCTAGTTTATCATCATTCTTATAGGTTTTTAAGTATAAATTTCAGTTGAATGCAGGACATTCTTTGAATTTATGCATTACTCGATGAGTTTCGGAATGTCTTTTTCGCACCTAACGTTACCTTCCCAAGAACACCTTGTATATAATTCATCCAGAAATTTTCAAATTTTCGTTCGCTCGAAATTTCCTTAGGAGAAATTTTTTGTTTTTCAAAAAACTTTTGTTTGAAAAATTTTTTAAAAACGTTAACAAAGTTACTACAAATGCAAACCTTTGTCAGATCAGACGCATTTGATTGATTGAGGCTAATGATTAATCTGACATGTATTTTCGAGAGTGGTCCTGAAAACTCACGGAGCTCATAAAAAAATTGCGAGAATTAGGATTTCCAGGGAAAATTTAGAAAATTGCGTTCTGATCGTGTTTCGAACAAGCGTAATATTACGAAATTCCCTTTGAATGCTCATCCTAATGAATAAAATATATAGCATTACTTGTAGAATCTTTCCGATCCCTCGTCTTTCCACCGTAAAAGTCGTTCGTGTGCAAGTGTAGAAAATACTTATGCGGACGAAAGTCACGCATAATGTATGTGTAAGCAGAGGGCAGCTCTCGTTAAACCGGCAACAAACCGTGGCACCTATGTCGCGTTTCGTAGCCGGCCAGGAGGTGGCGGTTTGTTCGCGTTAATTTGGCGGCTCTACTGCATTTATGTCGCGGTATGTTGGCGACTTGGAGGTGGTGGTTTATTCGCGTTTAACACCCCATTTACTACCACCCCTGTCTATTTGTCAAAAAAGACAACATGGCCGAAGTTGACAAATTCATAAAAAATAAGACGTTATCCACGGTTTTCCATTCAGAACTTGATAACGAGTGCCCATTAATGCAAAAAAGAAAATCTTCAATCGGGCGAGATGAAAGCCACTGTAACCCACCCTTGTCACTTCATTCTGCGAAGTTTTGCAGCGGTTGCTGCTCCATATCTATCTTTGCCGTGATGAGAATGACCGCTCTCCCACACAGATGTACTTTATCTACTGGGTTACTGTGGTTTTTATCTTGCCCGGTTGTGGATTTTCTTTTTTTGTGGCAAAAGGTTTCTAATGTTCATTCCATTTAAGAAGTAGCAAAATTTGGATTTCTGTCTCCTTCCGGTCATTTACGATATGTGCATGAGTCAAGGATGAGTTTTACCAAGAATCCAACCACTTCCATGCTGGAGACTTCTGAAATGTGGTCGTCGAATTCCCCTCAGATAAGTTAACCCACCCAGTATTAGTATTTCGAGAGCTAGTTATCCTACAAACGTGGTTTATGAAACCGATCTAAATTTGGTCATGAGCGAGAAACGCAAACAATGATTAGAGGCACTTCATAGGGAGTCGTATTTCAAGTAACCCCTACGGGCTTAGGAGAAAATGCGGTGTTTTTGCTCGCGTAGGTCTCGAATGTCAGACCAAAAATCGAGTTTTTTGTTTGAAGAAGCCTGCCTAGCACTTCAAGGTTCTGCTATCAGCTGGTTTACGGCGCACTTGACCATGTTTGGCTCGACTACAAAAACCACTAGGAGAGTACGAGAAACCCGTTCCATCCAGAATCCCGACTCTCTCTTGATCACAAGAGAGTCGTTGTGGTGAGATGTAAGTTAAGGTGATAGTCTGAGGTATTTAAACACTGTGCGAGAGTGCATTTGAACTTTTTGGTGATTATCCCCTCGCGTCTCAAATGGTGAAAATTAGTATTTGGATTTGTGCGTCTAGTCCTCTCATCTCCTCGTAAGACGTTTTTGCTAAGGAGCAGTCCTCTGTGAAGCTTGGAATTCCAGTCGAATGTCATAGAGGCCTTTACCCTATGCAGACAAATAATCTCTGGATCATTTTTAAAGAGCAAGAAAGGCTGCGCGCTGCTGATGAACTTTGAATTGAAAATTCAAGAATACCAAGATCTTATTCGATAACAACATCCAAAAGGACAACTTGATTAATGACGAGGTTTGTTAGAGTTTTCTGTCTACTCTAAATCAACAGATTTTGATTATGCGAGCACTAAATATTTCTCTTACTAAATCTGCATAAATCTCAAACGCTCGGTATAAACAGCTAAGCGATTGGTCATGTCAAAGTACCTGAACATCGGACTTCCCGCGACGGGTGTTGCGAAGCAGTGTTTATCATCTATTGCACTCGGAGGTTGATACGTCTGATATGCGCTGTCGCCGTAACACGTCGTGAGAAGTATATATCCTGCGTAGGGCTCCACTCACAACCACCTAGCAACCAGCAGCAAGCGTCGTAACGTTGGTGTGATGCGTTAGACTAACCTTGAATTGTTGGTGGGCCCTCCTTCGGGGAACAAAATGTTTATCATCCTCTGCTTCAGAGTTCGAGTGGACTTTTCGAGCTCTATATATTCACTGGAGAATGCCAGTCATCAGGAGTTAGTTTTGGAAGGCATCAGTAAAGGTACTGCTTCAAAAAAAGTAGTCGGGTAGCTTTTCGTATGAATGTACATATAATGGTTCAGTATCGAATCTTTGTAGTAGATTGCATCAGGGGTCTAGGTGTCTGCTCTAGCACCAGAAGAAGCTTATGGCGTCCCATGTCTGTGTGATCCAAGTATACATATTATAACATCAGTCAAGCCTAAACATATTTTCGTGGGTTTCCAACTTCCGAGGGATTGGCTTCTTCGTTAGGTTTAACGTTAGCGTATGGGACTTATTTAAATCATTGTTCAGGAGGGGGGAATATGTGTAGGTATCGAGACGCAGAAAAATAATAATGTGGAAACAGTTTAGAAACGACGTCACCGACCATCAGCCCGAATAATCTACTATCCATCTAGCGCTTACTAATTTCCTCCGCGCCCTTCCTGTGAAGAAAGCAATTTAAGGACATGGTTCGCAGTAAATGCGATTGCTGGTTTCCCCAATCGAAGTGTGGATTTGGTTGAGAGAGAAGTAATTAAAAAGCTGCTGCATAAGGCTCAAATGAATTCAAACAACTGTTGGTACAGTACAGGGAGTTGCAAATTCTTATGGTCTCACCCCCTGGAGAGACAAGAAATTTTTTCATCATTCTTCACTATTTTCGACCGGAACTATGTGTTGTTTATTGTTTTTCTCTGTTGTTTTCCAAGCCGCACTCGATCGCTCTCAAATCCGAACATGGCTCTACATAGCCTGTAGGCCAATGGTTTTTTTGGCCTCAGATGTCATGGATATCACACTCTCGGTGAGATTTCGTCCAGTAGTAGACTGTGTCTCGATGCCACCCCTCGTCCACAGAATAATAAAGAGGATAAAGGAAAAAGTTCCCGATGATAGGTAATTCCTCTAGGGATGCGATACGCATTCGACTTAAAGTCGAAATCGTATAGGCTTTTGAGTGTTTAATGGGCCTATACAATTACTTGGCCAGAAAATGTTAGAGTCAGTGTTCACATTATTCCAGACGGGTCTGTTGCCAATTTATGGACCCCGAAGGGATAGAAGGCTTGGTTGACGTTGAGCGAGGACCAATCACTCAACCGTGTGCGTTACAGTGGCGCCTCTTGTCATTGCCTTACACGCGCCCTAACAGCATAATACCGAAATAGAATTTGTAGAAATTTCTAATACATATTAAGTATTTATTCAACATTGAAGTTGGGAGGCGTAGGATTCTTGCTGGCCATACGAACAGCTTCACCATTACAGAGGCTTAACGAACAATACATCTCGAAGGTTTTGGTCGGAAAGGGCGCGGGACGCATTTTCGCGTCTTTAGCGTCATTTTTACTAACTCCCAACTAATACATTTTCTCAAATCATTAAAATAAATAAAGATCCTGGTGACGAGGGCTATCCAAAAGGTACAAAGATTGCTGGAACCTAAGTTCGAACAAAAGAGTTTGGGGTGAAATCTTTAATAGTACCACATAGTATGCAAATAAAGTGTGCGGCTGCACGGCGCTATGGGCACTATACAGCGATCTGGAAATCAAACTCCAAATATTCCTGTTTAAGATTTAGAACCTAGCAAGCACCATATTGTTGGGTAGCCTGGATCTTTATCAACTTTTAGATCCGAAAAAAGTTGATTTTAAAGGAAATTATTAATATAGAACGCTAATGACGCGAAAACGCCTCCTCGCGCGTCTCCTGACCAAATCCCACGAGTGGTAGTGAGGTATGTACTTAACAAGGGTAGGTGAAGTCTGCCCGAAAATTTTTTCCACGGCTGCAAACAACTGACTGCTATGTCACACACTATTCGTCTGATATTCCTGCTAATCGATTCACAAGTCTAGAACATGTCTCTGCGAAGGCTGCTTGACACGGACGCCGACTGCGTGGGCGGACACTCTAATTAGGCATGAATTTAAACTCAAACGTAAGCAGCCATAGCGCTTTGCGTGTTTCACGAACTTTCTCTGAAGCTGCAGAAAAAATTGTTACATGAATAAGCGAGTCATGTAAAAGTGGCGGCATAAGCGCTCAAATTATACACCTTGGTCCTATTTCTGTAGAGGAACTGTGAGGAGACCGGGGAGCAACTGTCAAGATTTTCTCGGAATGAACAAAAGAGCTTCAGACCCGTAGAATCGGTCATGAAGTCGATTGATTGCGAAACATCTGTTGGCTGTTGGAAATCAGAAATTAACGATTGAGTCTACGTGATTACTAACCATGATAGGAACAAATAGGTTAGAGCGTCAAATAGGTGTAACAATCATCAGTGGTCACATCAATATCAGGTAACATCAATATCAAACACGCAAGGCAGACCAAAAACCACCAATGGAATGTCCTGATTGACACACAACGATGCAGAGTGGCTTTTGGAAAGGGACGTGAGAAGATTATCTGTTGAACTCACGCTGGAAACGGGGACACCAGTCTACTATAGTGGGCCAAACAACTGCGTGTCACTCAGAGGTTATAAGAAAGAAAATAGCAGGAAAAAAGAACTACCAAAGGTTTCTAGGGGAATGTTGGTTCAGCGTTGCCAAGCATAGCAATACAAAAATGGTCTGTCACGCTTATGGCAGGGTGCGATTGTTGGAACACAAAGCAACTTTCACCAACGTTGTAACATGTCGCTCGTTCAATTTTCGGGGCTAAGTGCATTGTTGTCGACCAGCATGTTGCCTTATTTCCTCAACCCCTCGATTTCTTCCTCTTCGAATTGTTGAGAAACTATCTTTGAGCAGAAACTCTTCAACTATATCTATTGCAGATTAACAATGTCCAGCCATACGGGGAAGCTCTTGTTTCTAAGGCATCGCTCACGATTATTGTCGTTTCCACTTCATTGATGGGAAGCACGATACAACAGCTTTGTATGTTGAAAAGGCCGCGAAAACAGCTGATTTTTCAGAGCAGAGAAGAACCCACTTTTCCGCAACTCACTTTCAAGATTGTAGGAGCTCACAGCAAAGTTAAGATTTGATCTTTCGATTAGAGCAAGTTTACTTTTCTTTCAAAAGAATCATTGGAGAGGAAAAGCTACCAGAAATGTGTAGAAGAGACATTCCTCACGTAGCCTTATCATATATTTTGACGACTTCCACTCGGTCAATAGCTGAGGGCGGCTAGAGGAAACATCCTATGCTCACCCTCTAGCCTCACCTCGGGCCGCCTTAAAGGCAGTGTTCACGATGATTTTCGTCCCCGAGTTTTTCACATGAAACAAAGCGTTTTCCTCCAAAGGTTACTACAAACGTCACGGGTGGAACTCTTCATTGGGCAGCGTTGCCTAAATATCGCGGCGATATACACATTTGCTGAAAATTCTGGCAATGCATTTAAAAACGGAAATGTCAATTATAGTTTTACAATTTCGGAAAAAATGTCGGACGAACGAAAATTGAATTTTTTTCGTTCGAAATATTTTCGAAAGAACGAAAAATGAAAAAATTTCGTTCGAAAAAGTTTCGAACGAACGGAAAATGAAAAAATTTCGTTCGAAAAAAATTTCGAACGAACCTTTCCAACGAACGGAAGAAAATCGAAAAATTTTCGCTCGAAAAAAATTCAAACGAACGAAAATTGAAAAATTTTCGCTCGAAAAAATTTCAAACGAACGAAAATTGAAAAATTTTCGTTCGAAAAAGTTTCGAACTAGCGAATTTCGAAAAACTTTCGCAATTTCGGAGTTCGAACGAATGAAATTCAAAGCTAATCGAAATTTCGATTTTTTTTCGAAATTTCCTATTTTTTTCGAAATTCGTCGAAAATTACGCAATTTTTTTCGAAATTTGTCGGAAATTTTGAAATTTTTTTCAAAATTCGTTCGAAAGTATTCCGAACGAACGAGTTCCGAAACATTTCGAAAAATCGGATTTCAAACGTACGAAAATTGAAAAAATTTCGTTCGAAGAAATTTCTAACGAACGGCATCTGAAAAAATTTCGTTCGACGAATTTTCGAACAAACGAAAGCGAACGAAAAAAAATTTCGAAAAAGCTTTCGAAAAATTATCGAAAAATTCGTTCGTATACAACTATAGTGTCAACCATTCTCGGACGAATATCTCATCCCGTTCCACTTCACGAAGTCTCTTTCTGCTTTTCAAAACAGAAGTTTCCCCTAGGCCGTCCGTAGTCCCAACTAGGTCATCCATGCGCCTGCATAGGCCGCGTTGGAAGGGATGGCGAAATGGTGTTCGTGGTAATAGCGGCACGACACCGATTGGGATAGGACGGGGTGGGACTACCAAGGGCCTAGGAGGAATCTTCGAAAGACAAGTTTTTGTCCTCGTTTTGTAACAAAGGGTCTCAGGGCTATCCGTACCGATTGTACTTTATCACCTGTCGATTATTCATTTTCTTTTTTTTTATTCGGTAAGCGGTGTACAAGATGAATAAAGGGAACCGATAGAAGAGCAGCCTTTGATCTTATTTTTGGCCACTCTGACTTCAGAACTATACATTCTTCATGGATCAAGCTCCACCGGTATGGTACAATACCGCTGCTGTCCAAGGTAAAAAATGGGCAAAGTGGGCAACTAAAGCGTCTTTCAACCACAACTCGCCTCAAACTACTCCGTTTTCAATCTTGGAAACGCCGAAATGTACAGCATGTCGTGATCTAGTCAATCGTGTGAAAATGTTTCGCAAAATTGGGAGCAACATTATTTTTAAGGCGGAATATATTTTCATTTTGACCATGCTAGAGATCGCGTACGGTTGTTTTTGATCGAATGGGCTCGTTATCTTGTGATAACATTATCAAATTCATAACTAACTCCATCTTAAAAACGCGTTTTCATATGAAAGTTCCAATTTTGTCCCATATAGTTAGATAGATTGTGGCACGGTGAACAATTTGGTTCTTTCGAAATTGAAAACGGTGCACTTTGAGGTGAGTTGTGGTCGAAAGACGCTATAGTTGACCACTTTGCCCTTTTCGCCCATTTTTTCCCTTGGACAGCAGCGCTATTGTATGGTTTCCGTTTTCATTTTAGTCTGACGCATGAACCAGGCGGTTGGCCGTGCGGGTTTGGCGGCCTCACTGGAGAATAGGGTTTCGATCTACCGCCACAGCCCTGCCCATTAATCAGACTAAAATGATTGCGCGAACTCCATGTCCACTCGTTCTTTTACAAAATTTCTGTTCATAATTGATTCGTGAGTGCGCCCACTTTTGTTCAGTCTAACTCTAACGTTTTAGTATAACGTTTTCGTCAACAGTATCTTAAATAACTGGTGAAAAACTTTCCATACTTTTCTCACTTATCGGAGGTGGCTGTCATCAAAACTTGATGGATAGTATTTTTCTGCCGAACGAACAGCGTTAGATCAGGAATGGAAATTTAGATCTGTATTCAAATTCCAAGTCTTTCAGAGTTTGAGGACGGACACTGTTCATTGCACTGCCCAAAGAATTGACTTATCTCATTTTCTCGGAGCATATCATACAGAGTAGAAGCCTTACTTGGGTAAGACATGACACTGTGATAGGTGCCCTGTGGATGCCCCCCCCCTCTCTGAGGTCAAAGGTCGCGGAACACAAGTTTAACATTTTTTAGAACATTACCTTGCCGATAGGTTCAGTGCAGCCCACCCACCGGTGGAGGCTGGCCTCCTGGTTATTAATATGTTCGATGCTAGTAATTGATTTCAATTTCAAGAACGATTCAGTTGTATGTAAAATTCATTTTTTGCGAGTTTTTCGTGTGCAGTGTATGAAAAATACTGCGAGCGAATTCGTGGAGAGCAATTTGGAATGTTTTTTCGTTTAATGTTAATGATGTTTCACAAATGTAGGAGAGAAAATAGAATTATCCCTTTCCGAAAATTGTCCATCATTGAATTTCTAACGTAGGGGGGGGGAGGTGTTTTAATAAAGGGGGTGTTTTATTCATCGACCACTTTTGGATGGGCTGTTCAATTACAGGGAATGTTCAATAGGGGGGTAGTGTCCAGTTTCAGGAAGTACAGTAACATCGGTATGGATTCTGATAGACTTTCCGTTCCCTATTGGAGGTTGGCGCAAACCCGGTGCACCTGTGGTTACAGCATATGGCACCGAGTTTGCGCTAACTTCATTAGCGAACGCAAAGTCTCGTTAGAATCCATGCAGACGTTACGTATCTCTGGAACGTTCCCTCAAAACACTCGCTAGTTTGGCACCGCACTGAGCTTGATATAGCCTAGCTTCCTCATTTTGAGCCAGTCGAAGTAAGGCTTGAGGGCCTTTCAATGTCTGCTGGGCGAAGCCGTCCGGCATGTTATAAGTTAGGACTGCGGCGTCAGTGCACCCCGCACTGCGGTGTCGGCCGACCGACATATCAGTCCGGAGAAATCATTGACACGACGTCGGATCAAGTTATGACGGGTTGTTTTCGCCCTAAATTTTGTACTGAAGATTTGGAACTGACGGTTGTTCACCGCAGCTTCCCTCGCACTGCGGCTCACTTTAACGTGCCGGACGGCGTCGTCCGGCAGACTGTGAAAGGGACTTTATTCGGCTTATAAAGTCAAAATTTCCTTATCATTGCTATATTTTGTGATGACCGCTCTACTGCTTACTCCGACCGGACTCATCCGAGCAAGCTAGGTTTTACTTCTCCTGGCTCTAGATAACCTATACCGTTTTTATTTAATAGCAAGTCAAGGTTCCGTCATGTTGCCGTTTCCGATTGCAAATGTTTTTACGGAAACTTCATTCGTCTCGACCATTCCCCTGTGCGGTCGATTCTGTCCCCGCTCTGCAGACACTATCCTGTGCGGGTTTTTCCCACGAATTCTCCAGCTTAATCGTCCTTTGCTGAAGTATTGAATAGCTTCACGTCACCTATATTCTACCTGTCGTCTGTTCCTGCTTACTATGAACTCTACTCCTTCAAGATCGTCTTCTGTGCCGGTGAAACGATCGCGCCTCGAACATTCACCGCAGTCTGATTGTATCGCAGATCAACTGAGGCAGCTGGCTGATCAGAAAGACGTTCCTCCGTATGTCAAGCTCCTTACTCAAGTCATTGTGGATGCCAAGCGTGAGATAGCCGAAGTTACCCGTCAATGCTGTGCCGTGCTCGAGGACAACAGATCACTCAGGGAAGAAAACATTTCTTTGAGAAATCAACTCATGACATTTTTGTCGTCTACGAAGACTGATACAAAACAGTCTGATCTTGTATCTGGTCCGTTGAGTTCTTCTCCTGTCGTTACCTCGAATGATCCTGATCTTCCGCGTTCTCTCGTTATCTCTGGATTGCCTGAGAGTGAGGCACCTAGTTCTATTGTACGTGTACATCATGACATCCGGCGCACTATTGATTTGCTTGAGTTTTTGAATGTTGAGTGTCTTCCGTCCAAAGTTTTTCGCATGGGCGATGTCAACCCGAAAAGGCCTAGGTTATTGAAGGTAGTATTGCCTGCTAGTAAATTTCAGAAGGATGCTCTCCGCCAGGCTCCTCGCTTGCGTTTCTTTTCCATTCCTGGCGTTTTCATACGCCCTTCACTAACTAAGGAGGAAAGGGAACGTAGACGATCTGAATGGCTGAGAAACAAGTCTTCTTCTCATTCTAAAACAGTGCCTGTTGTTACTCATAGTATGGATATCCATTCGAGACGTGAAAACGTTCCGGATACTGATTTATCTAATGGTTCTCAGTCTGTTTCGCAGCCATCACCATCGGGAAACTTCTAAATCATCCTCGGCCGCAATTTCTCGGGCTCAAGTGCATTTTAACCAATATTCGATCTCCTGTTAAGAACAGTTGACTCTTTTATTTTAGCCTTACTCAGAAAAACTATGATCTTGTTTTCGTAACGGAGTCGTGGTTGAATTCTAGCAATGATATTTCTTCTTTACTCGGTGTTGTAAATTTTCAATACTCGTATGTCATGTGCGATCGTCCACGCAAAAGAGGTGGTGGGGTGTTTTTGCTCCTTAAAAACACTATTCCTTATAATGAACTTTTCAAAGAATCTGTCAGTAACGCATATGAATATCTTGTTTGTGATTTGGTCCTCTCACAGATCACACTTAGAGTCATTTTAATGTATAGGACTTCTTCTTGTAATACTCATAGCTCTGCTTTGCTCAGGAAAGCGATCAGAGATTTCTGCTCCCATAGAGGTAATAGTCTAGTTCTAGGTGACTTTAATTTACACAATATTGATTGGAAAAGTGATGATGAAGTGAATGCCGTTTCTAGGGAGTTCATCGATTTGTTTTCTGCACATAATCTGACTCAATTTGTCAACACGCCGACTAGGGGTTGCAATCATGATCGATTGATCAGCCAATTGGATGTGCTCTCGCCTATAGGAACTAGTGATCATTCCACCGTCGAGTTCTGTGCAAACGTAACCACCCCTCCTAGACCTGTTGAGTGGATTAGAGATTTTCAATCAGCTGACTTTCCGGCTATTGAAAATTATTTGAGCCAGATTGATTGGTTTGGTTCTTTCGGAAACGTTGATTCTGTCAATGAAAAATACGAGCTATTTTTGGCGGTTTTACATCACACAATAGAGATGTTTGTTCCTATGAAAAAGATCAACAGCACGGATCTTAAGGTTCCGGATTACTTGAAGAGAATGTTCACTCGTCGTGACACGTTATGGTACGCCGCTATAGCTGATGGAAGTGAATCAAACTGGGCGCTGTATAAGTCGCTCAATAATAAATTGGAGAAAGCGATTATCAAATACAATTCCAGCCTTGAAAATAAGTTGGTGGAAACCCAAAATCCCTCTAAACTTTACAAATACATTACAAAAAGACTTAAAGAAAAGAAAAGCATTCCTGCTCTTGTCACGGGTGATTCAACCGTAGTTATTTCTGATAAGGATAAAGCTGAACTGTTTGCTGAGGAATTTGACAGATTTTCGTGTGCTGGCTGTCCTGAGGGCGGCAATGAAATCTCACTTCGTTTCCCGGTAATGGATCCCACTATTTGGTTTCACAAGGATGAAATTATTGATCTTTTGTCCAAATGGCCCCGCTCATCCTCTTTGACGCCAGATTCTATACCCTTGTCTTTCATTAAAAGGATTTTAGTATATATAGCTTCGCCTCTAGAATATCTATTTAACTTGCCCTACATTAGGGCTGAGGTTCCTTCGCGTTGGCGTCATTCTTTTATTGTTCCAGTTCCAAAAAAAACCACCCTTCAACTCAGTAAAAAATTACCGCCCCGTCAGTATTACCTCCATTTTCGCTAGGACGTTTGAGAAAATAGTCAAAAACAAACTGACTGAACACTTGAACAAGTATGATGTCATCCCTCGCTGTCAGCATGGTTTTTGCAAGGGGCGATCTTGTGAGACAGCCTTACTTTCATCATTCAATGACTGGTCTTTGGCAATTGAGAACAAGAAGCAGGTCCATGTCGTGTTTTTTGATTTCGCGAAGGCGTTCGACAGGGTGCCAACAGGCAAATTGGTTGGGAAGTTGGAAGCAGTTGGTGTTCATCCTCGGGCAGTTCGGTGGATTACTAATTTCTTAAACAACCGCACTTATCAGGTTAGAATAGGTAGAGAGCTATCCTCAATTCACAGAATTTCAAGCGGAGTACCTCAGGGTGGGGTATTGTCTCCCCTTCTTTTTTTGATTTACACATCGGAATTGCCAAATGAAATATCTCGTTTTGACGTTACTTGTTCTATGTACGCAGATGACATAAAGATATATAAAGTCATTGAGAGTTCAAGTGACGTTGAGGCCCTCCAGGCTGCTGTCGATCACGTTAAGAATTGGTCAGATCAGTGGGGACTGCCTCTAGCTGCTGAAAAAACAAAAGTGTTTTGTATCGGCAATGACACTTTAGGGAATGACTACAAGTTTGGAACTGAAGTTCTGGGGTTTGTTAGTGAAGTTAGGGATTTAGGCTTTACATATAGCAATAAACTTAGTTTTGATAGTCACTACAGAAAGATAGTTTCCGCTGCTTCTCACCGAACATACAATTTGTTTAGAGCTTTACGATCCAAAAATGCTTTGACTCTCCTGAAAGCATACAAAATGTATGTAAGACCACTTGTTGAATTTGGCACCTGTGTATTTTCTCCTTACAAGAAGAAGGATATTGACTACTTGGAGTCTGTTCAAAATAACTTCACTCGAAAGCTGGCTATGCGATGCGCAGGGCTGGGTTATGAGTTTATACCGAATGGTGACCTGAGACGCCAGTTTTACGGCTTGCCTAGTTTGCTGAATAGACGGAAGAAAAATGACCTCATCATGGCTTTTAAAATCATCACGGCAAAAGCCTCCCTCCCTCGTGGGGCTTTTTTCACTTTTGCTAATTCTAGGGGCAGGAACAATAGTATTAAATTCAAGGTTCCGTTATCAAAAACAAAAATAAGGTCAAATTATTTCTCTATTAGGATTCTCTCTATGCTTAACAAGACATTTGCTGAAGATTGGTTAGAATTGTCACTTAATTCCTTTAAAATCAAGGCTAAAAAATTGGTGGCAACAGAGGCTCTCTGATGATGCTACTGTGAGTTTTTTTCCATTGCTTTAAGATTTATTTTTTTAATGTCTATTGATCGAATGAGTAATGCCTGCTATTAATATGTGCTGTTTTTTTACACGTAGGTTATCCTACGTCCTTGAATAAAATAAATAAATAAAACTTGCTCTACTAACTTGATTGATGTTTTACCATGCTTCTCTTACAATCAACATGAGAGCTAATTTCACATCCAAAATCGTGTATGGCGCAGGTTATTAGTGAGCTCTTTTGAAGAAAGTTCGCAGATATCTAGCATGCAGCGCCATGGGGAGCATTAGGTCAACATCAAGCTACTAAGGGTGGGACCGAAACCAGCTCGCCGAGTTTTGTTTTTTCTCCCAAATATAAAGTGTGCGGGGCAGTGAATTGAGGCCTAAAATCGGGAAGATCCAGAAAGAAGTAGAAGCTTCCTTAGCATCGCTAGCTCTCTAACAATTGAGCTCCTCGTTCTAGGTGGCAGAATTCACGTATATTGAGTTCATTGAAAGAGCGAACCATGTTCGTCCAGCATAGAGGAGATGCCAAAAAGAGGAAATTCCAGAACTCGACAAGATTGGTTTCCGCATCCCTTTTTATTCCAGCCAGTCATAATTTGCAACGCAAATACGGGCTCTAATACTCCATCATACACAAACATACATTCGAAAAATTTACATATGGAGATAACCGTATCTCGGGTAACCCCAACCGAACGTGGCTGATTTTTGCTTCGATGAAGAGTGAAAATAATTTTTCAAAATATTCAGTACTTGAATGGCACACTACATTTAAATGCAAAATTCGAAAATGGTTGAGTATTACCGCTTGCGACACAAACAGTAATTAGAAGAAGGAAGGCGCTTTCGAATGCATTAGAACACCTTGCAAGAAAAAAACTTACCCGAGGTAAGAAAAAATGGTACTTCAAGAAACGATAAAAAGAATTCGGCTATTCGTAAAAACCGAGATCTGAATAAACTCGTTTATTCGACTAGTCGGAAAAGTCAATTATTAGAATTTTCGAAATTCGAATACCGCTGCTATCCAAGGGTAAAAAATGGACGAAATGTGCAAAATGGGCAACAGAAGCGTCTTTCAACCACATCTCGCCTCAAAGTGCTCCGTCTTCGATTTCGAAAAGACCAAAATGTTCTCCGTGCCACAATCTATCTAACTGTAGGGGAAGAAATTGGAATTTACTTATGAAAACGCTTTTTTTAAAGGCAGTGTTCACGATGAATATCGCACTCGAGTTCGACCCAAAAATGGGATAGGTTGGTAGTGAGGTAACTAATAGTGAAGAAACTGGGAAGAACAACGTCCAGAATAAGTCAAAAGAACGGTTTCTAAATTCAGGGCGTGGACGAGAGTCATGGGCCCTGCTGATTTAGGCCAGCGCGCGCTAATTGCGAAATCTGCGCGAATCGATAATTCTAACTGCGGCAGAGTTGCTTGGCAATTTGCCATCGAAACGTGTACGGCGCCACAAGCTCGTCCGATTGGGGGGCGGACCGGGAGAGGTAGGCGCACCGGGAGAGCTTTCAAAGCCGTTTGTATTTATCTCTGGCCAGTTTTTGTTGCTTTCTTCGACCCTATCCTCTACAGCACCTGCCAACTTAGTGTTTCACACCGAGACCTCGAGAACAAGACTTATCGTTGACACTGCCTTTAAGATGGGGTTAGTTATGAATTTGATAATGTTATCACAAGATAACGAGCTCATTCGATCAAAAGCAACACAACGCGATATCTAGCATTTTCCGTGCTACGGGAGGGAAATTTATGTAATTGTTGTATTTACTCACGACTCTTTGACGTTGATCCTCGTGATCGGCTCGATGCGGTTTGTGTCCCGGTGGTGGTTCAGTTCTTCGTTCCTTGGCCTCGGCCAATCCGATCCCAGCACGGACCTCAAACATGGGTAATTAAACCACATACTAACTGAAATAATAATGCGTCTAGAAGGGAGAGAGAGAGGATATAATGGACATGAAAATCAAAGGGAACCCCCCCCCCCCTGCAACAGGCCATGGGCCCAAAAATGATGACAATGGCAGGGGAGGTTTTGAAATAGTCGGCAGCCATGCGCGCGGCCGCTCATGCGGCTCGCCCTTTAGGAGTGGGAACGGAGCGCGCTTGCTTGCCCATGGGCGATTGAGTACCTTGTTTGTGTGCCGATTCTCCCCCTCTCCCCCATTTTTCTTATTCTTCTTCTTCCTTTCTCACCTTATGGTGACTCTTTTCCTCCTCCCTTCGTTTGATTCTTCTCTTCTTGATTAATTAGACGAATAAAATGGTGAGTAGAACATATAACGATCTAGCAATCGGATACGTGTATGTACAAGTTGTCGGTGCCGTGGACGACACCGACATTCCGGCCGGCCGCGATCAATCGCGGCCGGCTTCCTTCAGGATCTCGATGAGCGCTGCCCTTTCCTCTGGAAGGGCACAGACTGCCGTGTTGTGTTTCACTGACTGGCAATAGTTGCATAGTATGGCAGCACATCGACCCAAACATACTTCATCCTTGGTTAGTAGGCATCGTAGGCACAGGTTCTCTTCGGCTACCGGCCTACGTCTCTTCTTCACCGTGGGTGCAGAAGGGCAGGCATCGGTGCGGTGCCATCCGACCTTCTTACAAAAGAAACAGGTGATGACGAGGTTGTACTCGTTCACTGCTTTCTCCTGCGAATTTCCTATCTCTCTTTCTTCACATTCGGCTAATCCCTCAGCTTTTACTGTGCCAGCATCACCTCTTCTCCAGATAGTTGACGTCTTTTCCGCGAGGAGTGGTTACATTCTCCCCTGTGTCCTGTCTGGGCGGGGATCGGTACCTCACTGGTTTCTTTTTTTCTTTCATTACTCCTACTACCAACTCATCATCTCCATGAATCGGCTCCCCCTTCCCCTCCCTAATCCTCCTAGCTTCCTCGATTTCACGAGGTGACGGAGATAGGGGGTCGTGGCTGCAGTGTCGGCGGTGGTGGTGGCGGCGGCGGTGGTGGTGGCATCAGCAACCGATCCGCTATCTGTGAACTCGAGGGTACTTCAGCTAGAGTTTTTTCTCTCCGTACCGCCTTGAGGATCTCCTGATGAATGACATCCAACCTGCGGCATAATCCATCATAGTGAACTGCCTCTGTACACTCTAAACTGTCAATCCTTTCATTCAAATGACGTGACACTTCGTCTGTCTTCTCCAGGATGCCCGTCCAGGATGTACTTCACATGCGAGAAAGTTACTGGCGGCTCTTTCGCACAACACGGATTCACTGATACGTCGATTGATCGCAATCGACGGTAGATATCCTTTTGTGTCACTTTTACGTCCTTCATCCAGTTCCGGCTCTGGGTTCTGAAGTCCTTCATCAGACTTTCCAGCCCTCCTCTGATTTCCTCTATATCCTTCTCCACCTCCACTGGCTTGGGATCTGGTTCAGCTAGCCGAACATCTGTCTCATCCTTCTTCTCTGCTGCCCTCTCGTCGCCCTCCTCCGGGCCATCACTACCATCATCGCCTTCGACTGCGCCGACTTCTTCATATTCGTCTTCTTCCATGCCATTGGACTTTTGGCTCAGTATCTCGTCTATCTCGTGCAGCTGCTCCATGACCTGTAATAGACCATAAAAAGAACTTGATATGACATGGATACAATTCACTAGAGTTTTTTAACACCCTCTAAAGAAGAACAGAGAGTTTTGTTCTTCTTTAGAGGGTGTTACTGATGTCAGAACTAGGTCTCGGTTACTTTCTTCTGTATGCACGCAATAAATTTCATACTCCTCAGGATCGTACGGAAATTTTCGCGCTTTTCTCTGGCGCAAGTTATGTGTCTCGGTCATCGTCTGTTCTGTATTTGGTGAAATTTGGATTAGGGTTTCCTCTGGATTAGACTCTGCTGCTTCGGCCGAGTCTTCCTCTTCTCCTTCCTCATACCCCAATTCCAGTGCTATCAGGAGGTTAGGAGGTCGCTTCACTGTTCCCCCGGAAGACTGCTTTACTTCCACTTCACGTATCTCTGCTCCGTACAACATCCAGAATCCGGCCTGTCTTCCAAGAGTTTCGTGGTGCGATCGCGTCAGTGATCAATACGAGCTCCCCACGGCGCGGGATTCTTGAGCTTCTGCAGTTATTCAGTCGGATCTTGTGAGCTTCCCGCAATCCCTTCACGTACTGATCGCTCCAGATTTTCCAGAAATTTTGCAACTTGTTTACCGAACTGCGTAAGCCCTCCAATGTCTCTCTTCTTGTTCGCAACTGGTTCTCCTCTTGGGGAGTTCTGTAGTCTGGATCATCGTGAAATGTGTACGATCGGGTAATTATAATGTCCTTCTGTATGAAATCGATCGGTCTAATCGTTGATTCTTCTGCGAAGTCCCATTCCTGATACGTCAGCGGCCTTGAGTTGATCGTGGACTCGATTTCTGTCAAGATCGTCCTCAGTTCTTCTTCATGTACTGCTGGCGTGCCCAATGTCTTGTGTAGCGATCTTTTGATGGATTGTATCAGTCGCTCGTAGAAACCTCCTTTCCACGGCGCGTACGGTGTGATTCTTATCCATCTGATTTCCTGATTCCCTACGAACTCTTGTACTTCCTGTACCTGCTCTTCTGAGACTTCCCCCATTATTTCTGCTCCTAGTATGAACGTCGGTGCATTGTCTGAGGTGATTGTCTCCGGCGTGCCTATTCTTGCGATGAACCTCCTTATGACTCTTAGAAAGGAGACTGTGGTGTTGTCCGATACCAGCTCCAAATGCACTAGCCTCGTCGCTGTACATGTCAGTATGCATCCGTACGTCTTCCTTTCAGATTCTCCCTCCCTGACGTGTAGTGGACCGTAGTAGTCCAAGCCTACATGTTGGAAGGGTCTCGTTCTTATTACTCTTCTTTCTGGTAGGTCCATCGACATAGGGTAACTATACGGTACGTTGTTGAACTTCTGGCATTTGACACAGGCTCTCACAATCTTGGTAGTTTGCCTTCTGAGTTTCGAAATCAAATATCGTTCTCTTACTCTGCTCATCGTATGTGCTACCGAGCAGTGCAGTTTTCCATGCGCTTCCTGGATTACCATTCCTGCCAGCTTCGTGCTCGGTGCTATGAGTATTGGATTCTTTTCTTCCTCTGTCATATTGCTATTCCCAAATCTTCCGAAGCATCTTTGAAAACCATCTCTTTCATCTTTCCTCACATTGAGATTCTTCAGTCTTCCTATCAGCTCCCCAGTTACTTCTTCGCACTGATGGATCTTTAACACTATTTTCCGAGCTGCTCTCATTTCTTCTCCTGTGAGTGTTAATGATGATGTGCTGCTCTCTGACTGTTCCTGGCCAAGAATTGACTGTAGAATTTCTGCTCTCCGCTCACTCCGGATTCTTTTCACTGATCCTTTTACAAATCTCATGACGTAAGCCATGACTCGCACTATCTTCTTTAAAGAGCTCAGTTTTTTTCCAGTCGATTATTCCTGTGTTCTCCGCTAAATCTTCCGCCACTGCCCCCACTGATACGGCTCGTTGTTCAATTGAGGGCGCTGAGAATAGTTTTGTCTCTGCTGGCCAATCCATGAGCCCTTCTTTGAAGTAGGGGGCTCCTTTCCACCACTTGTGGTGTTCGAGTTCTCGTGCTGTCGCCCCTCTTGAAGCTACATCCGCTGGGTTCAACTTTGTGCTGATGAACCCAATGAGTAGCTGAATCTCGTACTCTAGGAGTTTCGTTGTGATCTTCCTGATCTCCGCTATTCTATTCGTCACCAATACTCCACTGGAACTCTTTTCCCCTGGTCTTTTCAACCATTCTATGACTATCTCGCCATCCGTGAATATTATGACATCTCGTAATGCCACGGTGCTTCTGCGTTCTTCCACTAGGTTGAGGCCTAGTTTTACTCCTATTGTACTCGCGTTCAAGTCGGGTTTCGAGATTGTATGCTGCTGTTTCAATGGCGGTAGTTTGGTCCGTGCCACCATTAGTGCTGTTCCCTTGTTGTTCACCAAGTATGCAACTGCTGCCATAGCTTTGTGCTTGCATCCACGCATACCACTACCCTATGTTGCACTCCTGTTTCCCCGATTCGTCTTGGCATTTCGCAATAGAAATCTCTCACTTCTTCGATGATTTTTCCCATGCTGCTTTGTCTTCGACTCTTAACACGGCGTTCCATGAGTCGTCCTTCTTCCACAGCTCTTGGAAGAACCACTTCATTCTTATCAGCAAAGGTGCTAGCCAAACCATCGGATCGTATACCGATGCCAGCTGTTTCAGCACAGTCCTTTTCGTAATTTTCTTTGTCTGGATTATCGTACATTCCAAGGACAACGTATCTTCCTTCGCATCCCATTTTATTCCTAGAGCCTTAGGCTTCTCGTTCGTCGATACATCTTTCTCTGGTATCGACTCTATCACTTCTTCACTGTTCGACATGAACTCTCGCAGATTCATGTTAAACTCGTTGAAGAGAGACTTTGAGCGTCTATACTTCTCCTTTGCTTCTTGTATCGTGTTTGCTAGCAGGAACAAGTTGTTTACATACATGTTGGTGTTGATTTCTTCTGCCAACTCCTTGTTCTGCTCCTTCTCCAGATGTAGTCGAATTGTTGCCGACAGCAAGAACGGTGATGCGTTCAGTCCGAAGGTTACCCGTGTGAGCCTGTACACTACTATATTCGCTTTGTCCGGTGGTCTTCTGAAGTCTCTCAACCACAGACATCTAGTCGAGTCCCTATCGGCATTGTGCAATCGCAATTGCAAGAAGGCTTTTTCCACATCTGAGATCATCGCGATCCTTCCCGTTCTGAAACTTCACATCATTCCCAGTAGTCTTGGAAGGATTAGAGGCCCTTGATGGAGAACATCGTTGAGACACAGCTTTCCTGGGTATTGTGCCGACGCGTCGAAAACTATCCTGATCTTCGTCGTTTCTTTTGACGGGGTGATCACTGCCTGGTGGGATAGGTAATGAATCTTCTCAGATTGCCTATCGCCCGGATTTACCTCCTCTATGATGTTCTTGGCCAGCTGATCTTTGAATATCTCAAAATACTTCTTGAGCATTTCCAGGTCGCTTCTATATTTCTTGTATGTACCCCACAAACGCGCTAGCGCTATCGAATAATTGTCCGGGAGTATTTCATGTTCTTGCTTCCATGGAAGCCTCACGTAGTATCCATCGTTCTTCTTGACTGTCGTATCACAGAAATTCTTCCATACCTGGTCATTAACCAGCTCTTTTTCAACCTTCTCTGGTCCTGCATACTCCCCGATTCCTGACGACTCCATGGTCATGTATTTGCCCCAGAGTTCCTTCTCCGTCTCGACCGTCGTATAGGTTTCCGCATCGACTGTCGTCTGAAGAATTCATATTCCTTCTCCCTCCTTATCGAGCGTCTGTCTTCCTGACAGTGTGTACCCAAATGAGGTTGATACCACGTACAGTCCCGATGGTAACATCATTTTTGGTCCTTGGACAAACTCCCACAAGACATCGCATCCTAACAGTACTCCTGGAGTTTCTTCTTCGTCCATCAGGCTTACTCCATAGTCGCAAATGAACTTCTTGTCTTCTTCCCCCAGTTTGGGAATACTGCAGCGGCTTGTCATTACTCTATTATCGTAGAGCTTAGCTTTCTTCTGGTTGCCTAGACGATCCTGTAGCTGCCCTTCTGTCACTGGGCATTGAATTCGCTCCGATTGATCGTTACCAAAAACCCTCAATCTCACGACCTTCTTCCCTAACTGAGGCAGCTCCAGCTCTTTTATCTGGTTGCTGTCAATAAATGATAGTTACGACCCGTGGCCGTATTAATGAAAGTTTTCGAGCGGGAAGGGGCGTGACCGGGTAGGTAACGCACCTACCCGGTCACGCCCCTCTCATAGTTTGAACAACCGACTCTATGAAGTGTCCAAAAATATCAACGGGAAGACTGCGACGCAGGCATGCGACGCGCATTCACGGAGGCGCGAAACGCAGAGATTTGAATAAGCACAGCGACGCCCATACGCCCTCACGATGCCATTAACAAGTGTACGGGACCCATGTAAGAGTGCGCCGGACGCTATAGAAAGTGTACGGGACCCATGTAAGCTTGCGCCGGACGCCACAGAAAATGTACGGGACCCATGTAAGCTTGCGCCGGACGCCACAGAAAGTGTACGGGACCCATGTAAGCTTGCGCCGGACGCCACAGAAAGTGTACAGGACCCATGTAAGAGTGCGCCGGACGCCACACAAAGTGTACGGGACCCATGTAAGAGTGCGCCGGACGCCAGAGAAAGTGTACGGGACCCATGTAAGCTTGCGCCGGACGCCACAGAAAGTGTACGGGACCCATGTAGGAGTGCGCCGGACGCCACAGAAAGTGTACGGGACCCATGTAAGCTTGCGCCGGACGCCACAGAAAGTGTACGGGACCCATGTAAGAGTGCGCCGGACGCCACAGAAAGTGTACGGGACTCATGTAAGAGTGCGCCGGACGCCACAGAAAGTGTACAGGACCCATGTAAGAGTGCGCCGGACGCCACAGAAAGTGTACGGGACCCATGTAAGTGTGTGCCGGACGCCACAGAAAGTGTACGGGACCCATGTAAGAGTGCGCCGCACGCCACAGAAAGGGTACGGGACCCATGTAAGCTTGCGCCGGACGCCACTGAAAGTGTACGGGACCCATGTAAGAGTGCGCCGGACGCCACAGAAAGTATACGGGACGCATGTAAGAGTGCGCCGGACGCCACAGAAAGTGTACGGGACCCATGTAAGAGTGCGCCGGACGCCACAGAAAGTGTACGGGACCCATGTAAGCTTGCGCCGGACGCCACAGAAAGTGTACAGGACCCATGTAAGAGTGCGCCGGACGCCACAGAAAGCGTACGGGACCCATGTAAGAGTGCGCCGGACGCCACAGAAAGTGTACGGGACCCATGTAAGCTTGCGCCGGACGCCACAGAAAGTGTACGGGACCCATGTAAGAGTGCGCCGGACGCCACAGAAAGTGTACGGGACCCATGTAAGAGTGCGCCGGACGCCACAGAAAGTGTACGGGACCCATGTAAGCTTGCGCCGGACGCCACAGAAAGTGTACAGGACCCATGTAAGAGTGCGCCGGACGCCACAGAAAGTGTACGGGACCCATGTAAGAGTGCGCCGGACGCCACAGAAAGTGTACGGGACCCATGTAAGCTTGCGCCGGACGCCACAGAAAGTGTACGGGACCCATGTAGGAGTGCGCCGGACTCCACAGAAAGTGTACGGGACCCATGTAAGCTTGCGCCGGACGCCACAGAAAGTGTACGGGACCCCTGTAAGAGTGCGCCGGACGCCACAGAAAGTGTACGGGACCCATGTAAGAGTGCGCCGAACGCCACAGAAAGTGTACGGGACCCATGTAAGAGTGCGCCGGACGCCACAGAAAGTGTACGGGACCCATGTAAGCTTGCGCCGGACACCACAGAAAGTGTACAGGACCCATGTAAGCTTGCGCCGGACGCCACAGAAAGTGGACAGGACCCATGCAAGAGTGCGCCGGACGCCACAGAAAGTGTACGGGACCCATGTAAGCTTGCGCCGGACGCCACAGAAAGTGTACAGGACCCATGTAAGAGTGCGCCGGACGCCACAGAAAGTGTACGGGACCCATGTAAGAGTGCGCCGGACGCCACAGAAAGTGTACGGGACCCATGTAAGCTTGCGCCGGACGCCACAGAAAGTGTACGGGACCCATGTGAGAGTGCGCCGGACGCCACAGAAAGTGTACGGGACCCATGTAACCTTGCGCCGGACCCCACAGAAAGTGTACGGGACCCCTGTAAGAGTGCGCCGGACGCCATAGAAAGTGTACGGGACCCATGTAAGAGTGCGCCGGACGCCACAGAAAGTGTACAGGACCCATGTAAGAGTGCGCCGGACGCCACAGAAAGTGTACGGGACCCATGTAAGAGTGTGCCGGACGCCACAGAAAGTGTACAGGACCCATGTAAGAGTGCGCCGGACGCCACAGAAAGTGTACAGGACCCATGTAAGTGTGCGCCGGACGCCACATAAAGTGTACGGGACCCATGTAAGAGTGCGCCGGACGCCACAGAAAGGGTACGGGACCCACGTAAGCTTGCGCCGGACGTCACAGAAAGTGTACGGGACCCATGTAAGAGTGCGCCGGACGCCACAGAAAGTATACGGGACGCATGTAAGAGTGCGCCGGACGCCACAGAAAGTGTACGGGACCCATGTAAGAGTGCGCCGGACGCCACAGAAAGGGTACGGGACCCATGTAAGCTTGCGCCGGACGCCACAGAATGTGTACAGGCCCCATGTAGGAGTCCGCCGCACGCCACAGAAAGCGTACGGGGCCCATGTAAGAGTGCGCCGGACGCCACAGAAAGGGTACGGGACCCATGTAAGCTTGCGCCGGACGCCACAGAAAGTGTACGGGACGCATGTAAGAGTGCGCCGGACGCCACAGAAAGTGTACGGGACCCATGTAAGAGTGCGCCGGACGCCACAGAAAGGGTACGGGACCCATGTAAGCTTGCGCCGGACGCCACAGAAAGTGTACAGGACCCATGTAAGAGTGCGCCGGACGCCACAGAAAGCGTACGGGACCCATGTAAGAGTGCGCCGGACGCCACAGAAAGTGTACGGGACCCCTGTAAGCTTGCGCCGGACGCCACAGAAAGTGTACGGGACCCATATTCATAGAAATATTCATAGGTTGGCCTTACTCTCAAGCCATGTTTTGACTGCATCGCTGCTGTTTTTCATCGCAACGATTTTCCACTCTCTGCTGCAGCGATGTAACAGCGGCAGCGATTTTGTTCATAATGCATAGCTCACGGATGATCGAAGAATTTCAATCAGTCAGTGAAATTAATGGCTGGTAGTTATCAGTGACACGTTTCGACTCGTAAACCCTGATCTTGTCATGTGAAGGGGTCAATCCTCACTAAAGGGAACGTGTCATTCGCTGGCAATCGCTGCCATAATGGTAGCGATGGAGCGATAATCAGCGACCATCGCGAATCGCTCCTCCAGCAGCGAAACAGTAAAAAATAGGATTTCGTCGCCGCGACCTAGCGATGTAGAAGCGACCACAATTGGAGCAGCTTTCCATTACGCGCTGTGAAAAGGAACGGTTGTCCCTCGCATGGCCGCAGCGACCACCTGCAGTCAAAACATGGCTTTACTCTTAAACCGTTTTTAATCAGGATGGCTGCAGAATCTGTCCCTGGGGTTGGATTGTGTCGGAACTGGTTAAGAGAACCAGCCACAATGTTAGCACAAGACGCTTGGCTTTAGGCGAGACTTGACCAGCACTATCCTTTTCTGCGGAAGCGCCTTACCGCACCCAAGCGCCGAGGCTCGTCCACAAAACCTACAACTACGCCACGACGCGGCCTAGGCAAATTCGCTGCGCTTGCACGACTCTGGGTGGAGGGCAGGGCTGAGCACGCGCGTTTTCAACCCTTACGCTCTCCCACGCTTTTGCCGGAAAATTCCGCTTTTTGAGTGGGACCTGCAATACCGCCGCTATCCAAGGGAAAAATGGGCAAAGTGGGCAACTAAAGGGTCTTCCCCCCAAACCCCTCAAAGTGCTCCGTTTTCAATTTCGAAAGAACCAAGATGTTCACCGTGCCACAATCTATCTAACTATATGAAACAAAATTGGAATTCACTCATGAAAGCGCTTTTTTAGGATGGGGTCAGGCATGAATTTGATAATGTTATCACAAGATAACGAGCTCATTCGATCAAAAACAACCATACGCGATCTCTAGCATGGCCAAAATGGAAATGTATTTCGCCTTGAAAGATAATGTTGCTCTCAGATTTCACAAAATATTTTTGCACGATCGACTAGATCATGACATGCTGCACATTTCGGTGTTTTCGAAATAGAAAACGGAGCACTTTGAGGCGAGTTGTGGTCGAAAGACGCTTTAGTTGCCCACTTTGCCCATTTCGTCCATTTTTTCCCTTGGATAGCGGCGGTACTGTAGCTTCTTTGCACATGAGAATGCTGGCGGAATCCGCAGATCGGCAAACGATTTGCGACGGAACTGTAACGAGACAGTATGTCTATCATGTCGAGAAGGGTGGAATAGTGCATTTTAGGGGTGAAGCACCCCAAAAAGACGCTCCACGCCCATTTCCAAGGGAAGCTTACCACGCATTCTTCAGAAAGGACTCAGCTGTCGGCAATGTCGTCGGCTCGATTACCCAAATTTGCGGTACTTCACCCCGCCCAGCCACTGGAAGCCCCGTCCAACAGCTGGCGGTCCGTGTTGATGCTCGGTGCATTGGCAGCTTCGCTTGTCTGCCAGTGTGCCGATCGCGTCCGCTGGCGATGTGCCGGTCGCGTAGCGGTGCGCCGTGTGTATATTCTTGGGCTTCATGACCAGCTCATACTATTCCGAGGGGTTCATCTCACGGGCCTTGACCCCAGACCCAGTGGCTTGTTTTATGGGCGTCTTGCTGATTGGGTATAAAACAGTCACTGCCGCGGGCGAAAGAACTTTGAGTTTTGGGCTCTACTGTCACTAAGCCGCTGACCATGCCCGCTTTCTAACTGGGTGTTGAGCGGCATTTTGTCTGAGTAAGTTCCAGATTAATGCAAACCGTTTATCGATTAGTAATCAAATACGATTTCTTTGTCGATATTCTACCGTATAGAGAAAGGCATTCATTGTGGGAAATTCTTGACTTTTTCAATAGCTTTTTTTCATCTCTTTATGCGTGATGTTTGTCCTCCGTTACGTTGATATACTCTAAACCAGACGAGTTGGCAAGCGGATAGTTCAAAGAAGAAGCGCCCGCAACTGCGTCTCTGAAAGAAATTGCTGCTGCGGCCCGTCTACAAGCACCAAATCAGCACTATCGCGGAGCCGCAGTGGCACTGACGCGGAGCCGCGGCGGCACTACCGCGAAGCTACGGCGGCACTACGGCGGAGCCGCGGTGGCACTACCGCGGAGCAACAGCGGAACTACCGCAGAGCAGCGTAGGCACTACCGCGGAGCCGCTGCGGCTCCACGATAGTGCCGCCGAGGCTCCGGGAGAGTATCTCATACGAAGTTGTTAAAGAATTTTAATACAACTAGGGAGGCCTAAGAACAAAAGTATGCACCTGCGGTTGCTAGGTCCTCTGTTTGATAGGAACAGAGGTTTCCGCCGTTTTCGCGCCCAAGGAAATACGGAATGTACATCAAACTTGGGTAATTGAACTGGCGACATTTTCGTTTTACCTCAAAGAACAGTTCATCGTACCCCACGCAAGTTTGCTGCTGCGTCCGAACACGGAGCCGCTGTGGTACTATAGCTGAACTATCGCGGCATATTCGAGGGTCGCGGTACTATCCCGGCACTGGCGCGGCACATTTCCTCAGAGGTCCCTGACGTTTTGGATTACGGGAAGACAGATGTTGCGTCGCTTCGAAAATCACGCAAGCAACCCAGCATCTGTCTTACCGTAGTCCAAAAAGATATTTCACAGATTTTTTCACGCGCTGATATCTTTTTTCAGCATGCATGGACATCTATTACTCGTAGCATGGACATTCTTGTTATGTACTCAACTTTGCTCAACTCGTACAACGCCAAAATGGTTTCCATAGTTAGTCCAAAGTCACGGAAATCGAATTTGTCCGCAAAAAAACAATTTAGCCGTCCGTTTAGAGATTGCGAATACCGGCTCCATTCTTCGTTTGTCATCAAAATCTAGCTTATCCGTTTGAAGATGGAAGTTGATATTTCTCAGACCAGAAAGTAAGAAACGCTAATTCAGTGGATTAAATGCAGTGGTCGCGATCAAATATGCTTGTCCTTTTTTTTCCTCCTCAAACCCTTTTCTGGGTCTCGGGTATTAGGCCCTATAAGAAAAAATCGCGAAAAAACCGCTGTTTTGGGGCAAGTTTGAAGCCTGAACTTTCTTGTCTTTTGATGGTGGACGAACCCACTCCACATCATCGGTTTTTGATGATTATAGTTGTACACGAACGAAATCTTCGAAAGATTTTTTGATTTTTTTTCGTTCGTTTTCATTCGATCTAAAAGTCGTCGAACGAATTTTTTTCACATTTCGTTCGTTCAAATTTCGTCGAACGAATTTTTTTTCAAATTTCGTTCCTGCGAAATATTTTCGAACGAAAATTTTTCCATTTCCTTTCGTTCGGAACACTTTCGAACAAACTTTAAGAAAAGCTCAAAATTTCCGACAAATTTCGAAAAAAAAATCGAAATTTCCGTAGAATTTCGAAAAAAAATCGAAATTTCGAAACAAATCGAAATTTCGATAAGTTTCGAAATTCGTTCGTTCGACATTATTTCGAACGAATTTTTTTCATTTTTCGTTCGAATTTTTTCCGTTTTTCGTTCGTTCGAATTTTTTTCGATCGAGTTTTTTTTTTCATTTTTCGCTCGTTCGAAATTTTTCAAGCAAATTTTTCTCATTTTTCGTTCGCTCGAAATTTTTTTCGAACGAAAATTTTTCAAATTTCGTTCGTGCGACATTTTTTTTAATTGTACAACTTTACTGGTGATCTCTAATATAAAGAACATCAGCTGGCCTGAAATTAAATTTCAATCAATGAACATTGACTGATCTAGTCAAAACCATTGGCAGAAGTGTTTGTTTTCATTGCTCAACTGTTTTTATTAGGTAAATTTGCATTTATTTCATCCTCTGAATGTCGATGATTTTTGACTGCTCGGCATGAGACTGCGATCTTTTTGAGCGGCGCTGTGCACGTGTGCACGAACTGGCATCTTTGGGCCCTAGAAACTCTAATTCTAGCCTGTTATTCACCGCGCTACCTTCACAGTTTTTCAGCTGTTTTCGATCTAAGCTGATTTTTGTAGTTTTTTCGATAACGTTTTTCTTCGTGACCACTACCTTTAAGGAATGCGGACGGGGAAATAACCCGTTCAGGATTGCAAACATTGAATTCGCTGGTTTATCTAATCGCAAAAAATCTAAATATTGTGAAATACGAAAATTGGAATTGGAAGTCGAGTAAATTAATTTATGAAAGTGAAAAATAAACTTGTTTGTTGGTTTTATTGTAAAAAATTCCTTTCAGTAGCTCATTGCGTTAGTTTTATTGTGAAAAACTCCTTTCAGTAGCTCATTGATTTTAAAACTCGATTCTAATGGAACTCTAGCAATAAATTCTGAGAAGTTGTTGGTCTATTTTTTCAAAGAATGTTTTTAAATGTGGCACGTCTGATGCGTCCGATTCGCAAGAAAAAAATTGAATTTCAAATCAAGATAGTCAGGTCATCAAGCATAGAACTAATGAGGAAGAGAAGCGATTGGTAAAAAGGTTCAACGAAAGCTACAAAGATAGAATTTAGCACGAGTTGACACTTTGCAAAAGCTACAGAAGGAGGCCCTACAAAATGTAAGTCATGAACGACAATGAATTCAAAAGCAACACGAAAACTCATTGAATGGAAGACGGAAACTGTGAAAGCTCATCGACGGGAAGATATTACCCGTCTTCGATCGACGGGTAGACGGGAAGATAATTCGCGGATTTTCAGGTAGCTTTTGATGATTATCTTCCACGTCTTATCAACGTGACGTTCGCCACGAACCTTCCCGCTTACCTGCCGGGTAGCCAGGAACCTACCTGTCTACCCTCCGGGTAGCCAGGAACCTACCTGTCTACCCGCCGGGTAGTCAGGAACCTTCCTGTCTACCCGCCGGGTAGCCAGGAACCTTCCCGTCTACCCGCCGGGTAGCCGGGTAGATGGATGGCGGAAAACTCGTCCGACAGCGGGAAGGTTTAAACCTTCCCGGGAAGCTTTCTGAAGTTTCATTAATACGGCCACCGGTGTCGAAAAGTATTTTGACTTCCCTTGTTTTCTTTGGCCCGCATATCATCGCCTTTCCCGTGAGCAATGCTGCTTTCTGGCTTGTTTGTTCCTTGGGCGCAACAATGTTGATAGTATGATGCTCTTCTACTCTGGTTCGAGGTTCCTCTCCTTTGTCGTCGAGTTGCATCTGAGTTTCGCAGTTGATATTCTTGATCGAACTGCCCTGCCCTTGAAGTCGAGTTCGGCTATTGGAAGCTGTAGTGTTCCTTGGTGCCTCTTCTCTTTTAACCTCTCTGTAGCGACTTCTTTGGATGGCATCCTGGGTTCTTTGAACCTGTAGTCTTGTTTGATTCCTCGATTCGACTTGTGTAAGATTTCTCCTCGCTTGATTGCCTTCTTTGCATGCGAATGAGTGATATCGACGTCCGCACTTGTAACAGTTACGGGCTCGGCAGTCCTTCGCTGCATGGTTCGGCTTTCCGTAATTTACACATAGCCCACTGTTGGCTAAAAAGTTCAACCGTCCCTCCAGCGGTACGGTTCTGCACTCCGACGATACGTGATTCACTCGCTTGCAGTAAATGCACGCTGTGTTGACTTGAGCCAAATTGGTATGCTTCACCTGCGGCTGTTCTTTCTTATTCACCCTATTGATGACTTCTTGTGCCCTCAGGATCTGCTCTTCTTGGCTGATTATGTCTTCCAGGTCATTGTACAACCTGTTCCACGTCCATTCCTTCTATAGACTGCAGTGTTGCTCGCTTCTCAAGTGCTTCCTTCTGAATTTCCGTCTCGAACTTCCTGAATACTACGGTTAGGAGCCATCGGTGATCCACATTCTCCCTTTGCTTCGTAGAAGTGCCATCAGCGTGGATACTTTATCTAAAAGCTTCCTTTGGGCTCCTGTAGGCTGACCCCTTGACTGTAGTTCTTCGACTTCTCTAAACAGTTTGTCCACCACATGTCCTTCCTCCCGTATTTTTTCTTCAGCCAATCCACTGCCAGCACATGGCTGCTTTCTTCGAATGGGAATCGCTTGATCGCTTCCTTCGGTTCT
This sequence comes from Aplectana chamaeleonis, assembly GCA_029168955.1. Taxonomy (NCBI): domain Eukaryota; kingdom Metazoa; phylum Nematoda; class Chromadorea; order Rhabditida; family Cosmocercidae; genus Aplectana; species Aplectana chamaeleonis. The sequence goes on from JAPDOI010000553.1 coordinate 308,662, forward strand.
CCGGCTAGTACCAAGAGTAGGTACGAGAATTCGGTCAATCGTGGAATATCCTGCTCTTCTGTCATCGTCTGAAACAGTCCCCCAAAAATGATCCCAATCCGTCAGCTTTCCTAGGAATGTCGGGATACTAATTTTCGGGAGTGCTCTTAGCAGTCTTCCTGGTCTGGCTAGACTTTTTCTCGTATGATCTTCCGACTTCTTCGTAGTACTGACCTCCTGCCCTTAACCTGTCCTCGCTATCCTTGATGGTTTGTTTCAACTCGAATTCTACTCCCTTCATGTTCTCGATCAGTACTTCCGTCTTCTCTAGTAGCTCCTGTGCCAGGTCGCTTCGCTCGACTACATCGTTCTTTCCACTCCTTTGTCGTCTTCGCTCAACATCTCGAAGGCTTCCGTTAGTCCAGTCAGCGCGTCATCGAGTGTCCTGACGTGACCATTCAGGGCTATTCCCACCTTTCCCACAGCTAGCCTGACTCTTTTTATTTCTTGTAGGTTGTCCGTCCTTTGGCATTCTTCCCATGTGCCGAGTAATTTCGCCCCTTCCATCCATCGCTCTTCCAGGGCCTTCTTCATCGTGGTTACTTTTCCTTTGGCTGTAGCTACTCTGTGCGTCATTTTTGTTCACGAGTGAGATGGGCTATTTTTTTTTCTTTTCTTCTTTCTTCGTGTGTGTATTGTGTGTGTATGTGTAGTGTGTTGTGTTTGGTTATGTCTTAATTAATGTTAAATAGGATAACTTGCCCCAAACAACAACAAAACACCAAAAAAATTATCACACACACCAGCAGATTTCCTGCCTGGTTTCATCACACACTCCTCTCCAACAACAGGGAGGTCGCCAGGAATGACGAACGGCTACAAGAACAAATGAAACAATCAAAAAAATTTTTTGTGAAAAATTTCCTTGTTCGAGAATTTGTCGAAATTTCCCTTCGGAATTTTATTTCCCTCGGCTCTTCTCTTCCTTCAATGAGAATTTCCGGCTTTTTTTGGCCTTGCTGGTTCCGTAGAAGTCGAGATGAAAAGTTTATTGATTTTTCCAAAAACCAATAAACCGAAATCAGAAATTCTGACTTTTTCCTTTTCTTCGTCCTTTTTCTTTTTCGGGCTCTTCTCGCAAAAGGTTACCCAAGTTTGGCTGACAAAAAAGTCTTGCCTTGGCGTTTTCGATTTTCAAAAGGGTTTTTTTGATCCGCCGATGCACCATTTCCGTGCTACGGGATGGATATTTATGTAATTGTTGTCTTTACTCACGACTCTTTGAAGTTGATCCTCGTGATCGGCTCGATGCGGCTTGTGTCCCGGTGGTGGTTCAGTTCTTCGGCCTCGGCCGATCCGATCCCAGCACGGACCTCAAACTTGAGTAATTAAACCACATACTAATTGAAATAATCATACGGCTAGAAGGGAGAGAGAGAGGAGATAATGGACATGACACTCAAAGGAACCCCCCCCCCTGCAACAGGCCATGGGCCCAAAAATGATGACAATGGCAGGGGAGGTTTTGAAATAGTCGGCAGCCATGCGCGCGGCCGCCCATGCGGCTCGCCCTTTAGGAGTGGAATGTAGCGCGCTTGCTTGCCCCTGGGTGATTGAGTACCTTGTTTTTGTGCCAATTCTCTCCCTCTCCCCCATTTATCTTCTTCTTCTTCTTCTTCCTCACCTTATGGTGACTCTTATCCTCCTCCCTTCGTTTGATTCTTCTCTTCTCTTTCTCTTCTTGATTAATTAGACGAATAAAATGGTGAGTAGAATATATAACGAACTAGCTATCGGATACGTGTATGTACAAGTTTTCGGTGCCGTGGACGACACTGACAAGCATGGTCAAAATGAAAATCCATTTTACCTTGAAAAAAAAATGTTCCTACCGAATTTCCCAAAATATTTTCGATTGACTAGATCACAATATGCTGCACATTTCGGCGGTTTCGAAATTGAAAATGGAGCACTCTGTGGCGAGTTGTGGTCGAAAGACGCTTTAATTGCCCACTTCGCCCATTTTTTACCCTTGGATAGCGGCACTATTGTCGTTGATCATTTTATACCTACACTCAAGCGAGTGTGCTCTCGCTTACGGGCTGCATGCGCGTACGGGCCTATGAAATGTGTTTACGGCACAATTTAGGGTTTCTCAATGGTTCCATAGAGGGGTACGCTGCGATCGAATGTTACATTCGGATCTCGAAAGATATCGTACCACTCATGGGTTCATATTTGATCTAGTCTAGGCAGCGTTCATACTGTCGTTATCGGAACGAAATTCCGGTCGCACTTGCAACCGCGGGACAGGGTCTCTCTACACACGGAGGGAGGAGCACGAACGAGATTTCATGCTGACGCGACGCGCGCGGCGGAACTTTTTTATCTGATTACCCCATCACTGGAGCGAGCTTGCCACAATCTCGCGAGATTTCATGGCATTCATGTGTTTTTTGATTCTCATGTGACTATTTCTTTATGTTTCATAATCCAGAGCCAAACTGGTTGTCGGCGGCAACGATCCCATCACTACATCTAAAATGGTGCTCGATCTGTAATACCATATTACATTTTTTATAAATATCAAGCGGTACAACGGTACGAGAACATACAAGAGTTATTGAAATGAGTGTCTAGGATAAGATGATGAGAGGAACAACTCAGGAACATAAAGAAAAGTCATGTGAGAATGAATAAAAACATTAAAGCCCGTCAAATCTCGTGAGCTTGTGGCAAGCGCGCTCCAGAGATAGGGTAATAGGATAAAAAGTACCGCCGCGCGCGTCGCGTCAGCAGTGAATCTCGTCCGTGCTCCTCCCTCCGTGTGTAGAGAGACCCTGTCCCTGCAACCGCTGCTGCACCACGCAGCACTATGGTAATCGTACTGAGACAAAGGTTAATCGTGCCGGGACTACGTGGTCCGCAAATGCGGGCCATAATTCCGTTCCACTATGAGTAGGTACCATAGGTCAGACATTTGCTTCTCGTTGGAGGACGCTTCCGCATGCGACGCGGAATGGCTCTCAAACTTTTGGAGCGCTCGTAGCATTAACATCATATCAATTTCATTTTCTTGTAAACTAATCGAGGCGCATATGCAGGTTTTGGTCCGAAAACATACATTTTGATAGAGCCGTCCAACACCCAGAATTTTTCTGCACAATCCCTTTCATGTCTATTCCTGAAGAGGATATGTTTACATAGGAACGCAGTACTCACAAATGTTAATTTTTAGTGGTAAGCAGAAGTGTCATCATCTCAGAAAGCTTTTTGCTGTAGGACGCGCTTAATTATCCTTTTTGGGTCGTTTTGAATCACAAACACTCACACTTCCTCCTTACTCATTGATGAATTATTGAAGTCGTTCTCATTTAGAGTCTTCTTCTGAATTAATACATTCACTGAGCAAAAATCTGAATAGATCCTCTCTTATACTACGTCAGGACAGAAATGTGTATGCGGACAAACAACTATTCACTTTTTGGTGATGTCGTTCGGATCAGATACGTATTTCAAGGCTATTAGTATTTTAGGACTATGACGGCGGTAAGTTGAAAACTTATTCAAACCTAATTGGAAAGGGGAACTACTACGCCGGAGCTCTTACCAGACTTGAGAAATCTCAACCACTTTTTTCAACAAGAGCGATGCTCCTAGCGCCAACACCCTCTGATTAACCAATATAAAATCCACGAGGGTGAGCGTGTGCCGTTCCGCACTCAGACTCCAACACTTCTTTGTCGCGTCCGTGACAACAAAAAAACTTCTCCTTGACGAGAATCTTATTAATACAATCAGACGTCAGTGGTCATGAGGAATTTCTAATTAAAAATTGTAATATTTGAGATCAAGACCTTCGCTAAAAATGATAATCAATCTACGTAAGTCACTGTTGCTGTAAGACTTTTAGTTTGAAAATGTCTTCTATCACTACAATCCTTGGGTTTCATGCAAAATGAGCTCTGAGGAATCTCTAAAGAGCTTTCGATTCCGATTATCATTTGCAGCAGGGCGATAACCCCGATTGAAAAATAATCTGGTCATAAGGATGTTCCGGCGAAAAAGCGATCGCTCTCTGATGTGATAATCGAAATTGAGAACTTACTATGAATACCACAGAGCTTAGGCCTACGTCATAGTCGGCCGAAAGCCGGACTTCGCTGCCCTCTCCCGCCCCGAGTGATCCAGCGTCGCTCCTAGTATATTGGCTGAGTGCAAATCGATTAGGCGGGCGCACTCGAGCACACCGCGGAAGGCGCTGTTCGGCCACAAGAGGGTAATTTTTCCACCTAAGTGCGCAATGCATCACATTCGTATCGACCGGGACGGACTCGGAAGGGACAGAACGCAGCGGGCGGGTGCACTCCGCACTCATCGGGGGGATTTTTCTACCTCAGTGCAAATGTATTGCATACAGGGGTGGCTGCAGCTGATCGGCCGACTATGACGGGGCCTCAGAAGGAGGGGCTCAAAGCGAAATCCAACAATCATGTCAAAGAAACGGGGAAAAAAGGTTTGAAGGCGGTGTTCACGATGAAAAAATTGTTCTTCCGCAGAAACCTAAATGCAATAGCCGTAGTTCGCAGATGCGGACCGGAAATTGGCTTCGAATACGACAGTTCAAGAGGTTTTTTCATACAGTTTTTCTCCAATATTTGAAGTTGCCTTCTCAAAAGTTTTCAATTTCTCTTTTCTCTTTCTTCCTCAAACGCTGTCTCTCACCTCGTTCGGCACAAGCGCGAGGCGCGCATTAAAGTTGGCTTCGAATTAGATGATATGTACCGCTAACAGTGCCAAGCCCTAGCGGCCTATTGCTTCACTCCCTCGTTTTCCGCCCGCTTGTACCAAAAGTATTTTTTCTAGTCCTCGCTGTACTCACAGCCAGAGCTGGCTGTCTTGGGTCCTCATCCATCAGCTCTCCCCAACTTGATAGAGAGTCCGTCGTCCAGCTGCCCGGCATAGGACGCTACTCCAAGGTTGGTGGCTCCTGGAATCAGTATATTGAAACAAATAAGCCGTGGACGAATTCGCTGCGCAGACGCGACGAACGCGGCAAGAATCCTCAGTGTTCACGTCGCTGGACTCTATAGGGGTACGAGGTAAACGCGCTGTAGGGACGAATTCAAGCAGCGAAAACTCTTCCGGGGCTCCTCTTGTTTCGCGTAGAGTGCCCACAAGACAAGATTGCCCATGCAGCGATTCTCAAGCCAGATGTGCAACCACTTGTTTGATGTAAGGTAAACTTGCGAGCGCGTAGCGTTTCCCTTCTTTGATGATTCTAGAATTTTTCTTCGTATTTTGTGCATTGGGTCACGGGCAGATGTGTCAGTGGTTACCGTAAACCCAGCGAACAGTAATTAATGGCACATTGATGCCAGTTGCTCACCCCAGTGATCCTGCTGAATCCTCTGGAACGTCCGTTTTGGACTTCCGGGTGCGATGGAAGTATTCGACCGGGCTGCTGTGGAGGGTTGTCGAATATCTGAACTTAAGAAGTACAGTTGGCATGGATCCCAGTTATACTTTGAGTTCCCTATTGAAGGGTGTTCTTCCAGTTTTAACATATGCTCGGAAACCTGGGCATTACGTAAACAGGATGAAAGTGCGGTCCGCGTCACTCAGCGCGCCATCGAGAGGACGATGCCCTGATTGTCACTTGCCACGCAAGTGAGAGAAGGAGTTAGGAGTTCCGAGATACGCAGACGGTAAAATCAGGGACGCGGTCGAATATGCTAAGTCGTCCGAAATCAGGTGGGCCGGGCACCTAATGCGTTTCGAGGATAACCGTTAGACAAGAGCTGTAACAGATTGGATACCGCAGGACCTCAGGCGCACTACTGGCCGTCCTCCAACACAATGGTCAGATTTCTTCAAAAAGAGTCTTCAAGAAAGCAGTGAGAGTCTTCGTGTTCCTAGAACGAGTAGGATTTTCTGGCCAACTATGGCGCGCGATAGGAACGAATGGAGACGTTACTGGAGCCCGCTCGACAGTGTCGATGACCAACGGGAGGACAAGGATACAGGTGATTGAAAGCTGGAGCAAACTCAGTGCCGTATGCTATACCATAGGTGCAAAGCTCTTGCGCCAACCCTAAATGGCGAGCGCAAAGTATCACTAGAATTCATGCCGACTGTAGTCGAAATAGCGGCAGCAGAGCAGAGTGGCATCGTCGTCATTGGGAAGTTGCGGGACGAAGAATGATACAAGATTACACACGATTTCACGACCCTTGTGAGCTAAGCCAAAATTTTGGATGCGCAGGTGATCAATCGTTGGACTGTCGGTTGCGGTACCCAATATCGAATTTTTGATTCATCAGTCGTTCAATGTGTTCCGTCGTTTCCATCCCCTTTTCTGCCTTTTCCTCATTTCGAGTTTGACAAAATCTTTAAGTAGTAGGGCTAAAGCCCCATTTACTGCTGGTCACTTGTACTAGTCACGGCACTTCCAACAGTTACAAAACCCGTCGCGTCAACAGATCTTGCACTGAGTCGCGACGGGTTGGAACAGTTTGCAGTTTCAGTCGGGATCGCCGAGCGACTGCACTATTTCATTGGTGGTCGAAGCAACCTGCTTGATTTTGTTAGGTGGCTTCGACTAGTCGCGTCGCTTCCATGATGGAAGCGATTCGTCCAGTCGAAGCGAATAAGCCGTAATCTTTCGTCAAGACGTAGGGTATTCGGAGCCAAACTGAAGACTCCACACTCAATCTTTCGGTGTTCTCCGCAATTCTCCGCCATGTTTCACGCGAAATTGAGTCCCCAGGAGCTATCCAAAGTCGCTCGACGGTTTGAAATCGCTGAACGGAGCGATTGCAAATCACTTCGTCCAGCGATTTCAAATCGCGGCAGTACTGTTGGACGCTTCGACTTCAAGCCGACTTCCCGCGAAAGCCAGCGACAGCGATCGCCCATGTATATCTAGGGCCTAAGACAGTAGTAACTCACAGAAACTCACGGCCCGTCCGCGGCAGAAGATGAGCTCTCCGGACGGTCCGCGGCGCTTGACGGCTGATCCGCGGCACATCTGATAGCGGGATGGTCAAACGGCCCATCCGCGGCGCTGTTGTTCTCGATGGGGGTGGCTCCGTAGCGCATCGGCAGTTGAACGACTCCACCTCCTCATCTCACTCATTCACATCTCGCTTGACCACCGGCACGGCTGCAGTGGCAACCATGAAGAAACATGGTAAAGCGAATGATCACGTCCTAATGTGTTTATATTATGCAAAGCCGGTATAAAAGGTGCCTCATCTCATTCCAGTCCTCAATCGGCATTCTGATGCCGGCCCCGTAAGGTGACTTCGAGACACTCTCCGGAGGCCAGCATATTTTCGCTCGCTGGGGGATAGGGATATCCTCACACCTGGGGGGGGGGCGGTTTTCGCCGCGGTCCGCAGAGAGGGTGGCTACTCACCGCAGACCTCGGCAGAGGCTACGCGATTGTCCGGACCGAGGCGGGGCTTTTTCTGCCCAGGACCGCGACATTCACGCATCTCCCGAGAAGAGGCGGACCGGTCATGACTGTGTCGGAGAGGACGGTCCGCGGCAGCTCTCAAGACGGTCCGCGGCGGATCTCAGGACGATTCGCGGCTCTCAAAACGATACGCGGCGCCTGCAAGACGATCCGCGGCGCCTGCAGGACGATCCGCGGCGCCTGGAGGATGGTCCGCGGCGCTTTACCGGCGCTTTACCGGCTTCGGTGAAGAATCGTCCGTTCGTCGGCCGCGGACGATCCTGCAAAAGCGCCGCGGATGGGCCGTGAGTTTCTCTGAGAACATGACTGAGCTAGAATTAATTAACCAATGAAGTAGGAAATAAGTGGCGGACCATTCAGTACAAGAGCGCACTGTACGTTTCTGTCAATAGATGGTAGAGTAATTCGTTTTCTGGGGTGGTAGTAAACCTCTTGAAAATGCCACTTAACATGAATGTCGAAGTGGCACTTGAGTGCAACTTCAGTTTTCAGAGGGTGACATAATGCACAGAAGACGGTGAGCTGACGTTCGCTCCCATTCAAAACCTAGCTAACGCACGAGATCGATCCACTCCTCGCTTCTTTCAGAACGGGGAGCAATGCCACTACGCTATTTCGTCGACTACCTGTTGTGCTATGTGAAATGCCATCTAACATCGGCATGGATCCTGAAGAGACTTTGCGTTTCCCACTGGAGGTTGGTGCAAACTCGGTGCACCTATGGTATAGCATGTGGCACTGAGTTTGCGCCAACCTTCAACAGTGAACGCAAAGTCTCTTCAGGATCCATGCCGACGTTATGTAGGCGATCATGAGGCCAGTTGCATTGCCGAGTGGAAGAAATCGACTGTGCCTGCACAGGTTTCGGGAGCTAGGTCTACCGTGATCAGCAGAATCGCCGTCGAGTGCAACAAATTGATTCCATTTTATCGTCTTTCAGGAATCGAAGGTGAAATTAAAAAATAATAAAGCGTAGCGGGGGTGTCAGGAATTACTGAGTGCTCGCTTGGAATGATGAGAAGCATTAAATGAATTGGTTTTTGATCGCCATGGAGCAGTGACGTTGTTCCGAAAAAACTTTCAGGCATAGCATTATCAGCACCACTACTAATTTTACCATTACTACCAAAATTTTATTGTTAATGCTACTCCTATAATAATACCAATAATAATAATAATAATAATAATAATAATAATAATAATAATAATAATAATAATAATAATAATAATAATAATAATAATAATAATAATAATAATAATATTAATATCAATAATAAGTACTAATAATAATAATAATAATAATAACAATAATAATACTAATAATAATACCAATACTAATAATAACAATAATAATAATAATAATAATAAAAATAATAATAATAATAATAATAATAATAATAATAATAATAATAATAGTATTATTAATAATAATAATAATAATAATAATAGTAATAATAATAATAATATTAATAATAATAGTAATAGTAATAATAATAACAATAATTATGATAATAATACATTATTATATTGATAAAACAAAAATCAGTGAGCACATTATTTTTATCATTATTAGTATGATTAATAGTATTATTATAGTCGATATTATTCTTATTTTTGCTAGCATTGTCGATATTGTTATTACTATTACCACTCATGTCAGAATAATCATTTTATTAATATCGGATTTATTATTATTATTCTTCTTTAGATAGTTTTTATTAGGTAGCCAGTCGTCATATGCTTATGGCCACCACTAATGTTTGCGCTTTATAAAAACCTTTGAGAAGCAGTCCCTTCTCAGGCGTTCAAGGGATAGGAGCTCTCTACACGCACAGAAAAGGAAGAGTTGTCCGGTTGATGCCGTTTGACACGTGACGCTACTTAATCCAAGCAGAGTGGTCCCGAGTGGAATTAAAGCAGCAGAAGGCAAGACAACTCCTCCCTCAGTGTGTAGAGAGCCCCTTTACCGGCGTTCAACATTTCGATTACACCGATTATTCACAAAACTTCACCGGTAGAGTAAACGCGGAACAGTTCGTCCGATCGATAATAGCTGCTTCTCTGCGGGGCCACTTATGCAGTGCACATTCTCTATAGAGTTACGCATAGTCGGGCGGCAAAAATAACGCCGAAATGTTGGGTAATGTATGACAGGCGCGAGGCAGTGTAGTTGCCCTCTACCAGTCACTGTGGCGGCGCGGCATTGTCGCCTGACTATGCATGGACCTTAGGTCTTTAGCCCAAAGCACAGACCCGCAAAAAGGTTGCCGCCAACACTGCTTGAGAGTCTCACTCTTGCGAGAAATCCTCGCACCCGCAAAATCAGAATTTGTCTGTTCCTTAACCACTACTTACCTCAGGCTGGCCGCCGCGCTGCCCCTTATTTAATGATGCCTACCTCAGCTGTCAAAAAAATTCGTTAGAATTATTGCTCTGATAGCCTCACTATATTCAAGCGACAGCTACAATGAGAGAAAATTTTTGAGGACAGAGGGAATTTAGAATTGAAACCAATTTATTTTTAGTCAAAGATAACATTCAACATTAACAGAGGTGTTCTTCAAAGACATGGTGCTGCTGATCCCCCATTCATCGTCGTGGCTTCGCAGACCTGTAAACATGCTCCTCTCACATGACCAGTATGCTGTTTAGCGAAATATGAATCTTTATCTTTTAGGTGCTATTCATACTCCTCAATGTCAGCCCGTGACGCGCGAGCGTGGCGTTGGAGTATGAGTACCCTGACGTCAAGCCGGCACGTGGCGCCCGTTCCGCCATGGCGGCGACGGCCCTTAACGACTTTTTCATCATTAGTAGTCCATCATCAGTTTCATTCTGTTTCATGATAATTGATTCCAGTATTACACTTTGCTGCCATGATGGCGAACGCGTGTACAAAATTTGCTTGTTTGGATAAGTTGAGGCCCACTTTATTCGGCTCCCGCCATAGCGTCGCCGCCGGAGCATTCGGTCTCCGCAAATAGCGTGATGCGCGCAGAAAGTATTCATGCTTTCAGCGCCACGCCCGCGCATCACGCGCTGGCGTTGAGGAGTACGAATAGTTCTTCGACCACTAATTCATTTTGAATCCTGTGCTCCTGAAGCTTTCGAGCGAGCGCGAATTTTGTGGCGCGATTCACCAAATTCACGTGATGTGACATTCATCATTTGAGAATTCGAGAAAATTTATCCGAAAAATATGTTTTTTTTTCCAAAATTCGAAAAGATTATTTGAAAAAATATATTTTCAAATTGGTTTTGGAATATAGTCGAAAATTTGGAATTCGAAAAATCAGTTTTTCGAATATATTTGAGAGTACGAAATTCGAAAAATACCATTTTTGAGTGTATTCGAAAATTTTGATATTCGAATATTTTCAAAAATTTGAAACTAAAAAAAAAGGATTTTCGCATTTATCCGAAAATTGGGGTTTTTAACAGTTTTTCCAAAGTATAGTATCAACAATAACGGTTCACGATATTCAGTTCTGCTGTAGTCAACCAAAGTACCGCATAAATAGCTCAAAAAAAAGACGCGATAAAAAAGAAAACACGCGAATGGGGAGAGCAAAGTATAAGGCTAACCTTTCCACTGTGAAGGGAACGCCTGGTGCATATTGATGATGTTCGCTATATTTACAATACCGAGTGCTGAAAAAGAGGGTGTCATTGTGTGTTAGGGAACAAAACGGCAAAAAAAGTAGGAAATATCGAATGAGTAAGAGTTTACTCATGAAAGCCTAAACAAGAAAGAACAATCAATGCAATGAGGAATCAAATACTCCAACGGAGAAGAATTTGATGAAGGAAATAATGCCAAAGACGAGAGATATTGACCAAGAGGAAAACGGGTGTCCATGGCTGGCGCGTGAACTTTGCTCCAATCATCAGCCACTGTCTCTGAGGGCGACCAAAATCTACTCGGGAGTAGATTTTCGGAGATGGCAACCTCGCCGTCTCTCCCTCCTCTACGACACACTATTTCTCCGTCCTCTCGCACAGAGAACGAGATGACGCTCTTGTGCCCCTCATATGAACGAGAAGACCACCCGGAAATGGCTGCGAAATGTCCTCATGAGGTCGACGTAATGTCGAGCTCTCGTGTAATTTTTCGATTTTCGAGCTTCTGGCACCCTAATTAACAATTCTACGAAATTGTGTCAAAAACTTTAGGTGCCACTTAAGTGGCACCTTAAGCTCATCCCTACGTCCCGCTCTCGCCTGGTTTACTACCACCCCTGGTGTTTTTGTGGTGCTTTCTGGTGAGGTGTTCAGCCAATTTCGACAAGTGCCTAAAATTGGAATTCAAGAGAAGAAACGCTACGCACCCTAGACTTTTGAGTAAAATGTGTCTCTCTAAGTAACTCTCCGAATCTGTAATCCCGCGACCCCACCCCCTTATTCTTCGGAGAGGCCTTCTTCCCTTAAAGGCAGTGGTCGCGATCAAATATGCTTGTCTTCTTTTCCTCTCTAAACACTTTTCTGAGTTTAGAGTAGTAGGACCTGTAAGAAAAAAATCGCCCTTTCGAGCCAAATTTCAAGCCTGAACTTTCTTGTCTTTTGGTGGTGGACGAGCCAATTCCACATCACCGGCATCGATGATCTCTATTTTAAAGAACATCAGCTGGCTTGAAATTGAATATCAATAAATGAACATTGACTAATCTAGTCAAAAACATTGACTGAAGTGCTTGCTTTCATTGTTCAAATGTTTTTATCAGGTAAATTTGCATTTATTTCATCCTCTGAATGCCGATGATTTTTGACTGCTCGGCATGAGACTGCGATCTTTTTGGGCGGCGCTGTGCACGTGTGCACGAACTGACATCTTTAAGGCCTAGACACCGTTATTCTAGCCCGCTTTTCACCGCGCTACCTTCACAGTTTTTCAGCTGTTTTATCTAATTTTTGTAGTTTTTTCGATAACGTTTTTCACCGTGTCCACTGCCTTTAACAAATATCTCAGCTTGGTGGGAGAATAAATACGGCTTTCGAAAAAAGCATCTTTACTTTTTCCGTTCTTTTTCAATTTCAGACTTCAATTTGTTAGCCTCACTGTTAACGCTTCAGAAACCGCGTGTCCACACACCACGAACTTAATTTTTTCGTTTTATTTCAAGAAAAACCGTTCCTTTCTAATTATTGCCGGAATATCCGTACTTCACAAAGCTTGCATAACTGGTATGCAGACATTTTGAGCGCCATGTATATCTTTATTTTGGCGTAGTCACTCGCAACTAAAATTCTGTCTAAAAACTCATTGAATTGACTGGCCGAGGAGTGCGCCGGTCCGCTACAGGGATTGGCAGTGGAATACGCAATCTCTTAACCCAGTCACCATCACGCCTAATTTTGGGTGACTGCACGTTCGGACCGCGCGAAATATCGCGTTATCGTATGCAGTGTCCCACCGGTGGGACACGTGAGCTTGAATGGCACGCCTCCAAAAATCGATTTTCCTTTTTCATGTTCATAGTAAAGCTATCAATGAAGTAGACATCGTACCAGAGTTTTCGCTCAAGAAACTCTCCATCATGAGGAACAACTGCCCGAAATCACAGCAGGATCAAGGGATTTATTATTTTGCCACCACTGTCTCGATGATCTTCACCTAAAAGTTTCTTTGAATGCGAATAAAGCCTGCTATTGGTTTACAAATTTTGTATGGTGTTGGTTTGGTCATGGCGGGTAAGAAAGTTTAATTGGAAGAAAATCTATGTTTCGGAGTCATGGTCGGTGTAGTCATGATATTGGCACGCTTCCAGGTGAACAGAACGTGGTTTCAACTCAGGGTCCCTGCCGAACGTTTAATTGGAAGAAAACCCATGAAAAGTAAAAAATGAACGAACTCATAGCGCGTTCGAAAAATAGTTTGTTTGCGACGATTTTTTCGTATTGAGCCTCAGCTATTTTCACAAAAGTTTGAACATTGTGTTTAAGTGGAGTTGCTGATGGATGTACCACGACTTCCGTAGTCGAGCTCAGGATAGGTTAATACATTGAAACTGAGAACGTTTATAAATTGGTACTTGTGGCATAGGAATCGATTTTTTAAAACGTGTCCCACCAGTGGGACACGTGGTCGTGAGTGGGTTAAGCGTTAAGTACAAGAAGCAACTCACTCTACAACAATATTTACCTTGCAAATTACCGCCGGTTAATTTTCAGAAAAACATCTACCTACACCATTTTTTTCGATTTCCGATGTCAAAACTTCCTCTAGAATAGGCAGATTAAACGCCTCTATAGGAGACGGGTAAATCTTTCTCTTCAAAGCATCTTTACCACCAGTTATACAGTGCGTTTCATAAGCATAAGGGCACCCCTAAAACTACAAATATATAAATTCACAAGAATCTACGCCTAATTTGATGGCTAGCTTTGAACTCGGAGTACCTGAAAACCCCGCTCTACAGCATTTCAATAACAAACCTGGAAGAATTGAAGTGAAATAGGACTTGAGCCTCAATTTAGTCCGTTTCATGAATATATGGGCACCCCTGAAATTCAACGACTTTATAATCAGAAACGTATACAAACACAACTCTAGTTGTTTATTGGTCCTCCATGTTTGGAAATTATTTCAAATGCACGGTTTGGCATTGATTCGACCAACCTTCAAAGGCCTTAGCCGTCCTGAATGTTCCAAGCTCGGGTAATGATTACATTTCTCTTCAACTATACTTTCTCCAAATGAAATTTGCTTTGAATATCCGACTTTTCGACTATAGTCGGATTTCGCACTTTTTCGAATACTCGACTTTTCGACTATAGTCGGATATCTTTTTTTTCGAATATTCGACTTTTCGACTATGGTCGGATATCGCACTTTTTCGAATATTCGACTTTTCGACTATAGTCGGATATCGCTTTTTTTCGAATATTCGACTTTTCGACTATAGTCTAATATCGCACTTTTTCGAATATTCGACTTTTCGATTGTAGTCGGATATCGCACTTTTTCGAATATTCGACTTTTCGACTATAGTCGGATATTGCACTTTTTCGAATATTCGACTTTACTAAAAAAAGTCGACTCTTTCATCCGACTACGAAAAACATTCAGATGCATATAACTGTTTTTTTACATGAAAACACATCAATTTTTTACAAATCCACTCGCGGGCTTCGTGGCAGCTTAAAATCACAACCGAATCAGCCCGATATGGCTGATTGGCGGATGTTTATACGTGGCTTATATTCGCAAAGGTTTCGTGGCAATACGTTACACCCGGCGAAGTTTCCAAAGCTACATGCCCCTAGCGTGACATAATCTCCAATTAGGATGTGAAAAAACAGTCGGCAATGTGTAAGGTGTGTCCGAATGAGACCGGCCGACCATGCGGCCGTCGAACGTGGCAGGCGGCTGTCGCTGTCGCTTCACATGCTTGTCCGAGAGCGTGCTCCGCTCTCGGACAAGCATGTGAAACGACAGCGAGCCTTCCCTCACAGCCATTCACTACGAGCGGGGCCGGCAGCGGCTGTTAGCAAACAATAAATCCGCTCCGCAGCCGAGGGGGCAACCGCTCGAACTCTCGTCCGAGAGCGGCTCATGCGACAGCCGCCTGTCACGCACGACGGCCGCATGGTCGGCCATTCTCGTTCGGGCACACTTTACGTTCGCAGATCAGTCAGATCGCTCTGATTTGCTTGTAAAGAAATTAGGTGAGTTCCATATGTAACCTTGTTTTTGAAGTTGTTTCCTAAGGTAGAGAGCCTATTACATTTTGATTTGCTAAGAAATATCATGTATCAAGAGTTCTTCTGCCGTATAACAAGTGCCCCTACAGTTTGTGGACAGAGGTGTGCATTTTCCGTTTACCGATTTTCCGGACTTACCGGTGTTTTTCGGTTTGATTTACCTATTTTTTCTCGGAATTTACTGAAATTTTTACCGGAAAGAGAAATTGGGGTTTTCCGTCCAATCGGTCTACTTCTCACTCGTATTTCACGGGTTTGTCATTGTTATGGCATGCCTTTGGCACGATATTCTTCTTCTTCCTTCTTTTTGTTACTCTTTTTTAACCCTTTGGCTTACTTTCCGAATGCGCAAAAGATCTCTTCTCCTTTTGTATCATCAGTTCCTTCTTATCGAGATACTACTACGAAAAATACATATTTTATTCAGAAATTTCAACAGGGTTGCAACGCAGCAGAGTCCTGAAGCAGATATTTCAGGAACTGGAAAAATTCTTTTGGGAGCCCCCGGACACAACACTGAATCACTGCAGTTCTGGAGCGACTCCATTGTGGAATTATCTTACCCGCACCTTTCCTCACTGACCAACAAGTACTTTTGCGCGCCTCCTGGCACAGTTGAGGCGGGAAGAATGTTTTCCTCAGCTGGCCTAATTTTGAGTGACTCAAGAAAGTCCTTGACCACAGGAAATTTCGAAATGATACTTTTTCTCAAAATCAACGTCCCGCTGATCGGGTTCAGCTGCTGAGCTCGGTTTAATATGTATGTAAAACTCACTCGTTGTTTGCACTATCCTCATGCACTATTGAAAAAGATACATAAATGATATTGGTCATTTGTTCTATCGTATGGGATATGTACCAAAGTCGAAGTCAGAATTTTTACCGAATTTTCCGTTTTTACCGTATTTACCGAGAAAAAAATTCGCACACCTCTGTTTGGGAACAATGTAAAAAGACACAGGTTTCAAAAAGGTTGCCGAAAAAATTTTTCGGGGAAATATGTTTTCTGCCAACGGGTTGCAAGATGCGCCCCAGGGTTTCGGAGACATCTAGTCTAATTTTATCGCGAGCATTTACGTAAACTACGGTCATATAGTTAGGTCCGTGACTTGTTTCCTCAAGAAAAAACATTTGAATCTAACCTGCTGCCGGCGCGGGGCAGTTTTAATCTCACCAGCGGTTGGCGGTACGGTAAGCTGATCAGCTGCGTTCTTTTCTCAACTTGAATCGATGAGCGGGCCGGCGTAAGCGGCCACCGCGCCAGCCGCGGGCTAGATGTAGATGATTTTTCTTGAGGAAGCAAGCCACGGGCCTAACTCTATGTATTAGCACCAGTTGGTGGAATTATAGCTACGTCACCCTCAGTAACTACGGAAATTCTTATTCTCGCTACATAACCCGCACAAACTACGTAAATTCTTGCCGCGAATGCGAAAAAAAGGTGGAAGATCTCGCCTTGATCGATCCACCCTGTCCTAATCCGTACTACAGAGCGGTCTCCGCTGCGACCGACTGCATTGCGGTTTCTTCCCACGGCCTGCACCATCCCCGCGGTCAATATATTCTTGGCACGATTTTCCAGAGAGCGGTTCGGGTCAACCTCCTCGACCAGCCACAGACCCGTAAATTCTCGCTACAGTTATGGCGAGAATTTACTGGCCTAGCGACAGCAAGATCGATAAAGCGGATTCATCCTTCGTTTTTTAGGTAGAAAATCCGTAAAACTTGCCCCTTGCACCTTCGACGCAAGAATACGCGGGTTCCAGCGAACGTCGCTAAAACCCGAAAAAATTTCGCCTAACGGAATGAGAGGGTAAGACAGGCCGCTCCCTCGGAAGCATCTTGCTTATCACCGGCAGAGTTCTGAACTGGTCAATACGAGTGGGAACAACTTTACAAACGAAGGGTGCCCACAACGATTCGGTTATTTATCCCACGAAAATATGGTGCCTCTACAGTTTGGGCACGCCACGTAGTCGTCCAACCAATAACAGAAGTCTGTCGGCAACATTTAGGTTTCTTTGAAAATCGCTCCCAACTGACTTACAACCACAAAGTTTCTTCCAAAACAAAATATAATTAAATACTGTGTTCAAATGAATCACTAAAATTGAATAATAAATCTCGGACGAACGTAATTATTTTCCAGGAGTGTGATTGGCGTGCAGTTTTTTGGTGGTCGGATTGTATTATTCGACCTTAGGACTATTGTAGTCGGATTTTGAACTATTCGAATATCCGACTTTTCGACTGTACTGTAGTCGGATATAGCACTTTTTCGAATATTCGACTTTTTGACTATAGTCGGATATCGCACTTTTTCAAATATTCGACTTTTTGACTATAGTCGGATATAGCTTTTTTCGAATATTCGACTTTTCGACTGTAGTCGGATATTGCACTTTTTCAAACACTCGGCTTTTCGACTGTAGTCGGATATCGCACTTTTTCGAATATTCGACTTTTGGAATGAAAATTCGACTCTTCTATCCGACTGAAACAGTCTTATACTCATCCGATAATTCGATTCGGAACAAGTATAATGTACGGCTTCCACTGTAGATGTCACGCACATGGATGCCCCATACATTCTCCATAGGGTTGGCGTCTGGGGGACATAACAGCTCCATTCTTGCTGTTTGGACCATCCAAATTGGATTTTTTTCGTCGGGAAAAATTGCCTGAACACGAAAGTGTGACTTTAGAAACTTCACGAAAGCAGTGAATACCTTGGCCCAATCTGTCGCAATGTTGTTCCTCGCAAAGTAGAGGCGAGCAGCCTCAAGTGAGTTATTGAGCCGTGGAGCTGGACGAAGACGGCAACGCACAATGTTGTTCTGACTGCGTATGGTTCTCCAGACAGTCGTTTCGGACACACTGTAAGGTGATGAGGAGATGGCAGAGAGAGAAGACACGGCTGGCAATGGGCAAGGCAGGCAAGGGGGTGCGGGTTCGATGCGTGCGGCTGCGCTACGACACCGCGCAGTGACACCGCCCAGCCGTGGCGTGTTGGCCGTGGCGTGTTATGATAAAGTCGATGAGGCCGCTGATGAACGGCCAAGGAGGTTATTCGGCGTTCGCCGGCCTCTCTGGGGGGGTCTCTCACCTCCCAAAGAGATCCTTTGTGTGTGGGGTGTGATTCTCTGCTGTTGATGGATTGCCTCTTCCTGCCATCCGGCCCTCTCTCTGTTGTTCCTTACAAGTCTCGGCGTTGCTGCCAGCCTCCCGCCCTTGCTCTGCTGCCAGCTCGCCACTGTTTTAGTGCTGCCAGCCCGCCGCTATCAGTGTCCTGCCGGCCGCCGCTATCGTTGCTGTGGCAGGCCATCTGGCCTGACCTGTTTACTGCCCGCTGTCATTTAGTGCCTGCGTTGAGAGGGGCCCCGTATAGTGGTGCGGGTGACCCGTAAATTGCTTGGAGGCGGAATTTCTCAGAGGATTTTCCCGGAAAATTTTGGAAAGTGGTAAGGGGATTGAACTGTGTGGGGACACAGCCGAAACTCATGTTGTGCGCACGACCCCTGGGAAGTTCAACTTTAATAGTTTTGGTTACCTGGTGGATACTTCTGATTTGTTTCTAGGATTTCATTGTTCTGTGTGTATATTGCTAATTTTGAATAATTTATTGTTAATTCAGTCGTGTAAACTACCGTGGTTCACAGGTTTTTTATATCTAAGATTTCTAGTTAAAGGCAGCGTTCACGATAATCTTCGATTTTGAGATTAGTCGCTAAATCGATTGTTTGGCCCCCGAGTAGAACTGAAATGATGAAGAAATTGAGGAAAACGCACCAGAAGGGCACGAAATCCTGAAGTATCAGCCCGCCTCTTAAGTATCAATGGAACTGTTCGTTGTGACAATGAAATCTTTTGTGGACCCGTCTTTTGCAATTATTCATTCTGTGTAGCTCCGTTCTTTCATTCGGGCCCTAACTAATACTGTTTTGCCCAAAATATTCTTCCATTTTCGAATAGTCCCATTTTTTACCGGTGACAACCACCGTGAACATGTTCATCCAACCAGACAACTAGTCCAGGCCATAGAATAATGTCACTGAAATAAGACGAATTAGTGCGTTTTTCGCCGTTTCTTCGTGATTTTGGAAACACTTGGTTGCCAACGCATTGTTTTGAGTGGAAAACTCGGAAACGAGAATCATCGTGAACACTGCCTTTAACTCACATTTTTTTCGGGTAGCTACTTTAACGAGACCGAACTTAGGGGCCAAGCCGGTGAGTAGGCTTGAGCTAGTTGAACCATCGTAGATTTTAAAAATAGCAGTAGTTTATTTTTCTCAAGTTGCTCTTTTGTTCGTCGAGTTTTTTCTTTGTGACGTTAGGCCTCACTAACGGTCTCCGTTGGTAGAACTCGACGGGTAGCGGTGCTGAAAGAGTGCAGACTTCAGGGTCTAGCTTTTGGAGAGTACCGTGGTAGTTTTCATGCTTGCCTGATATTAAAGGCATCGTCCACGATGAAAACCGAATTTGGGTTTATGCGTTCACTCGGACTAGTGGGCCATGAAAATGTCACTCAGAAAGTTTGGAGTTACAAAACCGTCTCTGATTGAAGATTCGCTTACCTCAAACTGGCTTCCTGGGTTTGGGGGGCCGGCCTTGGGGTCGATCCGTTGTTACAAGGAACAAAGCCCCTGGGTTGCTGACGGCGGGCGTGCCTTGACGCGTCGTAGGGCGCAATACACACGCCAGTCAATTTCGAATTCGGCATCGATCGAAAGCAGCCGGCAGCACTGGACGCAGCAGGTGGGTAGCCCATTTTAATTCAGCTGAAGTCGTAGTTGAGCGGCATCCTCGGTGAATTGCTTCCAACGCTGCGCCAAGGAACGAAGCGTAAAACTGTTCCTTGCATTCTCTGCGCAACTATCCCAAGTTGATGCCGGCGCGAAATTCAAATTTGCTATGAACTTTCTAAAATTGGTTTTTCTCAAAAAGTTGACGTTTTTGAGGGGGCGTTTTGCTACCG
The DNA here is from genome assembly GCA_029168955.1 of Aplectana chamaeleonis. NCBI lineage: Eukaryota > Metazoa > Nematoda > Chromadorea > Rhabditida > Cosmocercidae > Aplectana > Aplectana chamaeleonis. Next base: position 328,800 of record JAPDOI010000553.1, read on the forward strand.
TTAGTCACTATAGGGATAGTACAACACGAAAACATCAAAAACCCAAATATGGTTTTCATCGTGTACGATGCCTTTAAGGTTTTTGTTTGGTAGGTGGAAATCCCTGCACAAGTTTTTGAGATTTACGTCAGCCCTGAAAACTACATAGATTCGTGGAAGACGAACAAAATGGCATCTTGTGAGAGTAAGCTTGCAGATGGTCATTAAGTCGTGAGTGGTGGTCAGTCGTGTGTCAGTACTAAGCCGATTGTGATTGCAGGCATTGCTCAAGCAGTCAGGATGTGCGGCGAGCCGAAGCGTGTCGATACAAACGATCTGGAACTATGTGACCCGGAGGAACGATCACACACCATGGAGGTTATTAATGACCAGTTTCGTCTCACACCGCTTCGCGGTGTTCAACAAAACTGGAACTCGGGCCGCTTCGCGGCGCTCGCACATGCACTCACGCCAATGCGCGGCGTTCGATTTCCACCCATCATAAAGACCGAGGCATTGATAAAGATCTCTGCAGCTCGGTACGAGTGAGCGTCTCTTTTTCCGACCATCGCTATCAGAGGTGATTTGCTGCCATAATCGACCGTTGCAAGTGGTGTTTTGTCAGAATGAAAAGTTTTTAAGTAGTGCCTCGGGGTTTGCCTGCTTTCTGACAAACTCTTTTAGGATTGTGTGAAGAAATTAAGTGTAAATAAAAATTCTGATCTGTTTGCCTTAAAGGCAGTGTTCACGATAATCCTCGATTTTGAGATTATTCGCTGAATCGATTGTTTGGCCTACGGGTAGAACTGAAATGACGAAGAAATCGAGAACAACGCCCGAGAAGGGCACCAAATCCTTTACTCTCACCTCACCTTTCTACTCTCACTGGAACAGTTCGTTGTGACACTGGAATCGTTTGTGGCCCCGTCTTTTGCAATTCACTACTCTCTGTTGCTCCGTTCTTTCCCTCGGACCCTAATTAATACTGTTTTGCCTAAAATATTCTTCCATTTTCGAGTGACTCGATTTACCACCGGTGACAACTATCAGGAACATGTTCATTCAACCGGACAACTAGTCCATGTTATAGAATAACGTCACTGAAATATGACGTTTTAATGCGTTTCTCGCCGTTTCTTCGTAATTTTGGTAACACTTGGAGGCCAACGCATCGTTTTATGTGAAAAACTCGAAGACGAAAACCATCGTGAACACTGCCTTTAAAGTCGCCAGTTGCCGGCTTTTCTCATTCCTGTGGACAGTCGAAAATGATAGTTGAGGCTCAAAATGCACTCCCCTCTCCTTAATTAACCTCTGCTACAAATCACGCAACTTATCTGTGCGATTCCTGTCAAAGAATTTCTTCCAGTACAGGTAGTCTCAGGAAAGTCATCAGATTCTTTAAGCTGCCACGCGAAAACATTTTGATATTATACCCACAATCTCACTGATATTGCGCGCTCGCTCATGCAGCTTCTGCACCTCTGCCTATGATTAAGGTTTCCACGCAACCCTCCGAAATCCCTATACTTCTTCAGTAAGTGTGTGCGCAGACTTATTTAGGTTCTAGTCATTGCCCGACGTTGGGTGCGCTTCTTTCCAGCCCCTATACAACTTTGAGCGGAGACTTTAAACGGAGGGATTTGCACCCCCGCCCCCCCACTCGCTATCCCAAACGTTGTTCTCGGTCCTCCTTTGTCATCATACACCTTCCGAAGTGCTGTACGCACACCTTTCAAAACTCTAGTAACTTTCCTCCACGATTCGCTCTTCCTTAACACTTTCAAAACATAGGATGTGCGCTTCCTTCCAAGCTCAAACCACTCTCCTGGACGTTGTGCGGGCTACTCCCAAACCCCTACACACCTTTTCTAATAGTCTGCGCACACCCCTTTGGACCCCAATGACTTTCATCGACTTTATGCGCGCTCCTTCTAAGCCCTATATAACTTTCACGATAGTGTGCGAACAATTCCTAACCCTAATCACTTCTCGATGTTGTGCGCGCGCTCCTTGAACATTTATACGTCTTCAACAATGGTGTGCAAATGTCCCTTCGAACCCTTCAACGCGCAAAAAGTCGGTGGAGTTCTTTTCACCGACTTTTTGCGCGCTCCTCCTAAACCCCTATACACCTCCAAAAATTAGGATGTGCACTTCCTTCCAAGCTCAAAGCACTCTCCCGAACGTTGTGCGCGCTCCTCCTAAACCCCTATACACCTTCCTTTATGGTGTGCGCACACCCATTCAAAATTCACTCACCTTCATCGACCTTGTGCGCGCTCCTCTTTTAAACCTCCGTAAACGTTTTACAATGGTGTGTGTTCATCCCTAAAAGTCTAGTCTCATACTCCGACGTTGTGCGCGCTCTTTATAACCCTTTTACACCTCCCACATTGATGTGCGCACCGCCTCCATTGCGTAATCACTGCCCTAGACGTGCGCTCCTCTTCAAACCCTGCTTACTTCCCAAGTCGTTGCGCGCTCTTCTCAAACTTGGTTCACAATACAGAACATCTTGCGGGCATTTGATGAACCACCGTTTGCTCTCCAAAACACTGTGACACTGTGCGTGCTCCTATTGTACGCCCCCCCAAACACTACACTGTGCGCGCTCAAAACACGAATCTCTTTTTCTATACCATAGTACACGCTCTTCCTAAATCCCTACTCCGCATCTTTTACACGTTTCGCGCTTTTCCAATACCACTATTCACCTTTTACGACGTTGTGCCCGCTCCTCTTCAACCTCTTATCACTTCCGACAACTCTGCCAGCGCTCTTCCTAAAACCTCACTCACTTTCCAAAACGCTATGGGTGCTCCTTCAAAGCCACTACCCACTTTCTAGACTTTTCATGCGCGCTCCTCTTCTACTTGTAGTCACCTCACAACAATGCGCGCGCTTAAAGGCAGCATACACGCTCGCAAACATGGTCGAGATATCAGCATAAATAGGCCCGCACGGCCCCTGTCATGTCGTCAACGACGTTTGAAGCGCTGAAAACCATCCAGGATGACAGTATTTGACCATCCCTGTCACGCACGCCCGTATTTTCATACCCCTTCGAGTAACAGAATGAAAAGGTAAACTTGAGAAAACACGTGATAATTGAGAGTGATAGCACTATCGAATGGGAGTGCACGAGAGAAACAGCTCGATTTACCTGGATATTACATGTTTGTGCACTGAGGGAATCCTCCACTTTCAAAAGCCATCCGAAGTAGAGCGGCATTCTCAAAAGTGGATGAGAGTTTATGGGTGTTAAGACAGGTAATGTTCAAGTAAATCGAGCTGTTTCTCTCGTGCACTCCCCTCTGATAGTGCTATCACTCTAAGTTATCACATGTTTTCTCATGTTCAGCTTTTCATTCTATTACTCAAAGGGGTGTGAAAATACGGGCGCGCTTGACAGGGATGGTCAAATACTGTCATCCTGGATGATTTTCAGCGCTTCAAACGCCGTTCACGACATGGTAGGGGCCGTGCAGTACTATCTATGCTGATATCTTGACCATGTTTGCGAGCGTGTATGCTGCCTTTAAGCTAAACCCGTACTGGCGCTCCCTAAACCTATTCACGATCAAATTCCTTGTGCGCGCTCCCGCCGTAACCGTACTCCCTCCAGCGACACAGCGCGCACCTCCTGAGATCCCATTAACCTTCCGTTACCCTGAGTTGGCACCTCCTGAGCAATAACATTTTTCTTCAAATTTGTGCTCGTTTCTCTTTAACCTCGAATCACTTCTCACGACATTGCTCTTCCTAAACCCGTGCGCGCTCCTCCTAAACCTCCATTCACTATCAAATCCACCTGCGCGACTCTCACAGTCGTTTCCTATACGTTTCCTAAGACTTCTGTGCGCGCCTCTTGGAACCTTATTTACCTCCACGACGCTAAACGTGCTCCTCCTCTACCCCTTTCCCTTACCAACTACACTGCACACCCTTTTTAAACCCCTATTCACCTTCCATGACATTGTGAGCGCTGTTCATAGACAACTTACTCATTTTCCACGGCACTGTGCGTGCTCCTTCTGGATCTCTACTCGTTTTCTACGACGTTCTCCAAATGGGCATAAGTATATCGTGCTCTACTTTATGACAAAAAATTCTAGAATTTCCGAGTGTCATTTATTCACCCGTGCATGCGTGCATACGTTCAGACAGTTGCTCAGACACATTAGGGCGAAACATACTCGGATGCGACACGGAGGCAGATTTATAAAGTCCAGGACACTTCACCCAATACTTCCTTAAACGACCTACTTCAATGGAAAGCTAAAAAAACTCCATATGCAACAGCTTTGGTGGTCAGACACGTCACCACGCCCATTATTATACATGAGGATGAGGATAAGGGTGAGGATTAGCGTTCGCTTTCGTTAAAACAGGTAAGACCGCGGCGACGTTTTATTTTCAATAACGCGAGCCTTGCGGTAAACCCGAAGCCCGCCCACTTCCACAAAGTACCTCAAGGTAGTCCCTGAACTCCGCACAATTTGTGCGCGTCAACTTCGGGCCCCCCTCGCACTTCCGCGCACTTCCGGTGTTGTTTTATGCGGTAAACCCGTAGCCCCGCCCATTTTACAAAGTACTCATTGGCTGTCCTTGAGTCCCGCACACATCGTTCCCCGGACTGTGGTAGCAAGCGTGGTTTGTGAGAACCGAGAGGGGTTCGTGGATAAACTCGCAGAACTCTTGCTAGACAGTGAAGTGTTGGATAAGGTATGCTCTTAAGGAAGGGTGGCCTAGGGGTGAAGCCCAAGAGGGACTGTTTCGCAGCAGCTGAGTCCCCAGGCCGCCGAACTTCAATAACTACGGGACCTGGAGGCGCAATGGGCGCAAAAATAGGCCGAACTCGAGCGACTCCGCTATCAGTGTCCTGCCAGCCGCCGCTATCGTTTCTCTGCCAGCACATCTGGCATGACCAGTTTGCTGCCCGCTGTCATCTAGTGCCTGCGCTGAGAGGGGCCCATAAAGTGGTGCGGGTGACCCTTAAATTGCTAAATTGCTTGGAGGTGAAATATCTTAGAGGGTTTCCCGGGAAATTTCGGATTTTCTCAGGGGATTAGGCTGTGTAGGGACACAGCCAAAACTCACCTTGTGCGCACGACCCCTAAGAAGATCAACTTTAGTCGTTTTGGTTACCTGGTGGCTACAACTGATCTATTTGTAGGATTTCATTGTTCTGTGTTTATAATGCTCATATTTTTATTCGAGTAACTACTTTAACGAACTCGAACTACAGGCATCTGCAAACCGGCTCAAGCCTCGTTGACTGTGTTGATCGCGTTCGAGGCAAGTCTTTCGATGCGACATTCTTCATGAGCAGACAGCTTTTTTAGCCTACCGGACTTTGTTCTATGGTCATGCGGCTCAGGGTCACGAAGATGATTGTCGATGACATTTGGCGAACGGCAAAGGCGAACGGCAACACGGCGGTCGCTCAAATCAGCAGTATGCAGTGCACGAATTTGAGCATATATTTATGAAACGGCCAGAATTAAAGGCAGCAGACACGCTCGTAAACGTGATTGAGATGACAACGGAAATAGAATGGCTTGGCTCAGAACACAACGCCAACGCATTTTGAAGCTTTAAAAATGACCCACAATGCCGCTACACGAGTAAGAAGCTGGCCCCGCCCCTATATCTGCCCGCCCCCTGTATTTGCCGTCTCTTCCAAAACAGGGATTCTGGGCCATTTCCACCGTCGCCGTTGTATGTGGGTGGTTCAATAAGTACAATAACTAAACCACATATATCGGCGACGGTGGGAATGCCCCAGCACCCCTGTTTCGGAGAAGGACCGCAAACAAAGGGGCGGAGAAATACCCTCTACTTCCCCACAGCTCGCACTAAGTTCGGCAGCAATTTGGAATGCGTTCCGTGTGTGCGCTGCGGTTCGCGGAACACCTTGTGCTGTGGGTGCTCAGATAGAGACATCACACTTCCCGCGGTACCACTAGCCGACGTCACGTAACCCCTCCCGCGGAAGGCCAATAGAACGGTCGCGGGCAGTCGGCAGCGCCGTTTCGTTGACTGCCCGAACACGGTGAACAAGCACTCTGCGGCCCTTCTGCCACCGCCTTACGGCTAATTTGATGACTGACAGAAGACAATCCTAAAGCAGTTTGCGGCACATTTGAAAATCACCCTTCAAGTAAAGGTCTGTTAAAACAAAATTTGAAAAATCCGCTCCTGGGGATTTCATCTTCAACTGCTCTTGACAAGTAAGGAGTGAGCTTCTACGGGTAAGCTTCCTACACTCACTGCTTCTTGCAGCCTTCCCATTCGCAGATGCCATTGACAGACAGTGGCTCACCTGCCCAAGGCCAGCGTCGCACAGAGCGCGGGTTTTGGAAAGAGTCTCAACACAGCGTTCTCTGCTCAGCAAATGTTCATTGGCTCCACTCTAGTATGTGGTGCAATGATGATATCAAAGTGGGAATCGATGAGTAAGTGTTCGATGACCCCCAGGAATAGCCGACTGCCCGCCGACGCTCCGCGGAAAGAGGGGAAAACCTCTCTCTCCGCGGGAAGTGGGGCGCTGTGCCACGCCCACAAAATTAGAGCTACGCGAAGTCGACTAGCCCGACTTGGCCGGCGGGAAGTGGGCTGTTTTTATCTGAGTGGCCGTTCAAGGGTGGCAGCCAGGTGCCGGTCAATCGATGTAACGGGAATTATCGGTCGTCGTAATCATATGTTTTCCCCCACTGTCGACCGATTCCGGTGTTCTCCTTCTTCTATTCCTGGCTACTATTTCATATTCGATATTCTCTGCTTCTATTCGACCTCTGCCTACAACCAGGGTGTTTTTTTCATTTCCATTGTTTATCGGAGTGATTAATTAATTATTTATTTTTATCCATATAAACATTCTTCATCAACATTCAACAATTTAAAACTAAATGCTAAGGAAAAACATTATTAAGCAAATACATTAATAAGTAAGTAATTATTTATTCAAAACAAAATTCTTCAATATCATTTTAACACTATTTGTCCTCTTCCCTGAAGATTTCATCAAATAAATAATTATTTACTCATTAATGTATTTGCTTAATTATGTTTTTCCTTAGCATTTAGTTTCAAACTGTTGAATGTTGATGAAGAATGTTTCTATGGATAAAAATAATTAATTAATTAATTAACCACTTCGATAAACAATGGAAATGAAAAAAAAACTCACCCTGATTGTAGGCAGAGGTCGAATAGAAGCAGAGAATATCGAATATGGAATATTAGTCAGGAATAGAAGAAGGAGAACACCGGAATTGGTCGACAGTGGGGAAAACATATGATTACGACGGCCGATAATTCCCGTTACATCGATTGACCGGCACCTGGCTGCCACCCTTGAACGGCCACCCACAGCACAGTGTTCCGCGAACCGCAGCGCACACACGGAACGCATTCCAAAATGCTGCCGAACTTAGTGCGAGCTGTGGGGAAGTAGAGGGTACACGGCGGGCCACCTTCTCTTTTTTCGTGTAGCGTCGTTGTAGGTCGTTTTTGACTCTTTAAAACGCGTAGGAATTGTGTTCTGAGCCATGCCATTCTATTTCCGTAGCTATCTCAATCACTTTTGCGAGCGTGTATGCTGCCTTTAAGGTTAAGTAATGGGCACACTGGTCAAACTTATTCCACGTTTGAAACAGAAAATTTTACCAAAAATTTTTTCCCTACCTTACCATAGTGCCTTATACTTATGAAAGGGCCTGATTGGAAGGCAGCATACACGCTCGTAAACGTGGTTGATATAACTACGGAAATAGAATGGTATGGCTCAGATTAGAACGTCTACGCATTTTGAAGCGTCAGAAAGGACCCACAATGCCGCTACACGAGTAGGAAGTTGGCCCCGCCCCTGTATTTCCCGTCCTCCAAAACAAGGTTGCTGGGCCATTCCCACCGTCGCCGATGTATGTGGTTCATTTATTGTAATCCTTGCACCACCCACAAACGTCGCCGGCGGTGGGAATGGCACAGCGCCCTTGTTTTGGTGGAGGACGGCAAATACAGGGTGGCTGAATAGTTCCCGCACTTTTTAATTTGGCGGGAAAACTTGTGCCTATTGCTTGCGAATCATCGATTCAACCCATTCCAACAACCATAGGCTTCTTTATCAAGGACAGTAATTTCAGGGAGAAAAAGTTGGAAGGAGTTTTCGGAATCGTGTTCCTACGCTTCAAAACGTTCACACCACTCACGCTTGAAAATCACCCGCATCGGTCGCACACTTTGGAGCCTTAATTCGGTTTAAATCATGAATCAGAACTGTTTTCAACGCATCTGATTTAGCGTATCGTTTTCCTCGTATTTTTTAGCACAGGATGTATCAGACGAAAAATTATTGAGTCCAAATAGGACGAATTATGTGGCCGAACATCTTGCCTCAGAATCACGGAACCAATTTCACGAAACAGCAGTAGTCAAACCGGCCGAATGCTGCGGTGCCATGTTCTTTTGCAATGGGAATCCTTCAGCTAGAGGTTTTTTTCAAGTAGCTGGTCACAAAACTGGCGATTATGCAGTTGAAATATGGTAAAAACCCTTATCTGAAAAGAGGGTTTCCTAAGGCTGGCGCGTGCGACCAATGCCGACCAAATGGACCATGTATCGACATCTTTCCAATGGTTTTTTGGAAGCAGTTGTAACTGCGGTTATCCCGCTACGTGGTGAATTTTATTCTTGTTAATCTGGTGGAACTTTTGGTTTTTGAAGTCAGTCGTTTTGTTGATCCATAAGTGGTTTTCTTAACTTGCAATGCTATCTAAAAAAGTGCGGGAACTTTTCAGCCAACCTGTACATGGTGCATAGAATTACGGGGGAGAGGAAAACTTCTTACTTGTGTAGCGGCATTTTGGGTCGTTTCTGATGCTTCAAAATGCGTGGGCGTTGTGCTCTGAGTGATGCCATCCTATTTCCATAGTTATCTTGAACACGTTTACGAGCGTGTATGCTGCCTTTAAGGTTTAAGTCTTAATTTACTCAAATTCTCTCAGGTTTGTTATTGCAATGCTGTAGACTGGGGTTTTCAGGTACGCCGAGGTATTTGTATCTTCGTAGTTTTGGGGTAGCCCCTATACTTATGAAGCGCACTGTATTTCGCCTAAGCCCACCACTCCTCTGCCGGTGATGAACGAATATGAAAGCTCACCGGATGCTCACCAGAGTTTACAGATGTGAACATTCAGTACTGCGACCACACTCTGGACTTACAAATGCTATAGCACAGCAAGCCAATATAGCTCAAACAGAGGCAAAAAGTGCGTATTCGAAAAACCGCACTTATCTTTGCATCAAACTATCAATAATTGTATTCAGCAAGTCAAACAACCCTATTAAAGGCAGTGTTCACGATGATCATTCTCGTTGACTTTCCACAGTAAAATGATAGGCGAGAAGGATCTTAGGCTCCCAGTTTCGAAAGAACGGTAGAAAACGAGCCAGGAGCGGCAAAATATCGGCTGCAAACAAGCGTTTTGGTGCCCCAGACACGCCCGTGCCCCAGATCCGCCCCTTGAAAGGAACAAATGAAGACTCAGATTATAGGAATGATCAAGTGAAGGAAGTGCTGAAAGTGAGCTGTTTGCTTCATTGCACTGATAGTTATCATCCTTCTAGCGGTCAGGTCCTCCACGCCCAAAAATCAACGTTGTTGTGTCTTCCGCAGTAGGTGGCCTTGGAAGATTTATTGATCTTCACCACTAGTCAGCAAGACACAAACTGAACCATACTCGGATGAACGGTCTTTTATAGAGCCACTATCATAATCAAGTAAAAAGTGTAAACACGTTTTTATTTACACTACACCTCCCCTAGTAGAAGGCGCCTAACAATAGCAGTTCTACGACCTTGGCCAGTTCTCAATACAATCACAGATAAGAAGGATCATATATCTGTATCGGCTTCTTCATTCTGGTTGATCTTCTTAACGTCGCTGGCTGTACTCCATTTTGAGGTGTCTCGACGGCTGGAGGAACTGGATAACATTCATTCGCTTCATCACTTGTTTCTGTATCGGCGGCATCACGATTACACGAGTCATCCAACTCCAGTAGGTCAAGTAATGTCTTGAGGGAAGTGTCGTCTTTGGAATACGTCGTCATTCCATTACTTCTTAATTGGTTTGCATGCTTGTGGAGGATTCTTCCGCTTATCTCCACTTCGTAGTTCACTCTTCCAAGTCGTCGTCTCACTTTTCATTGTTCCCATACAGGTTTATTCCTCTTCCAGGACTGTGAATAAATGATATCTCCGACTTTGAACTTTTTATCAACAACTCCATTTTTCTGTCGAACTGCTGCTTCATTTTACTTCGCACTTCATCTCCGAGAGCGGTGGTCGACTTCTCTTGCTTCGGGGATAGCAGGTTCAACCGCGTACGAATTTTCCGTCCTAGGAATACCTCTGCTGGTGTACGGTCGTTGAGTTGTGCATGCGGTGTGCTCCTGTACGTTTGTAGTATAACGTTGAGCGTTTCTTGTGATGGTCTTTCCTCCCCTTGCAGTTTCTTGATTCCTCGTTTGAGCGTATCAATAAAACGTTCTGCTTGTCCGTTGGACTGGGGGTGATAGGGAGCAGTTCGTATGTGCTTTATGCCTCCTTCTTCGCACATTTCTTTAAACTTTTCTGAAGCGAACTGCGTTCCGTTGTCGCTGACGATTGTTTGCAGGTATCCATACCTGGAAAACAACCTCTTGAGGCTTCTCACTGTTTGTCCGGCCGATATGTTGACGATCTCCGTTACTTCAGGCCATTTGCTGAGGGCGTCAACTACTACCAGGTAATAATAGCCTTGTATCGGTCCGGCGAAGTCAATGTGTATTCGTTGCCATACACATGTTGGGGTGGTCCAGCACTCCAAAGGTACTTTGATCGGGTTTTTTGCACTCTCTTGACATCTTCCGCAATTTCGGACTGTCTCTTCACAGTCTTTGTCAATGTGCGGCCAATAGACGTAACTTCGGGCTAATTTCTTCATCCGAACAATTCCAGGATGACCAGCATCAAGTTCTTTGATCACAGGGGTTTGAAGTTCCTGGGGAATGACTACACGTTCTTCGGTCATTATACAATCTTCAACAAGGGATAGGGTATCTCTTCGATTGTAGAAGGGTGACAGTTTCTGTGTCACTTTGGGCCATCTTCCAGTTGTCACATAAGATTTGATCTTCCTCAGGAGTGGGTCTTTTCGGTACACACTTGACCATGTTCATGGGTTACGGGTAGTTTTCTGATAGAGTTCTTTAGCAGATCAGTCACATCAGTCTCCACCAAGGCAATAACCGTTTCTTCTTCTTCGGTCTTTTGTTTCTGCATTAGTCGCGATAATCCATCAGCTTGACCAAATTTCGAAGTATTCACATATTCAATGTCGAAATCATATCCAAGTGATATGGTAGCCCATCTCATTAGACGATTTGCTGAGTAAACTGGAACTCCTTTCTTATCTCCAAAGATGGCTAGTAGAGGTTTGTGATCAGTCAACAGCAAAAATTTTCTTCCGAACACATACTTGTGAAATTTCTTTACAGCATAGACTAATCCAAGCGCTTCCTTTTCAATTCGCGAATAATTCTTCTCAGCGCTGTTCAGAGAACGGGAAGCATGGGAAATCGGTTTTTCTGAACCATCTGCGTATCTATGCGAAATAACACATCCAATGCCGTAATCGCTGGCATCAGCGGCAACAACGATCTTTTGTCCCGGATCATAGTGAGCGAGGTTCATATCACTTGATAACGCGTTCTTCAGTTTCATGAACGCTTCCTGTTGCAAAGATGTCCACTTCCATTTGACATCTTTCTTCAGCATCGCATCTAGCGGTCCTCTGAGATCTTTCATGAACGGTACGAACGACGAATAATAGGTCACCATACCTAGGAATGCTCGCAACTGTGTAACGTTCGTCGGTTCCACCATGTTCTTGATTGCTTCAACCTTGTCCGGATTTGGTCTTCTACCAAACTTGTCAACAATAAAACCAAGATATCGAATTTCTGGTCTGCAAAATGAACACTTTTCTGGGCGTACCTTGAATCCGTATTCAGCGATTCTCTCGAATAACGCAATCAGATTCTTCTTGTGCTCTTCTTCATCTCGACCAGAAATCGAGATATCGTCAAGGTATGTAGCGACATCATTTAGTCCAGCTACCATCTTGTTCATCAACTGTTGAAATATCCCAGGAGCAGCTTTGAATCCAGACGGCAATCGATTGTATCGGAATAATCCTTTGTGTGTATTGATTACTACCTTCTTCTTTGATTCTTCGGTAAGTTCAATCTGGAGATAGGCATCGGACAGGTCGATTTGGGAAAAAATTGCTCCACCATTCAGGGACGCGAAAATGTCTTCGGGAATGGGTAGGGGATAGTCGAAGGAATGTAGGGATTTGTTGAGACCGGTAGAGAAATCGGCTCATATCCGTATCTTTCCATTCGGTTTCTTCACACAGACAATAGGGGCTGCCCACTCACTGTGGCTTATGGGCGCGATAATGTTCATCTCCTGAAGCCTTTCAAGTTCAGCATCGACGGCTTCTAGGGAACCATGGGGAACGGGTCGGGAGTAACGGATTACGGGATGGGATTCTTGCATCACGTTTAGGTCTGCCTTCTCCTTGACACACAGTCCTAGGCCTCCTTCAAACACACGGGGAAACCGCTTGATCAACTCAGCCTCAACTGTTGACTTATTTGCCACATTCACTTCTGCTACCATCATCTTCATATGATACAGCATTTCTTCATTGTCTTGTATCCATTCAAGACCCATCAGTGAGTTACACGGTGCCACATAAGCGTATCCTTCTGTTCTTGCACCTTTCATTTCAATTGTGCACTTCAATTTGTCGGTGATCTGCATTCGACTTCCACTGGCATTCCTCACAACAACATCACATTTTTCTAGAACTGGAGATCCCATCTTCTTCCAGATCTTATCATTGAGTAGAGTGATGTCTGATCCTGTGTCCCTGTGTCCAACAAAAACTTGACAGGGTGGTTGTTCACCTTCACTTCTATGTACATTCGCGAAGTGTTAACGTCAGCTGCTGCGCTTCCGATCTTGATTCCACGCACACTTCGTCTTGAAAATTGCCTTTTCTTTTCGTCTTTTTCACTTCGACGAAATCCTTGTTTGGGCCTATTTTCAAATTTTCTCTGACGTTGACTCACAATTTCACAAAACTTCTCCTTATGACCAGTCTTCTTACATTTCTTGCAAAAACAGGGCTTCGATTCGCATTGCTCTGAATAGTGTTTGCCTTCGCAATTCCAGCATTCAATAGCTTTCTGGACCGATCTGGACGCAGCTTTGACTGTTCTCTCTCTCATTTCCTGCAATAGCTTCACAGTCTCTTTTGAGGCTAAGAAAGTTCTCACATTCTTGGTGCAGCTCATGTAGAGAAACTCTTCGGCCTTCCTTGTACTCTCTGTCCAGCACGATGATCAGTCTTTGTCTGACTTCTGCTTCTCTGTGCGGTTTCAATCCGAAAATCCACAATAGACACTTGATTCCATCGGAGTCCAGTTCATGAATTCGGGTTTTCTCGCAGAACTCGTTGACTCCAGTGTATGTGAGATAGTCTTCGTTGTCGTTTTTCTCAACCTTCAGGCACTGGTATCTTGTGGTAAACTCGGACTTCCTGTAATCAAAAATGTCTTTCAGCGTACTCACGGTTTCTTCGAAGCCAATAGCTGTCACTTCTCTTGGCAGCACATGTCTCTGGTACTTCTCGAATGAAACGTTCTCCAGCTTCTCGCAAAGTAGTCGCACTCTTGCGTTTTCGGTCAGATTCCTTGCATCCTCGGTGAAAACATCCTTGCATCTTGTGAACCACTTGCTGAAGCTCTGCTCCTCTTCTGGATCGCAGACAAATTTCTCGATCCTGTTGCTCAGTGCGGCCATGACATTAGGAACTGAGTCTGTCGCACCAGCTGTGCGACCTCCATCTCCGGCCTCGACTTGGCTGAGGAGTCCGGTCATCAGTCGCCTCTGCTCATCTATGAGCTCCTTGAACATCGTCAAGACGGCTGCGGGATCCATTGCTTCCGGCGTCTTCTTCTGAGCTTCGCCTGGTCGCCACTGTTGTGTCTTCGCAGTAGGTGGCCTTGGAAGATTTATTGATCTTCACCAGTAGACAGCAAGACACAAACTGAACCATACTCGGATGAACGGTCTTTTATAGAGCCGCTATCATAATCAAGTAAAAAGTGTAAACACGTTTTCATTTACACTACAAACGTGAACAAGAGAGTGCCCATTTTTGCTCAAAAACGTGTCTTTCGTGTCCTTTTTAAGCATGTATTGCTATATAGGGCATCAGACCTTCCGTAAGCCGTGGAGATATTGGAAAGGAAATTTATCGTGAACACTGCCTTTAAAGGCAGCATACACGCTCGCAAGCAAAGTCGAGATAACAGCATAGATAGGTCCGCACGGCCCGTACTATGTCGTCAACGACGTTTGAAGCGCTGAAAACTGTCCAGGATGACATTATTTGACAATGTTTGAGCAATCTTGCCTTCCACGCCCGTATTTTCACACCCTTTCGAGTAACAGAATGAGAATCGAAACTTGAGAAAACATGTGATAACTTAGAATGATAGCACTATAAAAAGGGAGTGCAGTAGAGAAAAAACTCGATTTACTGTGCTTCTCTGGGCCAAATTCCGGTCCGCAATTGCGTCTCGACACGCTTTGCGGCCGCACGCGCTCGAGTCAGTCGAGTTTCCAGCGCCAAAGCCGACTCGATATGGCTTTTTATACAATTTTCTCCAATTTTGTTTAGTTTCCAGTTTCTAAAACCCACCTAGAGTCAACAGATCGGCGGCTGCGACGCTGGAAACTCTTCCGACTCGAAAGCGCGCGGCCGCAAAGCGTGTCGAGACGCAATTGCGGACCGGAATTTGGCTCAGGGAAGCACTATACCTCAATATTACATGTTTGTGCACTGATAAAATCCTCCATTTCAAGAGGTCAGCCAAAGTAGAGCGGCATTCTCGAAAGTGGACGAGAGTCAATAGGTATGCAGACATGTTATACTCAAGTAAACCAAGCTATTTCTCTCGTGCACTTCCATTTGATAGTGCTATCACTCACAATTATCACACGTTTTCACAATTATCGATTCTCATTCTGTTACTCGAAGGGGTGTGAAAATACGGGCGTGGAAGGCGAGATTGCTCAAACATTGTCAAATATTGTCATCCTGGACAGTTTTCAGCGCTTCAAACGTCGTTGACGACATAGTACGGGCCGTGCGGACCTATCTATGCTGTTATCTCGACTATGCTTGCGAGTGTGTATGCTGCCTTCAAGCAATTTTCGAGGCAAATTAATCATCAATCCACAAACGTCCCGTTCAGCAAAGTGCTACACAAATTACCATCACGCGGATCGCGTCTGAGGAGGAGATGCCAGAAACTGTAACGATTTTTCTGTTCCAGAATATTACAGTTCATTTCCCAACCACAGAACAGAACTCATCGTTTAGTTTTTTTATGAATAGATGTTAACTTTCTCTAATGCAGTTATTAATGCGACTAACGACAGGATCCCTCTCAATGAGGAAATACGATTTATTTGCTAATATCTTTTCGTAAAGTACACGTTATTATTAATTCCTCGCTCTACCTACAGAAGTGACGGCGTTAGACAAGCGACGTCAAAAACAATCAATGATTTATTAATGAAAGAAGTGCACTACAGATGAGATCAACGGAACGGATGGAGGAAGTCAGGTCAATGAATCACGGAGACGGACGGCTGAAGACGATGAGTGAAGGACCGAGGGAGGAACCGAAAGCGATGACGACGATTGGTTCAGAGCCCTTGAATTCCACCTCTGCAACACAACACTCGTTATATCCATCATTTCAGCTGAGGGAGTGAATAAATAAAAAGTGGGAATGCATTTCAATAACAAATTTCAAAAAAAAATTGCAGCTTTAGCCGGGGGAGTTTACACGATTAGATGAAGATGAGATATTTCTTGCAATAGAGTACTTTTGGAAGGTTTCCACAGATATTTTTGCAGTTACTTATTACTGCTCAAAAGCTCTTGCCTTTTGTCTGGCCAAATGCGAGAATATAGATATTTGATCTCTTTGGTCCGAAATGTCTTCCCCGAATGGTGCAGCGGTTTTGCTCTCCATGTCGCTTGCAAATTCAATATGTCCATATTGCCATACCATTAGCAGTTCTTTTCATTACCATATTACTCTGGAAACTCGCGAACAATACCAATGTAACTGTTTTATTGTCTCGGCTGGTAATTTAACGATGTTGCCTCGTTATTATAACCATCCCGGTGTGCTAGAGTTCACTTGCGAGGCCGCCCCAGTGTTGCTTCGCATGACCGCAAGCAATTGTAAAAAAGACGCCTTTTTCATAGAAATTTTATTACACTTTTGTACGAACATATTTCACATCGAGACTTTCTTTTACCAAAGAAATCGTCCCCCAATATCAATTCACGCCAAATTTCCCCACAGGATACTGCTACATATATAAAATGAATAGCTGCGTACGACGTAAAGGCAAGAGGAACTGCTGTCACTGCGCACGGTCGTGTTCGATCCTCGCCCAAGGCCAACCAAGCATTCTACCCCTCCGGAGCAGGGTCAAGCAACCCGTTGCTGAAAATACATTCGCTGTTGCGAACCCTCTCCATTCGTGGCAAAGCTTTGCGACCTCCTCCCAAAAATGGCCCTGCTGAATTCAAGGTAGAGCAACTCACTTTGCCGAAGATTTTCCCACGTGCTCGTCAGATTCGCAATCATCAAAATAGTCGAAAAATAGTTTCTTCGTGGCCTTCTAGTGGCATGTACCCTTCATTTCCCCGCTACTCGCAGGGTTGGGCTTCACTATCATAGGAGTGGTGCGGTTTTGAGAATGACTTCTTCATTTTCATAGTTGTTTTTTTTTCGAAAAACAACCGTTTCGCATCTACGACAGTGATAATACGACTGCGAGCAGCTCGAAAATGAAGGGTATAGCTTAGGTTGCTAGGATGAGTCCAGACGGAGTAAGCAGTGGATCGGTCGGTTATGGCAAAATATAACAGTGATTAAGAGATTTTGACATGATAAGCCCGATAAGCCTTGCTTCGACCGGCTTAAAGTGAGCGACCTAGGCTATACATGTAATGCTCTGATGGGCCGTACTCTGCGGCTCGGTAAAGTAGACCCAATAAGAAAATGGAAAAAAGCGAAGCCGCTCATTTAGAGTGAGAAATCGAATAAATCGCCCGCTGGAAAAAGTGATGTGAAAGGCCGTTTCTCCCGAATGGCCTTTTTGGCCTTTGTTTCCAGTTTTAGGAAGCGGGAGTTGAGCAAAAGATGCATCCTCTGAATGGTGATCGAAAACTATGTACATTAGCTGGATTTTTTCCAAACATTTTTTTTTCGATCAGGCCTATTTTACACTTCCATCGCTGATCGCCGACATGGCATATTTTGAATACAGATCGACCAGCGACGCGATCTCGATCGATGCTCATGTTTATCATTCCGTCGCGTCGTGCGGCGATCGAACTCTGAAAGAGGCCTTAGCGGGTCGGCTGACGCGACCGCCACGCAAGCCTCGAGTGAGATTCAAATGTTTTTTCTCCAGGAAACAAGCCACGGGCCTAACTATTATATTTATGGCACTGGTAGGCCCCCGAAAACCATTTGCACTTAAGGTCACCTTCGGTTGACAAACAGATCTGAGCAACACGTGGTTGTATAGGAAACATTCTGTTGAAGCGCCAACTTCAATGTTGACTCGCTTCTGAAGACCACCGTATGGACGCGAAACGCATTCGAGCCTAAAAAATTGCGAAGTTGAATGTGAAGCGCATCCCACCCCAGATTCGCGTTCAGTACTGAAAGTGTTGAGCCAAAACTAGAAAATTCTGAACACCTTAAGAATTTTCCTTATCACCCTACCCCTTCCTCATCACGAAGCACTGAAAACGTCCTTTTTTGAAATCCGCAGGAGCAATTAGGACATTTCCAGCACGGGTGGTTTATGTATTGTCACACACCTACAACAGCTAAAACATGGTTTTCCAAATCGTAGGGGTGCGGGTAAAACAGTCCATTGTTAGAGCAAGAGAGAATGGTTATGGCACTGGAGTCGTTTCACAAGTTCCAGTTGGGGTTGCCACAAATGGTCAACATCCTCCCATTCACTTTTCAGAACTAGGTCATACAGCGTCTACGTACATACTGCGCGAATTATTACAGCATCACCTAGAAGATCTGATAGAATGACACGCCGATTCCAGGCTAGAGGGTGAAATGAACAGGTAAAATGAACATCTATGAACGGGAACGTGACACCTCGAAACAGAAGCAGAGCTCGAAATGTGTCTTCGATCCCACAGCGTCAGAACGAAATTCCGCTGTGTATACCATTCTTCTTGGACAGGGTATCTGATGCTATACAGCAGTGTATCGTACGAGCACAATTAATCGACGATGTTGTTTCAGTTAAAATCCCTAAGAACAACATAAGGCGTCAATTAGTAAGGAACAGAAATTACGATAAGGGCTGCCTCACAGATAACTGTATCGTTTGCCCACTCAGAAATTCGTGGGGAAGTTCCCGAGAACGACAGCAGAACTTCCCTCGAAACAACTGGGGAACTTCCCCCGGAAGGGGACGTCTCGACAGCAGAGTAATGGGGGAAGTTCCCACAGCAGGAGTTCTCTTGTTCTCCCGACTGCAGGTCTTCCCGCGACCTTCCGACTGCTGATTTTCCCATTGTTGAATGATTGATCAAAAATTAGCTTGCTAGAACCCGCTGTTTTCGAGCCTCCTGCTCCTGAAAAACTGCTATCGGTCCAAAAATATTCACCTCTGACTAATGGTTATAGAGAAGCTTATTAGCTCCTCTGAAAACCAGACAGAGATGCCTTACGTAGTCCTTGAGTGGCAGATCTACCCCAACTTGCGAAGTGCGAGACCACCTCGCGACTAGCCCGTCTGCATCACCGTATACGCTGCGGCTTTGTTTTAGCATTCATCATGTTCGGGGGGAGGCCATGGGAACAACCGTGAAGCGAACTTCCCTTGTTCTCCCCCCCGAGTTGACTGTTTTGAACGCCTTATCGTTGTGCATAATTCGAGGGGAGAGGAGCAAGACGTCCCCCTCCGGGGGGACGTCTCGCTCCTCTCCCCCCGATCGAGTGATAACGACCAAAACAGATCTATTGTCCTCGGGAACTTCCCCCCAAATGTGTGAGTTGCATCAGACTAGAACCAAAACGGAAATCATACGTTAGGGAGAGTGGAAGAGTGTCGGCGGAACGCCTAAAATTAGCTAGCAAGAGAAGCAATGACCGAAGAACTTCACTTGGGAGACAAAATTGGAGGACCACAATTGTGACGAGGACACGATTTCGAAGCTGAAATATTGGCACGAGAAACGTTGGAGGCATTTTGGATTCACGAATAGAACGCACGAGTGAACAGCAGTGTTGAGCGACCCATGATAACCAGAGACCTTTTGTCATTTGCACGACACTGTGAGTTATAACATGTCTGTCCCTTACTGTATTTATACGAGAGAAGTACGGTACATCTCACTCTTGCTTACTAGACTACTAACAGTGGCAGCGGACTTATTCCGCTTAAAGGTGGATTCGCGAGGTGGGTTACCAATTCCTCTTTTCGGGTGTCTCACTGTGCACTGCTCCTCATTGTGCTTTATAACTGCCGGAGTGAGGAGAGGCGCTTCGTATCGTGGAATCGCGAATTCGGTTAATCTCGATCCACTTTTCCTCTGATGAAGACGTGAAGGCCGAAAAGTCAGTCCAAAAATAAAAAATTCTACCTATCAACCTAGTTGGCATAGCAATACCAGACTCATTATACGATGCCGAGGTTTGAAGAAAGACGAGCATGGAGAATACATCAGAATTGTGACACTACGGACCACAGAATCGTTTTCCACACCGTAACAACAACCCACATATAAGCTTCCAGCCAAATCCGAGAAAAAAATTCAAACCCATAAAAAGCCTGATCTTGAAAGCAGCAGCTCGGGAAGGGAAACTGCGCAGTTTCACTATAGAGGCCCAAGGTATACCAACTCTACAATTCGTTTTCGCAGATGCGTTTACCACTCAAAACACTTCCCTTATAAGTCTCACGCACCAAAAGCATCCCTCTGCACTGGAATTTTCGCGACAGGTTTCATGGCAGTACTCTGGCTTCCCGCCCGTAGTGTTGTCACGTGATCTTCGTCATTTCGACGTCATTTCATGGTCTAATGAAACAAATAACAACCGAAATATTATGGAAAGTTGTTGTTTCCGATTGCAGGAGAACAGCAATGGACCTCGCGAATCTCCAACCTCCGCCTTCCGTTTCTGCATCCGTTTCTACTATAGTCAAACTTCAAAATCTACCTCGAACTATACGTCATGGGCAGGAAGTACGTGATAAAAATGGCCAGAGAATGCCCAGCGAGATCCCTGAGAAATTGGCCCAACAACTCGTGGGAGTGGAGCAAGGTAAAAAAAAGAAGAGCAAGGGGAGGAAAAGCAGACGACAAGGAAGACGCTCGGAGAAGAATGTGTCATCAAAAGGGTAAGGCTAGGTGTAGTGGACTAGAAAACACCTCGACAGTTCGCACGCATGATACTCAATGATGGTCTTTTCGAGCTGTATATATCATTAACTGGTTTTCCATGTATCCAATGCACCAGTGACCTCTACGACATTCATGCGGAGGCTTGCCAACTTCTTCGTACAATTTTAAGTGAGACACGAGCTGATGCAATCAGTTATTTCGGCTTGTATTTTCAAGAGTAAAGCAATTCAGGGACTGAAGTAGAATCGCCAGACAGGGACAAGCTGTTACTGTCCCGCCGGAGAGCGGGAGGCCGTAAAGAAGTTCAAAAATTGAAAATAAATAACGAGGTACGTAAGAATTTCGGTTTAAAAAAATTATAATTTTGGGGAGTTTTTCTAACGAACCTGAGTGGGAGGAGGCGTGAACATTTTTTGAAATTTTCTGTTACTAATGGGGACATACAGATGTAGTTTCGTCGAGATCAGCAGCAGCGACAACGGTCTGTTTGACTCTGTCACCAAAAATCGCAGAGAGAATCCCTACATACTTCTTCTTTTCAAGCGGACTGCCACACATTAAAGACAATGTTCACGGTAAAAAGACGTAATTTAGTTTTCTATGTTTTTGAGTGGGCAGGTTTACGAAGTAGAGGATAATGAGGAAAAGCTACCATAAAAATCTCGAATATCGGAGAATAAACTGTTTAAAAAACCTACTAAAAATTTATTTACGCCTGCTGGTATGTTTTGTGCACTGCGGATAAAACGCCAAACCGAACGTCGCATTTTTCTTAGCTCCGCAATGCTTAGATGAGTGACTTTTTTGTTTTCTGTTTCCTGTACCAAAAACTCTTAAAGAATAAGTTGGGTCAATGCACATGATTGAATGTTGGAATCCTTCGCGACAAAGAGTATTTAGAAATGCTGCCTCCGCCCCCTTGGTGACAGGACCGCAGTACAACTGTTACACGACGTCACCCACTTCCAGGCCGTTTTCCAGGGTCAGGCGGGCGTTGTCCAATTGGACTACAGGACGACGTAAAAACTTGAGACGAAAACTTCGAAAAATCGAGAGTGTTCTCAGTTGCGTTTCTCTTTCTTTGAAAAAAAAAACAGGTCCTGGAAGGGGGGTGTTTGGACGTGGTTGTCTTACAGATTGTGATAGCAACAAATAGATCAAAGAGAACAAATAGTATAGCACCACAACAGTATATGCGAGGAAAGTATCTTCACATACCGATGTAATAGATATATTTTAGGCAGTATTCGAAATTTCAGCACACAAAACAAATTTTAAGACGAGTTATATTCATTAATCAAGACCAATACCGCTTAAATTCTTCACTTCGAAATTTGGACAACGCACGTCCCCCCATAAAATTTCACATTTTCGAGATTCTGGAAACAATTCAGATTCTCCATGATAATCCCCTGAAACTGATACCTAACACCCCTCCCACGACCCTGAAATCACGAAGAAAATCGCCTAGAGCACGCTCTACCGTTGTCCATAACCGCGCACTGGGCCGAAATTGGACAACGCTAATTTTTTTTTCAAAAAAAGCAATCCTGAGATCCTAGGAGTAAAATTTTTATCCCTGGCCTGTTTTCTACTAACTACCACGATGTCGCTCGAAAACTCGTCAATTTATAGCATTGCAGAGCAAGGGGTTAAATTCAACACTGCGGCGAGCCGTCGAAAAATATCGCGCTCCAACGCGAATCCGCGTCTGGCGCAGTGCAGTGCCCCCAGTGACGCCCCTCTCCGACCCGCGCTCAAACCCCTTCTAGTTGAGCAATATTAGTTGGGAATCGAACTTTTTTGAACCTGTGAAGGGTTACGCACTCATACAAGGGTTCAACCCACCCGGGGGTCTCAATGCAAACCTAGTTGGAGGCTTCTTATCCGTCAAAATGTAGACTTCTGCCGGTATCTGCTATTTGATAGCGCCATCAGTCATTGTTCTTACAGAAACTCCTCCACAATGCGTCGATTTTTGAAAGTGTATCATTCATTCTTCCATCGTATCCTGAGTGACCCCATCCAACTAGGTTTGCACCCAGGTCTCGTGAAGCCTTGTGATTAGTGAGCCGTTATCGAGAGTTCAAAACACACCCGAATAATGCACGACATACGCCAGAATCAAAAATTTTCTATCAGCCCAAGCTCGCCTATAGCGTCATTTTTGGAGCATCCCTGACTTTTTGCTAGCTTACTGCCCGATCACGATTAGGACAAAACTCAACGCAAGCAAGGAGAAAGTATCCAGCCTTTTCGACTTCTTCTTTAATTTGCCCACCCTTTTCGCCATCGTTATGCCATCATGAGATTGTGAGGCGATCTGTGTCACAATATTAATTACTTTTGTTCATGGCAGTATACTTCTGTCCCTGAGCCTCATAGTGTGCACAAAAATATTTATTATTAGAGGCTGCAAAAGGAGAAAAACCAAAAGTTTCCAAAACTTCCGAAAACTTGAAAAATTCGGAAAACCTCCCTCCTTCTGGCGACGTTTCGGTGCGTAGCACCTTCTTCGGACCTGAATCCAAATCATTATGTTACGATGAGTCCGGACGTGTTGACTGAAGACTAGCCTTCGTGCTCAGCTGATGGAGGAGCTGAGCCAAAATACTCCGATGTTGAAACGTAGGTACTGGAGGGGACGTAGAAGTTTCGGACATTTTTTGAAATTTTGATCTCCGGGGGACGTAGCTTCGTCGAGGTCCGGGACATCGGTCTCCCTGTCCCTGCCCTTTTCTGTCGTACTTCCGTCCTTCCCCATTCCGGGGACACCCGAAGCTTGCGTTTCTGTCACAACACGGTCAACTTTTTCATCGTAAACACTGCCTTTAATATAACAGAGAGGGATCAGAAGAGCAGGTGGAAGACACGAATTTCGAGTCGCCGTTCGCGCGATTCCGAAGTGATCATTTACCAACGGATGGTGATTGAACGAACACATGCTCGAGAGAAAAACGATGATATTCAATGGGGAATCGATGGGAGCCATGCAATACAGCAACGTCAGTCAAATTCCTACTCGGCTACTGGCCCATTTTGATTGAGTACATAGTTACGGAATGCAAACGCATTAGAACATGCACACTTAAAAAAGTAGCAAACCTATAAAATATAAATTAACACTAATGTCACAGCCAATAACCTAGTTCACTGAACGAGCGGAGCGTAACTGCTATTTGTATGTATAAGAAGGTAGCTAATATAAAAAAGGGTGATTAGATAAAAGTGGAAGGAAATGAAAAAGGTGAGGTGACTCAAGTTGGGAACAACGAAGCCTATGCAGATCTGTAAAAAAAGGGTCTCCCAAGCAAAAGTGGTTTGGTTCGCGTTACAAATGTTTCAACAAATAGGGGAACAATATGAAGTGGAATGAGGAGAGTCTACAAAAAATGAACAATATTCTCTAAAAACTCTTTTCTTTGTCGAAACTTCTAAATAGCGAAACAAACCGTAGCGGTTCTCTATGAGGAAGCTATTTGGCTCCATAAAGGACTATGATTATGTGAGTGCCGATAAAATATGTATATATCGCTTCCTCACACAGAACCGCAACGGTTTGTTTCTGCTATTTAGAAGTTTCGACAAAGAAAAGAGTTTTTAGAGAATATTGTTCATTTTTTGTAGACTCTCCTCATTCCACTTCATATTGTTCCCTTTTTGTTGAAACATTTGTAACGCGAACCAAACCACTTTTGCTTGGGAGACCCCTTTTTTACAGAATTGTTCACTTTTCTTGATATTACGCAGTAATATCCCATGCAAGAATTTCGAACAAAACCTCTTCATCTCCCCGTTAGATCAGTCCTCTTTCTGTGGTCACAAGAATCAATGACCCAAACTGTTATAAAACTACCTCAGAAAATCACCCGATGTAGCTGACAAGATCGATGTTCACATGATAATATTAGCTAAGAATTGAATGATATCCATGATATCGTTCACATAATTCATTCATATTGATCGCGTCAGCCACAGCTGGCAACACCGGGTGTTATTTGCAACCTTCATGTTTTTCATACGTATCGAACGGGTCGGCCACTGTGATTTTCTCAACCAACTCTGACTGGGGTCTTAGGCCCCGGTGATAGTTAGTCGCTCAGACGTAGCCAGCCCGGTCGATAATCACGGAAGCCTGCTGGCCTACAGCCGGATGCAGAATCTGCCTGCAGTACTTCGCTTTCAATGAAACTAACTTAAAACCGGGACACTCAGAAACTACCTTCCATTCCATCTGGAAACTTTCACATCAGTGGAACAAAGCAGTTTTACATACTCATTATTTCGTTTCCGCCGCCCCATTCCTTCGCAGAACAGCCGCTTCGATTCCATGAATTTGATATGAAAAAGCTCTGCTGAGCTGCTAATGGAGATAGTTCTAACGAATTTGTTTTGGAATTTAGATGCTGATAAGCAAGTACCATTTATTGCAGAAAAAACCAGTAGGCTGGTGAAGAAGAATGAGGGAACACTCAAAATGGGTTTTTTTAGGCGCGTTACGAAACTGAAAAGCAGCCTGGCGACATGACCTACATAATATCTCAAGCTTTCTGCACGCTATACTTGTCATCAGCACACTTTCAAAAAAGTTTAGCAAATTGTTCTCAGACTCCTTCGCAAATTCCGATGCATCCAGCACACTATCTCAGACGGCTAGCGCGAAGCTCAAGACTCTTGCTCATTCTTTTGGGTAACCTGCACAATTTTCCGGATGACCAGCAACGGGTACCGAGCACCTACCCACTCTCCGGGTTTCCATGACGTCCCGATGACGTCAGCAGAAGCTCGAAGCACTTTTCACGACGTCCCGATGACGTCATCAGAAGCCCGAAGCACTTTTCACGACGACCCGATGACGTCATCAGAAGCCCGAAGCACTTTTCACGACGTCCCGATGACGTCATCAGAAACCGGAAGCACTTTTCACGCCGTCCCGATGACGTCATCACAAGCCCGAAGCACTTTTCACGGCGCCCCGATGACGTCATCAGAAGCCCGAAGCACTTTTTGGACTATTATAGACGGGGGGGGCACCTACGATTCGCTCGTGAAAATGAATGGAAAACCTGATAAAAGATGTTTGATGCTGCTATCAATCATTGTTGTTGATGAAGTTCTGTAGAAATACTTTGATTGATAGCGTCACAGATCGGTCGTTCATTTCATTTCTGACTGGAATCTTGAGTGCCCCCTCCGTTTAGGATAGTCCCGCACTTTTCAAGACGTCCCGATGACGTCATCAGAAGCCCGAAGCACTTTTTGGACTATTATAGACGGGGGGGGGCACCTACGATTCGCTCGTGAAAATGAATGGAAAACCTGATAAAAGATGTTTGATGCTGCTATCAATCATTGTTGTTGATGAAGTTCTGTAGAAATACTTTGATTGATAGCGTCACAGATCGGTCGTTCATTTAATTTCTGACTGAACCTTGAGTGCCCCCTCCGTTTAGGATAGTCCCGCACTTTTCAAGACGTCCCGATGACGTCATCAGAAGCCCGAAAGCACTTTTGGACTATTATAGACGGGGGCACCTGCGATTCGCTCGTGAAAATGAATGGAAAACCTGATAAAAGATGTTTGATGCTGCTATCAATCATTGTTGTTGATGAAGTTCTGTAGAAATACTTTGATTGATAGCGTTACAGATCGGTCGTTCATTTCATTTCTGACTTGAATCTTGAGTGCCCCTCCCCCGTCTAGGATAGTCCCGCACCTTTCAAGACGTCCCGATGGCGTCATCAAAAGCCCGAAGCACTTCTGACGATGTCCTGATGACGTCATCAGGAGCCCGAAGCACTTTTCACGACATCCCGATGACGTCATCAGAAGCCCGAAGCACTTTTCGCGACGTCCCGATGACGTCATCAGAAGCCCGAAGCACTTTTCACGACGTCCCGATGACATCATCAGAATCCAGAAGCACTTTTGACGACGTCCCGATGACGTCAGCAGAAGGCCGAAGCACTTTTCACGACGTCCCGATGACGTCATCAGAAGCCCGAAGCACTTTTCACGACGTCCTGATGACGTCATCAGAAGCCCGAAGCACTTTTCACGACGTCCCGATGACGTCATCAGAAGCCCGAAGCACTTTTCACGACGTCCTGATGACGTCATCAGAAGCCCGAAGCACTTTTCGCGACGTTCCGATGACGTCATCAGAAGCCCGAAGCACTTTTCACGACGTCCTGATGACGTCATCAGAAGCCCGAAGCACTTTTCACGACGTCCCGATGACGTCATCAGAAGCCCGAAGCAGTTTTCACGCCGTCCCGATGACGTCATCACAAGCCCGAAGCACTTTTCACGGCGCCCCGATGACGTCATCAGAAGCCCGAAGCACTTTTTGGACTATTATAGACGGGGGGGGGCACCTACGATTCGCTCGTGAAAATGAATGGAAAACCTGATAAAAGATGTTTGATGCTGCTATCAATCATTGTTGTTGATGAAGTTCTGTAGAAATACTTTGATTGATAGCGTTACAGATCGGTCGTTCATTTCATTTCTGACTGGAATCTTGAGTGCCCCCTCCGTTTAGGATAGTCCCGCACTTTTCAAGACGTCCCGATGGCGTCATCAAAAGCCCGAAGCACTTCTGACGATGTCCTGATGACGTCATCAGGAGCCCGAAGCACTTTTCACGACGTCCCGATGACGTCATCAGAAGCCCGAAGCACTTTTCACGACGTCCCGATGACATCATCAGAATCCAGAAGCACTTTTGACGACGTCCCGATGACGTCAGCAGAAGGCCGAAGCACTTTTCACGACGTCACGATGACGTCATCAGAAGCCCGAAGCACTTTTCACGACGTCCCGATGACATCATCAGAATCCAGAAGCACTTTTGACGACGTCCCGATGACGTCATCAGAAGCCCGAAGCACTTTTCACGACGTCCCGATGACATCATCAGAATCCCGAAGCACTTTTGACGACGTCCCGATGACGTCAGCAGAAGGCCGAAGCACTTTTCACGACGTCACGATGACGTCATCAGAAGCCCGAAACACTTTTCGCGATGTCCAGATGACGTCATCAGAATCCCGAAGCACTTTTCACGACGTCCCGATGACGTCATCAGAAGCCCGAAGCACTTTTCACGACGTCCCGATGACGTCATCAGAAGCCCGAAGCACTTTTCACGACGTCCTGATGACGTCATCAGAAGCCCGAAGCACTTTTCACGACGTCCCGATGACGTCATCAGAAGCCCGAAGCACTTTTCACGACGTCCTGATGACGTCATCAGAAGCCCGAAGCACTTTTCGCGACGTTCCGATGACGTCATCAGAAGCCCGAAGCACTTTTCACGACGTCCTGATGACGTCATCAGAAGCCCGAAGCACTTTTCACGACGTCCCGATGACGTCATCAGAAGCCCGAAGCAGTTTTCACGACGTCCTGATGACGTCATCAGAAGCCCGAAGCACTTTTCACGACGTCCCGATGA
Organism: Aplectana chamaeleonis; assembly: GCA_029168955.1. Lineage (NCBI taxonomy): Eukaryota > Metazoa > Nematoda > Chromadorea > Rhabditida > Cosmocercidae > Aplectana > Aplectana chamaeleonis. The sequence continues at coordinate 356,841 of JAPDOI010000553.1, forward strand.
CGTCGTCAGAAGCCCGAAGCAGTTTTCACGACGTCCTGATGACGTCATCAGAAGCCCGAAGCGACTTTCACGACGTCCCGATGACGTCATCAGAAGCCCGAAGCACTTTTCACGACGTCCTGATGACGTCATCAGAAGCCCGAAGACTTTTCACGACGTCCCGATGACGTCATCAGAAGCCCGAAGCACTTTTCACGACGTCCTGATGACGTCATCAGAAGCCCGAAGCACTTTTCACGACGTCCCGATGACGTCATCAGTCCCCCGAAGCATTTTTCACGACGTCCTGATGACGTCATCAGAAGCCCGAAGCACTTTTCACGACGTCCCGATGACGTCACCAGAAGCCCGAAGCACTTTTCACGACGTTCTTACGACGTCATCACAAGCCAGAAGCAGCTTTCACGACGTCCCGATGCCGTCATCAGAAGCCAGAAGCACTTTTCACGACGTCCCGATCACGTCATCAGAAGCCAGAAGCACTTTTCACGACGTCCCGATGACGTCATAAGAATCCCGAAGCACTTTTCACGACGTCCTGATGACGTCATCAGAAGCCAGAAGCACTTTTCACGACGTCCCGATGACGTCATCAGAAGCCCGAAGCCCCTTTCACGACGTCCTGATGACGTCATCAGAAGCCCGAAGCACTTTCACGACGTCCCGATGACGTCATCAGAAGCTCCGAAGCACTTTCACGACGTCCTGATGACGTCATCAGAAGCCCGAAGCAATTTTCACGACGTCCCGATGATGTCATCAGAAGCCAGAAGCACTTTTCACGACGTCCCGATGACATCATCAGAAGCCCGAAGCACTTTTCACGACGTCCCGATGACGTCATCAGAAGCCCCAAGCAATTTTCACGACGTCCTGATGACGTCATCAGAAGCCAGAAGCACTTTTCACGACGTCCCGATGACGTCATCAGAAGCCAGAAGCACTTTTCACGACGTCCCGATGACGTCATAAGAATCCCCACTGACCTACAAATCGATTACTTACCCGCCTACATACCTCCTACCAACTTACCTGTCTGCCAAGTTAATTGCAGCGACCATTGGCAGTGGCTACTAATAGTGAGGACTGAAAAGCGTGACGGCCCACGGCCTACGGCCCACGGCCTACGGCCTACGGCCTACGGCCTACGGCCTACGGCGCACACCATGAAAATTTCTTAAGCTTTCGGGCTCATAACTTTGTTGTTTGTGAACCGATTTGGCTGAAATTCGGACAGCAGATGTCTTCTGGACCCCTTCACTTATATCCAGAAGCAAATCTTCAGAAATTTTGTTCCAAAGATTCTATAAACTATTTTATAAAATTATAAGTGATCACAAGGCCTAGGCAAAACCAAACCTCTCCAGCCGCTTCGCGGCTGGAGCGATTGTCTGCACTGCTGTGCAGGGAACCCTATGAGACTAAGGGGAAAAAGAACCTAGAAGATGTATCCTCCGTTCACGAGGCAAATTTAGTTTGTTCCTTCGCGTGATTCTGAGGAGCGAGGGTAGAGGCAACGAGTAAGTGTGGGGGAAAATGAGACGCAGCATACGCGCGCACACGCACCCGATCAACGGCATCAATTACACTCCGAAATAAAGGATAGAATGATGTAGAAATGAAAGAGGCACAAAGGGGTAGGCAAGTGAAAAGGTCGCGAATGTTGAATAAGCTTTCACAAAAAAAGGATACTGATCAAGCCAAATATTGTATACTCGGGTAAAACGAGTTGTCCAGAATCGGACGAATAGTTGTTGAGAATTGGTCGACAATCGGGAAGTTGTCCAGAAAGTTGATAGAAGTTATCGAGAATTCCGAGATTCGCAGTATTTGTCGAGAATCGCTGCCAATTTGTTCAGAATTCCAGAGAAAGTTGCCGAGATTTCGGGGGAACGAGTGTTTGCCGACAATTCGGACAGATTGCTCGACAACTCCTTCCGAAATGGAGAATATGTTCTAATATGTCGAAAATTTCCCAAGATTTCAGGACATCACTTCAGAACCCTCTTTCCACCACATTCTTCAAATGTTGCGACTGCTGTTTTCGTGCTTTTCTTTTCGTGTGGGTCCTCTGTGGTTTTTTTTTTTTCTCCATTCTTCTAGCTGGTTATCAATTATAATTTATTTCAGCGATTTCTGGAATATCAAACTCGTTTTTTTTTTAATTTTCATCTTCTCCAAATAGCTAACATACCAGAAGATGGGATTTGCTAGTGAATTTTGGAAGTTTTTGAGCTTTCGAGTACTGATCTTTTTTCTGATGGTCGGTAGGTGCTGCAGTCAGATTTAAAATATATTATTCAAGAAGTAACCCAAGAAGTATCAGAATAACGTTTGAAATTAAGATTGTTAATTCGTGTGAATCTCGAATGCTTCAGTTCTGAACGAAATTTGCAACTTCAAACCTTGCAATGGTTGTTTAGCATTGTATTGATGTACAATATGTGGACTTCCGGCGGGTCCACACCTGCAGCCAGCGGTTTGGCCGCTAACTGCAGGTGTGGACCCACCAGAAGTACACAAAGTATTCGTCACGAGAGTAGGGTATTCGAGTCTATCGGGGTCTTTTTACCTTGCATGCAAACTTCCACCGCCTAAGATGGAGGCTGAACACCGCTACAGTATAGTGGCTCACACCTTTCTCAGGTGTGGTTCCGCCGGAAGTCGACATTTTTAAAAACTAAATGCCACGATAATAGGATATTTGAGTTTAGCGTGGTCGATTTACTCTCTATTCAAACTTTCACCATTTCCTCTGCCGAACGTTGAAGAAGCGAGATAAGTTGGAAATTTGCCAAACAGAGTGGTGTGAAACCACACGTGCACTTCACCGAACGTTGTAGTCAACGGTTGGGCAGGAGCCCTAATTTTTGGTATGTACATACACTTGTACATGTGTATAACTGTATGTTAACTGTCGAGAATCGGGCAAAGAGTTGTCGGGAATTGGTCGATAAGTTGTCGGGAATTGTCGAGAATTGGGCGAAAAGTTGCCCAGAATTCTTCAGAGTCTGCGGAAGTTTTCCTGCATTCGTACGCCTGCAGGACAACTTTTCGTCCGATTCTCGACAACTAGCTTTATCTGAGTAGCATACTTTCTATCCTAATGAATCATCTTCGGATACCCCACCGAACCACCAAAGATGGACATAATTTGAAATCCGGAAATACGAAAAAAGTGTTATCCGAACAGAGCTGTTATCCAGACAATCGAAAACTGCATTATCTGAATAAATCGTAAATCCCTGAAACTTTCATACTTGTGTCATCCATTCGCTGATGAATTATTAGCAGATAAAAAGTACGCAAAGTAGCACGCAATGTGTGGCTTGCGTTCTCTGAAGACAGGGTTTGCGACTGCGTTCGCAAGTTTTTTTTAGGATAAAGAGGCAGTTTGTGGACTTCTGCATAGATATAACGGAAACACGACAAGAGTTTTTGAACTATGTACGGATATTTTGGAAGTGCAGGTGAGCGATTCTACGCAGCTGACCCTCTTGCTCTTCTTGATGTACCGAAAGTTAAACGATTCTTCAGTAATAATTCGACATCGTTAATGAAATTCCATGTATGGGTAATAAATAAGTAAATAAACGGAAAGAAAAACCTGAAAGGATTTTCCATAATGATGAAAACGGCTCAGGATACAATTTGGAAAGGAAAACTGATTGAAATAATATCAAATAAAACAGAGGAATTGATAAAAGATTCGATTTTAAAAAATCAGCACTTTTTCACTAATCACTTTTTGATTGCTACATGTAACATCGGAATGGATCAAAGAGACTTATGCATTGTTGAAGGTTGCGCCACCCGGTGCACCTATGTTACAGTGGCACATGGCACCGAGTTTGCGCCAACTTTCAACGGTGAACGCGGAGTCTCTTCGTGATCCATGCCAACGTTATAGCCTGGCTCTCTCATTTTGAGTCGGGCGAAGTAAGGCTTATCGGGCTTATCATGTCGGAATCTCCTTATCACTGTTATATTTTGCAATGTCCGACCTCTCCACTGCTTACTCCGCCCGGACCCATACGAGCAAGCTACATTTTATATACTTCACGGTAAGCCCCGGCTCGCAGCCATATTATGCGTCTTTGAGCAAGGTTTGAAATATTACTGCGCCCTTCGATATGCACCCTCTTATTCTTCACGCACGCTAGATACCATGGAGACGATGTTCTCTCTATACTCGCGGTCTAACACTTATTCAGTGTCTGTATTCCCATTAATGACGAGAACTCAACGGTGTGCCCTTTAAATTCTTGTTCGAATGTCGATACAATGTTTACTGCACCGCTCGTCGCGTGGAATATAAATCCGGCAATAGGGTCAGTGCATAGTGTACATTTGTATTTTTCATTTTTCTGAATATTTAGCAAAGATTTGAACTCTCCGAATTAATCGAACAATCGCTGACTTCTGATTTCTGACTGAAACGAACAGTTAACATCGGCATGGATCCTAATGAGACTTTCCGTACCCATTGAGGTCGGTACAAACTCGGTGCACCTATGTTATAGCATATGGCACCGAGTTTGCGCCAACCTTCAACAGTGTACGCGAAGTCTCAAGGATCCATGACGTTACGTTTGGCGGAAACTGCACCGTCAAGGGGGAGCCGAAACTGTCTGTGGATCCGTGCCAACTTTGCACAGATATGCATATGCAGGAGGCGCAGTAAAAACCAGCCAACCTGCTCATCTCCGGTGATTTTCTGAGGGTAGTTCTGAGTAATATAATGCGATGCAAAAATTATAGGTCCATCATAATTTTCGCATCCAAGAGACCAAGCTCTACACTTCGCATTACGAGAACAGTACCAATGGATTCAGGAGTGCTGAAAACTCTTGTAGACAGTGTTTCAGATCAATCGGTTTCTTGGTTAAGAAATACTGCTTTGTTTTGGTAACAAGTCCACCTGTGAAAATAATCATTCATTCAAACTTTAATAGCAAATAAACACATCTAATAGTCAATGGTGTCTCCTTTATTCAAACAAACATCAAAAATCCTATTAGGCATATTTTTAACAAGATTATCGATCACTGTTTGGTCTACACTGCCCATGCATCTATTAGAATGGCAACCTTGAGATCAGAAATCGAGGTAACGGAGGTGTCATTCTTATTCATCTTCGCACAAGGATTCTCCACAAGTTATTCCATTGCATCCAGATCGGGAGAACATGTGGGCTATTCCATAACGGTCACGTTGTGCGCCTCTAGCCATGTAGAAGTGATTGCGACGCGTGGATTGACGCATTCTCAGTGAAAAACAAGATCTAGTCGTCGATATCTTCTGAGATATGGCGGTAGATGGTCACAAAGCACCTTCTGGTAATCCAGGCTGTTCATCCAACACGAAACGAAGTCATGCAACACGTCCGTGATCAGAGAAAGCAGCCCAGACCATCAGACTTCCACCTCAAAAGTTACCCTTAGAGAATAACAGTTTCTCTCTCCGCAGATCTTCCAGTAGTGGGTTCTACCATCTGGGCCATCCGAATTTCATTTTTTCTCGACGGAAAATACGACCTAGAATGCATAAGTAATAGTAAAAGTTTTCAAACTTCCTGACCTGAGGCTGTGGCGACCTACCTCCTTCCATTTTGTGGTCATTTTGGTACGAGCAAAACGCGTTCTCGCCGACTTGTGAAGGGATGTTAAGCGATGCAGGTCTTATAACTTTACGGGTAATGCGCGGAAAGCGGTGGAGAGACCGGGGTATTGAACATTTCGGGACCGGATGATCCACCTTCCGATGTCGTCCGCGAACTGCATGCTTTTAGATGCTATGCATCTCCTCCCGTCTCGGAAGCTTTCTGGGTCCACCAGCTTCTTTCTTCTTGTTGTACTGCACCGGATTCTCCAAGTATCCATTGATACACCAAGCGATCCTCCAAGTTGCGAACGCATTCCTCCTGTTCGGGATACCTTCATCATGAAAAGCGTTCACTTGAGCTCGCTCAGCGGTAAAAAGCTTCATCCCCTCGGCATCACTTGGAACAATGTAGAAAATGTCTCTGTGTCACCAGGTAACAAACTTATCCCTAACATGAAACGGAAGAATTCGTGGAAGTAAAACAGTTTGGGGTGGACCAATAATTTTGCATCGCTTGGAGGACACTTTTGCCAAAACAAGCAGTATTTCTTAACCAACAAACTGATTCTTCTGAAACACTGCATACAAGGGTTTTCAGCACTTTAAAGGCATCGTCCACGATGAAACCGAATTTGGGCTTTATGCGTTCATTCGGACTAGTGGGCCATGACAATGTCACTCAGAAAGTTTGGAGTTACAAACCGTCTCTGATTGAAGATTCGCTTACCTCAAATTGGCTTCCTGGGTTTGGGGGCCGGCCTTGGGGTCGATCCGTTGTTACAAGGAACAAAGCTCCTGGGTTGCTGACGGCGGGCGTGCCTTTGACGCGTCGTAGGGCGCAATACACACGCCAGTCAATTTCGAATTCGGCATCGATCGAAAGCAGCCGGCAGCACTGGACGCAGCAGGTGGGTAGCCCATTTTAATTCAGCTGAAGTCGTAGGTGAGCGGCATCCTCGGTGAATTGCTTCCAACGCTGCGCCAAGGAACGAAACGTAAACTGTTCCTTGCATTCTCTGCGCAACTATCCTGCTGAATCCGGCGCGAAATTCAAATTTGCTATGAACTTTCTAAAAATGGGTTTTTCTCAAAAAGTTGACGTTTTTGAGGGGCGTTTTGCTACCGTTAGTCACTATACGGATAGTACAACACGAAAACATCAAAAACCCAAATATGGTTTTCATCGTGTACGATGCCTTTAAAGGCAGTGTTCACGATGAATATCGCACTCGAGTTCGACCCAAAAATGGGATTGTTTGGTCGTCAGGTAAATAGTAGTGATGAAACAGGGAAGAAAAGCGTCCGGAATAAGTCATAATAACGGATTCTAAATTCAAGGCGTGGACGAGAATCATGGGCCCTGCTTATTTCGGCAAGCGCGCGCAAATCGCGAAATCTGCGCGAATCGATAATGCTAACTGCGGCAGAGTTGCTTGGCAATTTGCCATCGAAACGAGTGCGGCGCCACAAGCTCGTCCGATTGTGGGCGGACCGATAGGTAGGCGCACCGGGAGAGCTTTCAGCCGTTTGTATTTATTTCCAGGTCAAGTTTCGTTGCTTTCTTAGACCCTATCCTCTACAGCACCTGCCAACTTAGTGTTTCACACCGAGACTTCGAGAACGATTTATCGCGAACACTGCCTTTAATTCATTGGTCTGTTCTCGTAATGCTGAGTCTAGGGCTTGGCCTCTTGAATGCGAGAAATACGATGGACTATAACTTTGCAACGCACTGTACGTATAAGTTTATAAACCCTGTGCAATCATTCGATAAAAAGACACAGTCCAACATCAGAATCATTTTTCGTTTTTCTGCCTATCTTGACAACGGCCTTACTCTAATTCCTATGGTGTTTCTGGGAATGGTACGAGACCCTAGATAGGCATTACATGGCCCCCCAAAAATTAAGCTGCGGAAGCATGTTGGACCAGTTGTCCGAGGCTTGTAACTTCTTCCATTTGCAACCGAAGCCAAAGTGGCTTCCTGATGTGAGCGCCCCAGGGTGGCATCCTCCAATACCTCGCTAATTCGAAGGAGTCGAGAGCTCAAAGGTGTTATATCACAACAATGTGAAATCGCAGATTTCGTCCCTGAGCCTTGACTTTGACTTTAACGAATTCATATCTGGAGTTCAAACCGAGATAGACACCTAACAACGCAGGCATGTGTACCAATTTCATGTGCAAATGTATGTAGTTCTGAGTCAGTCAGAGTGAACAATAAAGAATGAGCTTCATCAATTTCATTATTTGGTCTTTTATCTCGCTCTAGCGTATAAGTGTGCATTTGACTTCCTACGAAGCCACAATCTCTAGCCTCACATATATACTTACGTTCTACATTAAATAGCTTTCAGGAGAAGTTGAGAGTTGTACGAATGTATTGAATACTAGGAGAGATCGCTCTCACAATGAAGCCGTGTGAGTAGCGGTGCAAAAACACGACAAGAAATTAATGTTCGGTTATACCCGGCAATTTGTTCCAAGTTATGAGTGATCATTGAAGACCGCGCTCAAAAACAAACCAATTCCCCCGGGATCCGGCTCACGGAAGCTGAGTGAAATGAGGACCATTCCTAGCAGAGAGAAAATCGAATTAAAGGACCGGCTAGGATCAACACGATTTAATGTTAGTTCGAGGACTACGAATCTACAAAGAAGCTAAGTACAACTGACTATCTCAATAAGCGCGACCCTTGTCGTTGTCAATCGACTGCGGTCGGTTTGGTCGATGTGTGCTCAGCCTGCGCAGAATCTAATGCCCATGGTTCACTCATTCCTTTATTTTCGATTTCAAAATACGCAGAGAACAAGATAATCTGTCCATAAAGCTGGAATCCAAATAAGCTAGTCATGGAAATGGAGGGAAGTGGAAAGCTTGGGGCAGAAGAGCAGTGGCCGCCAAGCATTACAAGTCTGCAAGAGGTGGCATTTGTGCTCCAGAAACCATCGCATGTAGTTGGTCCGCCATATTAAAGGAATCCACTGAAGCGGTCTTTTACATAAAGTGAAAAATATGCATGAACCCCGATGTTTCGCAGATAAATGTTTGACAGCTGTAGGTGTGGGTAAAATGCACTATCTGGTGTGAGCCGCGCGCGACGTCGAATAGCATCGCCCGACGTCGGACGTCGAACAAACTGTGAAAGGAGCTTCATCCTACTCCTGTGAAGCACGCATGTGCACCTTCTGTTTCCTAGCGAATATCTATAAAGTTAGTCGCGTGCGTGTGCTTGAGCAATGTGCTTCTTCTTCTCAGCCACTTTCTCGCTGTCTCTCAGCTCGCTCCTCACTCGCACGCCGAGGAATTGAGTAAATTTCTGCTCGGGCTTATAAAACCTACATGCATTTCTAATTTGCTTAAAGTAATGCTCGTGAAATGACTGCCTTTATGCAATCGTGTTGGAAACAAAAATGAGACTTTCATGTTCTCTCAAACAAGTATTGGTGGGGGTTCTCGAAAACACGATTTTGCAACTTTGATGGGAGTTGTAACGGCGCTTTCGCATCAGGAAAGCGTCAAAAAACATTCTCTAATCATTTCCAGGCTCCGCTGCGTATGAATTGAGTCAGGCAAATGTTTCGTTAGGCCTTTGGACGCAGGTTAAGGGAGCGTCCACTGCTAGCTGTAGATATCCTTTGTAAGCAATCAAAATTCCCATCACTCATCGCACGTGCGTGTCACGAGATGCTGCCCTCCCTGAGAAAATTTGCCGCTCCAGTGCCCGAAAAGTACAGCGACCCTCGACTATGCCGCGATAGTTCTGCGACAGTACCGCAGCGGTTTGGTGATCAGGAAGATTTTGCTGCCGTGTCTTGACCCCTCGACATCGCCGCGATAGTACCCGCAGCGACTCCACGTCAGAACTGCGCCGGCTCCGCGAGAATGCAGCAGCGAACTCCGCGTGGAGCACGATGTACTGTCCTGTAAGGCAAAGCAAAATTGTAGCCGGTTCAATTACCCAAGTTTGAGGTCTTCTCCGTATTTCCTTGTGCGCAAAACGGCGGTGACCTCTGTCCTTATCATACAGAGGACGTCACAACTGCAGGTGCGTATTTTTGTTCCCAGGCCACCCAAGCTGTATTGTAATTGAGATACTTTTCAGAACTTCATATGAGATACTCTCAAGGAAACGGGGCGGCACTGGCGCGGAGCCGCAGTGGCACTGCAACGTCGCCGCTACGACTCCGCAGTAGTGCCACCGCGGCTCCGCGGTAGAGCCGCCGAGGCCCGCGATGGTGCCGCTTCGGTGCCCGTAGGCTCCGAAGCGGCACTATCGCGGAGACTCCACTGTAGTGCCGCAGCGGCTTTTAAAGAATTTTCATTCGAACATTCGAATATTTTAAAAGAGGTTAATATTCGAACATTATTCGAGTTCGACTATTCGCAAAAGGCGAATATTCGAACACTATTCGAACTCGACTATTCGGAAAAGATGAATGAATATTCGAGCATTATTCGAATTCGACTATTCGGAAAAGGTGGATATTCGAATATTATTCGAATACGACTACACGGAAAAGGTGAAGATTCGAATATTATTCGAATACGACTATTCGGAAAAGGTGAATATTCGAATATTATTTGAATTCGATTATTCGGAACAGGTGAATATTCGAATATTAAATATATGAATTCGACTGTTCGCAAAATGTGAATATTCGAACATTATTCGATTTCGACTGTTCGCAGAGGTGAATAGTCGAACGTTATTCAAACTCAAATACATGAGCTGGTTCAATAAAATTATGAAAATAGCTCCAATTCATAGAGGAATCGACATACTCTTTCGAGGCTAGATATATTTTCTTCAGTACTCCACTGTTCAACTTGTTCGAACGCGAGGTCTAAATTTTTTTGCACACACTTCGTTTGAGGAGGCTACTAGGGCGATTCTAAGAGGGGGAGTGATATGGCGTCGCAATTGCCCACGCCCATTTTTCCATGCCGCCGCGCAATTATAACACCAAAGCGCGGTTTCCCATCCCTGCCGAAACCGTTGCGGCGCGGAAAAATAGAGGTGGGCAAGTGGCAGCCATCGCAACCTTTAAAGGCACAGTCCAATCTCAGGTGTAATTTTTCATAGTATAGTCCGGTCGCCGTGTATATCCTCTGTTTACAAGCCTAATTTACTCCGTTCCCTCGCGCGTTAGTGCGAAGCGAGAGTAGAAACAGCGAGAAAGTGTGGGGAGAAGGAGACGCAGCGTACGTGTGCAGAAGCGCGCGATGAACGGAAATAAATTCCACTCGGAAGCAGAGGGTAGCAACCCTGCCAAGCGCGAAATCTCAATTCGCTCAAACAAGCGAGAAAAAGCGAGTAAAAAGTCGACCACGCCCCACTGAAAGAAAAAATGGGTGACGCCCACCGACCAGTTTCCCATCTCAATAGGGGAGAGATGCGCGATTGATTTCGTTCAAAATCTATGTTCTTCCAATTGTTTTCGGTCTGGCTTCATATTCTGACCTGCTTCAGAACGATGGCTGCGAATTAAAAAACGAAACGAAGAAACAGGCTCGAGACAACTCGTCCGCAAACTTTTCGCCCTTGAAATTTACAGTTTACCGCCATGTTAAAAGCAAATGGTGCGGTTGCGGTCACACATTAAAACTACGGTGGGAAAACCAATGCTCACCCAGAAAAACAGCTGTGCTGTCGATCGATGATTAATTCTGGCAAAGAGTCAGGCTTCCCACCGTAGCTTTAGTGTGTGACCGCAACCGTGTCCTTTTAACATTGCGGTCAACTATAGAATCTTTAAGGGGCCATAACTCCGTTTGTAGTGAGTTCTGAGCGACCCTAGAGAAGCAATTGTGATCAGAGTAAAATTTTCTCCAAGATAAGCAGGTAAACTGAAGTTCAGATCAGAGGTTGGACTGTGTCTTTAAGGGTGCTAAGCACAGATTTGACATCCGTTTCCGGTGTTACGGAAGGTTGCAGCACAGTTCCGTGGTTTGCCGAGGTTTTGAATTTGGCCGTGCTATCTCGGCAGGGCCACTTGGCCATTGCATATGGCCACGCCCAATTCTCCTCGCCGCAACGATTTTGAAGGGTAGTAAACACCGGATTGGTGTTATGGTTGCCCGACGGCACGGAAAAATGGGCGTGTCTTATTGGGATGGCAATTGGTACCCACCCCCCTTTTGGGGGATAGTACCCATTTAGCTAAAACTTCGTCAAGAGCTTTTTTTGAGCTGTGGATCAAGAATCTCTTCTTTTCCGCGATTTCTGAAGGATTACTGGGGTTTAGGGGTAGGTTCTTTGCCGTTCAGTACTATAACCCTCTTTAATCTTTCGGAAAGCGGACAACGGGATTGTGATAAGGTTACCAAAGAACTTCTCTGGGCGAAATTTCAGTCATATCGGACTTTCACGGCATCATTACCCTAAACTTACCGTGATCTTTAGAAGCATCATAAATGGACATTTTATTCGTGTTCAGCACCTCGAATAACCCCTTAGGCTAAGTTAGAGCAAAAAAGTTGATTTTGTGGCACTGTATGAGTTGAAGCCCATCCAGATATAGGGATGTGTCGTGCCTTATTAATTTTCTTTGGTGCTGGTAACGAAGGTTCAGAAGAAGAATCCAACTTCTTATTGCCGCCCACGACACACATTGCGATGCATAAGTATAGCAACACCTGTGAATTAGGCGTATCATATGTTGGATCGAAGTTTTGAATATTGGGGAGAGTTTCTATGTTTTCTACTCAGACGAAGACGATGTTTCACTTGAAAGGACTCCAAATTCCTGGTTTTGTCTTTAGTTTTAACAGAAAGCTTGTGATTCTTACGACGCATACAGGCTATAAAACGGCGAAATTCACATGGTTCCTACGCGTGCTGGTGCGAAGCGGAGGTTAGAGACAGTGAGAGAGCGCAGGGCAGACGGTGGCTGAGGCATCGCGCGCGCCGCTCGCGCAATTGCACCTAGTTTCGTGTGTGTTGTTGTAATATTGGCTCAGGGTGATGCGATTTGTCCAACTTTCCGGCGAACTTCACCTGTCTTCTAACGATAAAGTCCCGGTTATCTCTTTGGACTTGGATTTCGATGAAAATTCAGTTAGCTAGAGCGGCAAGCTGGGTGCAGTTCCGATTTCATGCTGGATTGTAAATCGTTCAACGCCTGTGGTTGCTCCACACGTCCTGGGCATGGAGCCTGGGAAGGAATCCCAGTGAGACATTTCTCAACGAATCGCCACGAACATGGCGTCGGTCCCGCCGACTCATTACTAATCGTTGCCGAGCTTCTCGGCATGTACCAATCCATACTCTATCAACCACTGCAACAACATTGTGGACCTCGAAATGAAGCAACCTCATTGTTAAGCACATTTTCACAAGCCTGCTAGACTCGAGCCGGCGCGATCAAACATGAGAATATTCTTCACCCACTATTCAGACAGACGAGGTGCGAGAACTTGTCAATAAGAGCTCTCCAATGACGTCCTGTGCCATCAGAATCATTTGAAACACACTTATTATCGTTGAATAAGATGACATTACACGATTTGGCAGACGGCGCCTTACTGCTTGGAGCACTCACGTTCCCCTAGTTCGTGATAATGCTTGATCGAGCTAGCTCGAGTCTAGCAGGCTTGTGAAAATGTCTTGAGCAATGAGGGTGCTTCATTTCAAGGTCCACAATGTTGTTGTAGGTGTTGATAGAGTATCAAAAGGTATTTGCCGAGGAACCCGGCAACGAATAGTAATGAGTAAGTGGGAGCGACACCATGTCGGTGGCGACTCGTTGAGTAATGTATCACTGGGACTGTTTCCTAGGCTCCATGAGACGTGTGGGAAACCACAGGCGTTAAACGATTCAGGAGTCCTGAATCAGGACCCAGCGTGAACTCGGAACTACATCTTGCTTGCCGTTCTAGCTAGCTGAAATTCCATCAAAATCCAAGTCCACAGAGGTAACCGGGACTTTCTCGTTAGAAGACAGGTAAATTTCGCCGGAAAAGTGAACGTACATATAGCATCACTCTGAACCAATATTCTAGAAATACACGTAAAAGAGCGGGCGAAGTGGCGGTCTTCGCGAGGAATTTTCTTGTTTCTCAAGTGTTGCTATACTTATGTGTCGTAAGAAATACAGACTTTTCGCTATAACTGAAGACAAATTGGGGAATTTAGGGTTCTACCAAGCGAACTATCGTCTTCATCTAAATAGAAAACATATGTAGAAAGTCTCCTCAATATACAAAACTTCGATCCAACATGTGATACGCCTAATTCACAAGTGTTGCTATACTTATTTATGCGTCGCAGTGTAGTTGCGTGATATTGCTTTGAATGCTTAGATTACTCGTCATTCGAATATTTGAATTTCGAATATTCTTTCGTTCGAGATGAGAAATGAACGAATTTATTCGAAATGTATTCGTTCGAAATAAAAAATAAACGAATTTATTCGAAATTCGTTCGTTCGAAATATAAAATAAACGAATTTATTCACAATTCGTTCGTTCGAAATAAAAAATCGAAGTAATTTATTCGGAATTCGTTCGTTCGGTCTTTTTTTTGAGTCCTCACTACACTGTGCAGCGCACTGAGACCGCGACAGGTTTGATGGGCGGGAGCTCAGGCACAGGCGATCGCTGTCGCTGTACAGAGAGACGCGACTGTGCGTCGCAAAAGTATACCAGACTCCTTAAGAAAGTGTCAAACCTGAATTTTCGCTGAGTAGATTAAAGGCACTGTTCACGATAAACTTCATCCTCGAATTTCCCATGACAAACGCTTCTCGTGGCTCTCAGAAGCAGAACGGCGTCAAAGAAACGGGACGCAAAGCTACCCAGGAGCCGCAGAACGGCTTAGAAAGGTGGGCAAACCCCGCCGCTTCGGGCAATTCCGACCCCTTTCCGCCCCTCGACGTGAACAATGGAACACTCGAGATCGTGAGATATGCGACGTTTTCCGATCAAAAGCCCCGTTCTTGCCTTCATTCTCAACTTCTCTCTTTACTCAGGTTAGCTCGCATACATTGGCAACAAGAGACGGAACTAACAAGCCTCGGAAAACTCGTCCACCATGCTTCCCTGGCTCAATTTCAGAGGGACCATAACTCCGTTCCCAGAAGGTATTCTACGATTCCAGAGACACCATTGGAATCAGAATGGGACCGTTTTCAAGATAGGCAAAAAAAATCAGAAAAGGGATTTCTATCGTGAAAACTGCCTTTAAATATAATATCTTCTCAACCTTTGCACAAGAGATCAGAAAACCTTAAGAGCAGCAAACCCGTATTGATGCGCCGTTTTTTAGAGGGACAAGTTTGCTGTGGACATTGACTCACTACACAGATTCATTCCTGGCAGCTATAGTAATTTGGATAAGAAGAAGGAGAAAAAAAAACCTACACTGAGCCAGGAAGTGATCAGAATACATCCTGCTCTATTCGACTCTCTCTCCGGGATGGATGATGAATTGGCGTGCTTTGTTTTTTATCCTTCAGTTCACGGGCTATGTATATGTATACTTGGCCGAAAAGAAATGCTTCGCTTTTCTCCCATGGATCCCTTTCCGTGATTTGGAATAGTTTATAGTAGTTTCTTGGCTCACTGAAAGATCAGCTCACAGTGGGGACGTTACCTTCCTAATTCACCCATGAAACATGTGTTCTGTTTTCTCTGCGACTAGCGCTAGGTGTGAATGAATCAGATGGAAGCTAGGAACGTTTGATAGCACGTTTGCATTTGGAACAAATCACTACCTGTTGGCTTTCGCAACTGGTAAGCCAGATCCACGCGTTACATTTATGAACATACACGTTTCGCAGCGGATACAAAGCGTTTGGAGTCTACCGAAAAACGAAATTCTGCCATATGTAGTGTAAAAAAATTCACAAAAATATTTGTGTACCTAATTTCCGATAATGTCAACTACTCGCTAACTATTTCGATCCAAGGCCGGTACACGTAACGAAACCGGATTTGCCCCGAGACTTGGCTATGCTACATATGAGTGTGGTCAAGTTGCAAAGCTTACGCCTAATTGGAAATATTGAAATCTTTCCAGATTGTCACTACCAAAGTTTATTCGCAACGTTTCGATCGGGGTGATAGAGCGCTTTGTCAAAAAATAATGGATAAGTCCACAATGCCAAAGTCGTACATTAGAAGAATGTGGGAGTGGGGTGGACTGTTTTGCCGCATCTGCTTTACACATCTTTCGGACCTCGCATTTTTTGAACAGCAGTCTTCCTGAATCATCTGATGCAGCAAGTTGCGGCAGAAGGGAAGTTCGACAGCTTCGATGATGTGCGCACCTGGGCGGAGAACTTCTTTGAATCGCAGTATGATCAGTTCTACAAGAGGTTTCTAGTTTCTACGCGAACATTGGCTAAGTGCTATTTATGGGTACGGAGATTATATCATGGATTAAAATGTTGCTGCTTCTTCTGTATGAAACTTTGAAATTGGTGTCTATTCAGACACCCTATTATGGTGCCCATGTCAAGCCTAGTCCTGTGACTGGACGAGGCGCGATCATTGCGGGGGGCCCTTCGGCCAGCTGGGTCTCGATCATGCGCGATGATCTATCTCCACAGCTCCGACCATTCACTGGATCCTACGAGGAGACATCCACGTGTTAGCGTTATTGTACATCAACGCTAACACGAGGGAGGTGCCAGAATGTGCCCAAAAACAGAAACTTTCAAAATACAGATACACACAATTTTTGATCCTCTCAACAAACAGATTCTCCGACAGGAAAAGTCTAGAATTAGAGTTCGGCATTTCCTGAACATCTTATGCAATCTTTCTAAATTTCTTCGACGACTCCTCTCTTCCCGGGCCAAAGTATTTGTGTTACCGAAGAATCGAAGAGTTGGGCACTCTAGCGAACATTGCCCTTATGCGAGCATTATCACATCAAATAGCAACATTTTGTCAAATGTCATGACGAACAATTGTAGTGCAAATGATGAATGTATAAAAAATATAGAAATGGTAAATTCAACTGAATACAATTGGTGCTATAGTGTGAGGAAATGATTGTGTAACGAGCATATTTGTGCAGCATTGAACTGAACTGAAATGGCGAAGAACACTCACAGAAATCTATCGTAGTAGAAGAGGGGACTGGAGGTACGTGACGTTCGTTCGTAGATCTCTGGATGACTTCTTTCGAATCTTTCCAAGGGAAGATCTTGTAAGACAAAACTGAGGGAGAAGCATACGACGGCGCACCACAGAAGCAGAGAACGGATGAAGTTCATCTAAAAATTGCAATGACTGATAGGATTATTCAAACTGAACCCTAAGCAGCACGCAGTACAGGAATCAACATCAAGTTTATGCCAAGAATACAGCACTACCGACGGAATGCTTTGCTTACGCATTGTTAATAAAGGGACCCGGGCCGGAAAGATTCTCCCAAGCAACAATATATGTAGCAACTACTAAAGCTTACGGCATGAGCAGTATACATCCCAGGGTCCATGGGCGGCCTACCTTCGATTTGTCACAGATATGTCGCCAATTGGCCAACCAATGTCATACCTTCATGGACCTCCCATCATGCTCAAGCGGTTGCTGTCCCGCGAGACAACGAGAAAGGGATGGAAATTTTTAAAAAAATGGGGGGAAGCGTTAAAATTTTAGCCAAAATAGAGAGCGACCCCCGCCCAAGGCTCCTCAGTTGTATGAGGACGGTAGTGGTCGTTGCAGAAAAGAAAGGATGATTGAAGTAAGTAGTGCAGAAATTTCACTTTTTTTGAAAAAAAATCAGTTTCAAAATTGTCGGAAACGTCAACTAGAAGGGAACCTGAACTTCTCAACGGTTCAAAAGTTTGGGTCACCACAGAGGAGGGGGAGCGTAACTTCGGCGAGATCCGAGACAAGAGTTCGCTTCACTCTGCCTCTTATACATACTGTTCAAAAAGATATAGCCATCTACAAAATTGGAGACGTTCGCCTGCCGAGATTTCAAGGTACGGCACAAGAACCATTGGATTCATCATCACCGAAAACCATGCCTTGAACAGCTTCGTGAAAGAGTTTGTCTCAGACAAACTTTTAAGATGGAAGTACAGATTTCTCACCGTTCCATTTCGTTCTAGTCACTACCACCGTTATTCTTAGAAATCCTTTCATTTTGAATCCAGTTCAAATAACGTCCATGCATGTGCTAAAACATCTTCTTAGAAATGGCTCTGCAGCCTCGCAGAATCATGCTGATAGCTAGAGAACCTCCGATTTCCACTTCGCACTCTGCAGAACACACGTGCAGTTACTTTGTTGTTCAACTTGGTCGATCAAGAAACGACGAAGGCCACCTAATGAAGAAGTCTCCTTCCTTCTTAGAACTCCAGCTTCCTCCAGCTATGAGTGAAACTCCTGGAAGGCCTCGTTCGCTAGCTGGCTATAATTTTCATAAGATAGAACGCTTAGTCTCACCCATTGCTTCTGCAGACGAGGTCAGGACGCCTATTTCACCTATTGTCCTCGAATTGAAGAGTGGTCACCCCCAGACCCAACATTGCAGGAGAGTCGATGATAGGATTTAGTTCTGACCGCGTACCACAAAAGTTCTCGAGTTCGAAAGGAGGAACAAACATGAAAACTGAGCCACGTTAACCTTTCCGAGATTCTGTTCATTCCTAAAATACTTCCGTTGGGCTGTCTTTAAAAAAATAGCGCTAGCGGATCGACCATAGAGTTGCTGAAAGCGTGGGATATTGCGGTACTAGCCGTTGCGACAAGAGCCTCCCAGTGAGCTATTCTGAAGTGATGTCATTAATCTCATGCACTTTGCCAACTTTGTCGATGTTCGTCAACTACTGCAGATCGTTTCTTTAGCAGACCTTTTCCGGTGGCTATTCAGGCATGTAGAATTTCGGCCAAACCCCGGCAAGATTTTTGTCCTTTAATGCATTTCCAACCATAAAGGGATTTCACAAAAATGAAACGATCATGGAGCAAAACAATGAGGATGAACCCTTACAGTCGATTATGAGCTGGTCTCATTAGGGAATTGCCACTGCCACCAAATTGTGTCGCTTTAATTGATTGTTTTTGCCTATGACCAGAGTGAAATCTGATGTGATATTCCAAAACGTAAAATATGGTTCCAAACAATCTCATTCAGTGACGTTGGCCACTTACCGATCAGCTTAATTTTTAATCGAGTGAAACCGGCGTTGGATGCGATGAAGAATACTTAAAATCAGCGATATCCATAACCCATTCATGATCCATGTCAGCAGTTTTCAAAAATCGTATGCAAAAATAAATTTGGAAAATCTTCATGGACGAGAAGTTGTTTCCATACCGCGTCAGATGTATTGTGTGCTAGGATGCTTGAAATAGATAGAAATGCTATGCCATTCTTAGAATGTGATTGTATTGTTGGCTAGCCATGATAGAAAGAGAATGCAGAACTTTCATTTAACACACGGTAGTGGGCTAAACTCTGGGTACCAGCACAATCATTCCGTCCCAGCACCAATCTTTGAGTTGCGTGTTGCAGCAGCGGATGTCTGCAACCGCGGATCGGGAATCCACTCCGATATGCAATGTCCGTGCCTGCAGAGATGACACGGGCGGCAAAGACTCATGCCCGGCTGTCCGACTCTGGCTTATCTCGAGGGAGCCAACACGATAGTACTGCTATTGACCGCGAACGAGATTCATAACCACGTAAACACTCACAAAAATAACATTTGTGAGAAAACGAATTTCCTAGGCGAGAAGAAACGCTATTCCTTTTTTTTACAGATTACGCGCCTAAAATATGGGCGAAGTCCTAGTTTCCGTTTTTCTAGAACAGCTCCCACTATTTTTATTTAAAATTTTATAATTTCGAATCGTTTCAGAACCATAATTTCATTCTAAAACAAAGGGGTGGAAATTGAGCTTCAGAAGTGCCTTTGTTGTCCATAATACTTGGTAAGCTCTGACTATTACCAGAACATTTTGGTCATGAAGTTGCTCAGTCTTTATGACCAGACAATAGACCACTTTTCCCCGACTGTCATTTTCAGCTTCACTTTTATAGTAGCCTGCCGCTCATTAATGCTTACCTTGACCACCATGGTGCCCCACAAGTTCTGCAAAACACTGAAGCTGCATCACCAGGTCAGACACTCCCAGCTCTGCAACTCCAGCCACTCTTCCGTTGATCGGCTCACGTGAACATTGGCATTGCCTCGCTCGCCTACATGGCTCTGCCGATTGGAGAGATCCATCTAAGATTGAGGCTACAACGGGAAGGTGCCCCGGTAGTCAGTTGAGGCCGCCTTAATACTTACAAAGGCCAATCTCAATTTTAGACCTGTAGCAAAGCGCCTCCGCTTCATTGCACACCCTTCTCGAGAACTGCTGCATAGGAGGTAGACGATATCTTCCCGAGACTAACGCAAAAAGTACTTGGAGTTATTTGGACCGTTTCTCATGCAGGGAATAGAAGGTATAGATGGCTTCGAATTCCATTGCAGTATCGTCGATCTCATATGCAACAGTTCTCGTGGAATAGGTGCCCTGAAGGCGCTTCTCGCAAGAATTCTGAAATTGCGATTGGTGTTCTTAAACACCAAGGTGAACTCAGTTGACTACCACGAGGCTGCGAAATTGCACCCGCTGCCCCACATGGCTCTGCCCAGTCGACTTTCGGCGAGGCAATACCAGGGCCCGTAGTAAACCCCCCGTACGGTGAGGTTAGGTCACTGCACGCAATCAACTTATGCAGGAGGCAGGGCCGCATTCATCACACCGTCGCATGGTTTGCGATGGCAGGTCTCTGCGGGCGGAAATAGTGGCTACCCGGGAAGTTCGACGCACTTGGAGTGCGATGAGGGCACCTCCGCGCTTGCAGCTGCTGCGGCAAGGAGAAATAGCGTGGGTTGCGCGAAGACGCAGCGCGGGTGTCATTTGAGAGTCGTAAGTTGCCCCTCTGCAACTTACGGGGCTCAAATGACGGTCGTCGCAGTACGCAATTTGGCGTTCCACAACCACGCACAGTACGCCATAATCATCCCCAAAATCGATTCTCTCAGAAATTTCTCGTCGTCTCAGGAGATTAAACCTGCTTCATGCCATTTGTTAGCTCCCGATCATCCCACTGCGCCGGTGAGCTCGTTGTTTGATCAGTTTTACACTCCTTAGTAAACTACTCGCATCGCAATTTATTCGCAAAAACGTTCATTCTCCGTGGGAACCGAACCTTGGTCGTGCTCATCACAATCTTCACCGATAACCACTAGGCCACAACCCAATGGCTCTTTTCTTCCACGTTCTTCCTATTCCGCCACTGACCTTTCTCACTGAAAAGGCCACCTCTTGAATGCCATTGATTGCTCATCACACTGTCGGCCGACTGCACAGGTGCGCCGAGGCACCTCAGCGCGCGGGTGTCATATCATCTCGGCGCAGTGTGGGGGGGGGGGGGTTACTATGGGCTATACATTAGACCCGAATCGAAAAACGGCTATCCGAATCATTTTAAAAACGATGGTCGCCGATATCCGATTCATCCGAATGAATCCAAATTAAAGCACGCTATTCCGGTACTACTTGCTACCACTCGGAATCTATCTGAATGCTCTCGGATAAAATGATTCGGATATCCGTTTTTCGACTCGGGTCCAATGTATACTACGGGCCCAGAGTTCACGAGAGCCGGTCAAATTGAGAGTGGCTCGGAATTCGGACTCTCTAGCGTGGACAGCTCGCAGTTTCGTCCTCAGTATTCCGGGGGAACATGTGAGGCATAACGGCCATCAAGGTGAACGCTAATAAGAGGCAGTTTCCTACAAAATGAAGCTGAAAATGGCAGTCGAGGAGAAATGTTGTAACTTCGGGTCATAAAAACTGAACATCCTCATCACGGATCTGGGGCGGCATGCATGAACGCAGCGAACGGTGTCAGGGAGCCGCTCCGCGTGCCATGCGCGCAGCGTCGAGCAACGGGGCGGCCCCGAATTTCGTGGCGTGTATTGATGTGCCTGATTTTCGGGGCCGCCCCGTTGCTCGACGCTGCGCGCATGGCACGCGGAGCGGCTCCCTGACACCGCTCGCTGCGTTCATGCATGCCGCCCCTGATCTGGGCCCGTATTCATGAGCGATTTACCAGCGGGGTAAGGTATAAGTAATTCGAAATCTCCTCACTTCCTGTGCTCTCTACCACTACCTAGCCCTTCCTCGAAGAAGCAAGATAGAGGTAGGGTATAGGGAATGCAGAGATTCCTAGTTACACTTACCAGGGGCGGCATGCATGAACGCAGCGAACAGTGTCAGGGAGCCGCTCCGCGTGCCATGCGCGCAGCGTCGAGCAACGGGGCGGCCCCGAAAATCAGGCACATTAATACACGCCACAAAATTCGGGGCCGCCCCGTTGCTCGACGCTGCGCGCATGGCACGCGGAGCGGCTCCCTGACACCGTTCGCTGCGTTCATGCATGTCGCCCCAGGTTGTTCAATAAGTTTTGTCGTTCGATAAGAGAGGGTGTTGCTACTAGCCCAAAATTATGTTTGTATTGTTGGTACACTCTTCATATGAACGTATGCAAAGTTTCATTTCAATCTGACAATTCATTCCTTGTTTATAAGCCATTTAGTGTCGCCGTGTCACAGCAATGGAAAAAATTGAATATCGTGCAGTGATAAAATTCTTGTTTTTGGAAGGCGTAGCACCAAAAGATTGTTCACCTACAATTAGAGCAGTAGAAAGATGGGTTGCTGAATTTAAACGCGGTTGTACAAGCCTTGAGGACGATCCACATGAAGGTCATCCGAAAAGCGCATCAACACCAGAAAACATAGCCAAAATACAGGATATGGATTTGAAAGATCGTCGATTGACTGAGAGAGATTTAGTAGAGACTATACGTATCTCACTAATCAGTGCGAGCCATATTTTAGGTGAAATTTTGGGTTTTAGAAAGCTGCGTGCACAATGGTTGCCGCATTCGCTAACAATGGAACAAAAACACATTCGAATGCGACCTTCTTAGCAATATTTGGAGCGTTTTAGAAAGGATAAAGTGGATTTTGTGCGTCGATTCATCACTATGGATTAGACTTGGGTTTATCACCATAATCTTGAATCAAAACAAGAGGCTAAATAGTGGTCTGAACCTGGTTGTTCGGCTTCGAAACGAGTTCGTGTCCGGAAATCGGCCAAGAAGGTTATGTCATCAGTTTTTTTTGAGATGCGAAAGGAATTTTGTTTGTGGATTACTTGCAAACTGGTAAAACAATTGATTCTGAATATTTTCGCAACCTTTTGGACTAAAGGGAAAAATTGTGAAAAAAATGTGTCGCTGAAAAAAAACCTTTTTAATCAGGACAAGGCACCGTGTCATAAGAGCATTTTGACCATGGCTGAAATCCATGCATTAAAGTTCGAGTTGATGGAGCATCCACCGTATTCACCAGATTTGGCC
This sequence comes from Aplectana chamaeleonis, assembly GCA_029168955.1. Lineage (NCBI taxonomy): Eukaryota > Metazoa > Nematoda > Chromadorea > Rhabditida > Cosmocercidae > Aplectana > Aplectana chamaeleonis. The sequence continues at coordinate 379,835 of JAPDOI010000553.1, forward strand.
CCCAGCGACTTCCATTTGTTTCCAGTACTCAAAAAATTTATGCGTGGCAAGTGTTTTTCATCAAATGAAGAGGTCATAACGGCTGTTGAAGCGTATTTTTCAGATCTTCCGGATTCTCATTTCAGGGACGGGATCCACAGATTGGAGGATCTTTGGAGCAAGTGTATTAATGTTTAGGGAGATTATGCTGAATAATAAAGTGTATTTTGAACCACAAAATGGTGTTTTTCTTATCGAACGACAAAACTTATTGAACAACCTGGTACCTTACCCCATGGGTAAATCGTGCATGAATGCGGGCCCTGGTGACAGTCAGAACTTGCTCCAATACAATTCTGAACCTCAATGGTGATCACTTCTTTTTTATTTGAAAATTATTTTCGTCAGCGCTCATATGCTATTGAGATGGTCCGAAAATATAAAAATAATTATAAAAATAGTTGGAGATAGGCTGAGGAAACGGAAACTTATACTTCGCCCTTATTTTGGGGATAGAAGCTGAAAAGTGACATGGAGACATGGCTGGGGAAACTGTTCTTCCAGAGATGTAAACTTTGTAGGTGTGCGTCTGGTTATGAAACGCACTGTAGAATCGAGATTCATATGGGGGCTATGAGTACCTATAAAAACAGAATCACCGTTCTTCCAGTATGACTCACTATTGGTTTAGCAAGGTAGGCTCTATCGTATCTTGCAATACTAGGAGAACCTTACATTCGGTGAGATAACAACGAGAAGAGTTAAATAGGAGCGTAGTAATTTGGAAGAAGAAATGGGATTGTGGAAGATGTTAGTACAGAAAAAAAGTTAGGAGGCCAGGAGAACCCTCATGCAGAAAGAGCCAAAGTGCAGGAAGGCAGACAGCGCCGCTGAACTTTTTCCAAAAATAGAGCTGCGAATCTTCGAAATGAGATTACTAATGAAGAAACTGCAAAGAACGTACAAAATACAGTGTAACAATTAAGAGTTTTCTAGAGTACCGCAGCACGGATTTTCGCGATTCCGATTAATTTCTGAATGATTTTCAGTAGAATTCTGTGACAACCGAGTTTCAGAGCTGTCGAAAGTCAATAGCCCAAGGCACTGTTTCTCAATAACGATTCATATACAAGCAAAAGAGCCGTTCTTTCCACTGCCCCAACTCAAAAAAAAGCCAGGATGACCCTGCTTGGGCAATCCTTGGTCGCCAGCCGGCTGATTCTTAGCCTTACGAATGGCGAGAAGCTGAATCGAAGGATAATAAAAAGTGGTACTACCATGAGAAGGGAATCGATGAGATAAACTCCAACGTCCTCCAACGGCGTAGGCGTCTTGGTCAGATCGGTACAGGTACAGCTACGCTAAATTACGAGCATGTTTACAAACTTACGTGTTACCTTCACCTAGAACAGCTAAATAAGTTCAATAGTGACTGACTTTAGGACTAAAGCCTGTCCGAATGAGACTGTCCGGTCGCGCGGCCAAGGTGCGGTGCGTGTGAGGCGGCCGTCACGAACTCAGACAGTAGCAGGCACGGAGCGCAACCGGCTCCGCCTCTCCCCGCCCACTGCGACCGAAACGCAGAGCAGTTGATATTCAAACTTGCGGTGCATTTCGGTTGTGATTGCAACGTACAGTGCGTTCAGTGCCCGTATTCACGGAACACTGGGAGCCTCCCGGGAAGGTCTAAAGTCCACCCGCTGTTGGACGAGTTTCCAATCTATGTACCCGGCAGGTAGACAGGAAGGTTCCTAGCCACCTAGCCGATGGACGGGAGTGTTGCGGCTGCCTGCTATGTCGATCTCATGCAGAAAATGATCAATATGTTACTGACAGGCAGCGCGCGCTCTCCCCGTCTACCCGCACAGCTAAGGTCGGGCGTGTTGTGCCCGCCGGAATGCATTGATAGCGGAATGATACACCTACCCGGCGGTCTCCTCTCCGTCTCTGCAGGTAGCTACCCGCGCCTGTCTCTGCTCTGACAGGTGGCGAAGAGGAGGCCGCCACTATTGAACTCTGAAGAGAGGAGCAACGAAACTGATGACCATACGGCGGGTACGGGAAAGTTACGCCTCCTTCCTGCGCCCGCCGTTTCATGAATACGGCCACAGGTTGCTCCCCAGGCCACATGCGTTCACTGAAGCGCGCATTTCGAAATCAGATGAATCGATTGAAACAAGGAAGAGCATCTGGGCTTCCTGCGATTTTTGAGTGGGATTCTCACTGTTTCTCTTGTGGGGCTTGTAATTGATTTCCTCTGCTACATTTGCGCTCAATATTCGACCATCCTAAAATTCATTATATTCTCCATATTTGTGCAATGTTTAGACTGTCTTAAAAAATTTTATTAGTGGCCTGACGTTTCGGCCTTCACGTCTTCATCAGAGGCCTAAAAAAGTAGTTCGAGATTAACCGATCTCGTGAATCTACACTACCAAGCGCCTCCTCTCACTCCGCCAGTTCTGAAGCACTGTAAGGAGCAATGCGGAGGCACTCGAAAAGAAGGATCCTTCTCGGTTAATCTCGAACTACTTTTTTAGGCCTCTGATGAAGACGTGAAGGTCGAAACGTCAGACCACTAATAAAATTTCCACCTATCAACCTCGTTGGCATAGCAGTATCATAATCATAATAAGATGCCGAGGTTTGAAGGAGGAAGAACATGGAGAATACTTCTAAAGTCTTAAAAAAATTAAACGTTAACATGACCTTCCGAACTCATTCTGCAAACATTAATGAAGGGAGTTTTTTAAGTTTATTTCATGATTTGAGAAAAATAAGAAAAACGAGTCGCTCGCATTCTTGCATTTAGTCATCCACTCCGAAAAATCAAAAAGTCCCGAATCGGAAAAAACTGATTCGGGAGGGTTATTGGTATTTAATACGCATTTGGAGTGTTCTGAAATACGATATTCAGCTTATCCTCTGTTTCTGAGTGAAATTTATTTCCATTCGTCGCGTGCGTCTGCGCGCGTACGCTGCGTATCCTTCTCCCCTCACTTTCTCGCTGTCTCTACCCTCGCTCCGGACAAGCGCGCGAAGGAACAGAATGAATTTGGCTCGGAACCAGAGGATACTTGTCCGGTCGCTCTAATTTAGGCATCTAGTTCCAATGCTTAGCGGGTTGGTTCCAGGATGAAATCGCATGCAATGGAAATAAGACAATGGATGAAGTTGTGAGGGAAATTGTGACGGAATCAAAATTCTAAGCAAGGGAAGTGTCCTAGGCTTAGGTGTTTCATAATCAGCACTAGCTTAGAAAGAGGACAATTAAGGGTCACATTAATCCAAGCAAATTCAGTAGAGTAGGGTAATTCGGTGAATGTGTGGAAATCGCTGGATTCTTCTTTGTAAAATCGATTAGTTAAAATGGGTGCGATAGCCGATCAGCGAAGCGTGTGAAATACGTCGAGATATTGATTTTTGCAGCTGCGTTGCTAAAATCGGTTTATAGAAAGCGCCCGGGGCGGAACCGTCTACGCTGGATGATGTACCATGACGCCATCAGCCGACAGTTGCGCTCTGGGCGCTGCGTGAATCAATTTCGTCGGAAGGACCCGGAGCGCAACGTATGTGGCCTGCATCGCAATATATGTGGCCCGAAAATTGCCAAATTTGTCACCCTGAGCGCAACATGGACGCGGCTCCGGGTGCATTCGGGGTGCGCTCAGGGCCTGCTATCGTCTAAGAAGGCATTCTTCGGGCGAGCCGTAATATGACTGAGCTACACTTGACCGGGATATGTTTGGCTATTCGTCCGATACCCGTGTTGATCGATTCACAGGTCCGGAAAATGCTTTCACGACGGCCGTTGAAAAGGCCACCGACCGCATGGGCGGACAGCCTCATTCGACCAACACTACGGAGCAAGTCAAGCTGACACTAGGCTGCATAATGGGAGGAAAATTTCATATCACGTGAGTCCCGGATGACAACATAGTTTCAACAATGGAAGTCGGAAGAAATTTGGGATGGTTTTGGTAGCATAAATGATTCACTATTGTGACACCTTTAGAGATAGTATTGGCAACTTGTAGCAGGTTTGTGAATAACTAAAATTTCGATTTGCGTAAGGCGCAAGTTACTGAGCCTGGTAGCCTTCGTGACTCGCAAAGTGACGTTCAGAGTTCAGAGGCGCGGCGCGGCGCTATAATTAGCCTACGTATCAATTAAGTGACGTCGTGGCGAAGGTCTTAGCGCGAAGGCAAGCATGTAACTGTTTTTTTCTCTTTTTTCTTCATTAACACATCCAATCTAGCAATGAAAGCAGCAAAATAAGCATACTTACTAGGGAACCTCGCATGGTGTACCCCCGGATCAGATAGCTGATAAATGTTTTCTAGTCAACTCTAGCACGCCCTCTTCGAATCTGAGCTCGGATTTTGCAACGGAAATCTGCGGAAAAATTTCTATCAAAAAATGGCATTAGTGTTTGCGAAATCCGGAAACGGACCTCATGCTTGTGTTCAGCTCCCCAAACTACCCAACTTAGCAAATTTTGGGTGAAGGCCCATTTTCCAAACTTTGCACAGACTGAAAGCGTTTTAGACTTGTGCGGATTTTCGGTTGGACGCTTATCCATACCCCTGGAAGCGTTACAAAAAAAATGTTGCAGAATTGGGGCGCTAACCACAAATCTAGGGTCTATTTGACGACTTTCCGAGCCAGTCGATTTGATTCGTTTAAAGCTTCCAATCGGGGGAAAATTTGATGGCAAATCGCGACGTTTGCCGATTTCAGGAGTGCTTTGATATATATGACTCAAATTGTTGCTATGAGGGTGATTTGCAGTGCTAAACACGAATCTGTAATCCGTTTATCGATTTTTGATAGACTACGGTAGGTTACGGTGGGTATGCGTTACCTTGGTCAAAGTCTCAGATTTGGCCCAACTTTCTCTGTGGGTGTTAATGGGACGCCGAACACGAATTTGAGGTTCATTTTTTGATTAAAGTTTTGAGTAGAATCTGAAAATCACCCTAAGAATTGGCTGACGGGTACCCTTACCTTCTCACAATGTTTCGAAAACGCTTATAACTCCGCTCAAAGGTGTCCGTAGCAAAATCCGATGTCAGATTCGGAGACAGCGGACCAGAATTGGCCAGAAAACATTCATCACCTTTAAATGGTGGGGTAGGCCATGCAGGTTTCCTAGTTAGAACTGCTTTCACTAAAACAAACACAAAAACTGTTGGTATTGCTTCTGAAAATTGTCGTTCTTTGTTTACGCGAAATCGTGTGCATACGTTATGACGCGTAGTCTGCCAGCATTCGCGCAGCGTTCACACCTGAGTCGCTGCGCGACGCGGTTTCCGAGTCGCACTAACATGTGTCATCACGCCGCCCTGCGAAAACTCTGAACGCCGCCTGAAGCATGAATCCCAACGAGTCCACTATCGAACCTCATTCGACATAGAAACACCGTTTGTCTGACTCTCACTTTTACGAACGGAACGAAATCATAGTATTCTCTGTGAAAAAAAAACGAAATTACCATCACTAATCGCATGTGAGTGCTTGCGCAATGCTATTCCCTCCAGCTGTCCTACACTCTCAATTGTTTCCAACCTCCGCTGCGCAACCCCCCCCCTACTACGAAAATTTCGTTTTCTTACAACCTGTAGAGTCCATGCAAGTGAATTGGAAAACCGCGAAGCTGGTGGCAAGAGTGGTAGACTGAAGAACGAAGGGGTGATGGCCATCAAGCGAATGATATTGGGAAAGATCTATAGATTAGAAATAGAAAGCAATGAAGAAGGTTAACATAACGAAGAGGTGCCTATAATATTTGTAATGATTTAATGATAGCCTGCCAGAGGAGGGCAACAGTAATACAAAGCTATTAATATTCAAGGTATGGTTCTTGTGAGCTTCATATAATATCGCTCGCACATGTGCAGATAGATACTGAAGGTCTAAGTAGAAGCTCTAAATCTAAGTAGAAGCAATCGGTTGGAGATCAATAGGCAAGAAACTCATAGCAGCATCACCGCTCTCGCTCAATCGGGAGCGAGCGTGTTGGTTTCGGATTCATACATATTAATATATAATCAACCCCTCCTACTTTGTGTAGAGACATGGAACTTTTGGTGGACTGCACTAAAGTCTGTCCGAATTAGACCGTCCGCCCATGCGATCTGTCCGCCCCCTCGGGCGTGTGGATCGGCTGTCACGAAGGCATTTTTTGAACCTGCGAATCGACTCAGGAACATCGGACGGCTAGTGAATTATATCTCTGTGAACTGTATGTGTCTCAGTTGGGGAAAGGCTCGTCCGAAAAAATGTATTCGTGACAGCCGCTCGATACGCACGCCGACCGTGTGAGCGGACAGTGTTCTTCGGACAGATTCTGTACACATACCATCATGCCTCGTTCTCTAGATCGCCATTTCGCTATTCGTGACGATTTCAGGCTAAAAATTCTGTGAAATATTCAAAAATTGCCATAAACGCAATGGATTTGTAATTCGTACATCGTGAGTAGTATTTACACAAAGTCTTGATACATATTTATGTATTACGATGCAGTTGAATATTAGACCCCTTTTGAAAATTTACGATTTTAGCCTCAAGAAAACCTCGCTCAATCGATGAGTATAGTTGAGCCCAACGAGAGTTGCACACCTCCATATCTATGAGACACGGTCGGTTGGAGCTCAATATGCATGAGTTCTATAGAACTGCAATCATTTGAGCGTGAGCTGTTTTGCTGCAGTTTCATGCATATTGATCTCCAAGCGACCCTGTCTCATTGATATGAAAATTGGGGAATTTGGATAGACTGCACAATGAAAGAAGTATGTCCACGTGCAACTCTCCATAAATCTTGGCATCAACATGCCAAGATTTATGGAGAGTCGCGCGTGGACATTCTACGAGTATCTTAAGCTTTATTATTAATTTTATCTTGGCGGCAGGACTTGCAATAAGAACATTTGTCAGGTTTCTCGGCTGAAAGTGCAATGTTGATGATTGTCACGACAGTGATCAAAAACGTGAAGAATCAATGAGCACCTGAAATGAGTGGAAGAAATCATAAAGATCCGAAAGAAGGATATCGGTCAAAGATTTTTTCGGCTGCCGGCTCTCGGGTGCGAAACGCGTAAAAATGTTCGGAACGCGAAACGTCTCATTTCTGATAAGTACCTAACTGTTCTCAGAGCGGAGAAATATAATCTGTGTTAATGACTTGAAGCTCCTCGATCGTTTTGTTTAAATCGCAGTTAGCATAGATATTAGGCGCCAAATCTACACGTTCGCACGAGAAACAAAGGTTTTTTCATGAAAAACGCTGTCAATTCGGGTCATTTTCGGGCCTAGGCCTATGGAACAGACTGGGTCAGAGACAGCTTAAATGTAGGCAAAAGCAACTATTCAAAGCACTGCACATTATAATTGGCAGCTCAGCATAGAGTTGGCGGAAGAAACTGTGTTATGCAAACAGATGGCTTGTAGACAGATATAATTACTGATGTCGATCGCTGGACAACGTAAATGAGAGCTTGGCTACCAGCTTCGCACAGTCATTCAGCTTGGAGGAGGTCCGGCCCTGACCGATTCATCCACATGAAGGGGAAGAAAACGTAGCAAGGTCTTGAGCATTCGTGAAGAACTTTGATCCTCGTACTTCGCCACTTGCGAGAGGTCTTGGTGCATGTCTTTAACCGTCACATTTGTAGCAAAAGTCGTAGTTGCTAACGGCAAGCACTGGCAAAATTCATAATGCGGAGGGGTCCAATATGGAGACACCGAGTTCCTCACATACCTGATTTTTGCAGACGGCAGCGCTGTGTTCACCGATACTGATATAGAAGCTACGAATTTGATGGAGGATATAACAGAAATCACGGATTTGTACGGTCTACGGATAAACAAGGACAAGACCAAAGTCATTACGTCAGACGGTTCACGTGCTTCTGTGTTCTTCGAAGAAGTTGAGCTTTACCAGGTCGAGGAGTTCAAGTACCCAGGATCGGTGGTGCAACAGTTCAAGGTAATGGCCACAACAGAGATATAAGGGAGGTATGGGCAGGCGTTTGCTGTTTTCGCTTCACTCAGCCGCGGTCCGTGGAAAAAAGGGCAAATAGTCAATCAAGGCCACGTTGCGGATCTTTCGATCACTTGTAATGCCGATTCCACTGTACAGCTGGGAGTCGTGGACTCTGCTCAAGTCGGATCTCAGCAAGCAAGAGGTCTTCCAAATGCGGTGTTGGCGGCAAATCCTTGGAACAACGTTGAGAGATCGCATACGCAACGACGTTATCCGAGGCAGATGTGACTATCAACAGACAATCGAAGAACAAATCCAAACGGGGAGGTTGCGCTGGTTCGAACACGTAGGCAGAATGGAAGCCAGCCGACTGCCGCACAGCTTGCTACGAAAAAAACGCCCAAGACTGTGGAAGGTCGAGAGAACAGCCTCGAAGAAGACGTCGTTGAAACTAGTCGAAGCTGGTCTGGAATCTCAACGGTGCAGTGCCAATAATGCTAGAATGATTGCAGCTAATCGTTCTGAATGGAAGCGTATCGTTAAGGCCACTCAAGCTCCTACAGGGTAAAGCACCCTCGGTAACCGTGACCGAGAGGGCCGCAACTCTGGGCTCCAGGAGGGGGGGGGGCCCAGGTCCCCTGCCGGTCGCTATGCGAAAGCTTTTGGGACTTAATAGAACAGAAAAATAGCAAAACTTTGAACTTATTCCCAAAATAACTCATAGAAAGTTGGGCAGGTTCTAGTAAAAATAATGAACAAACGATAATAACTTCAGTTATCCTTTGTTTCCGAGTGAATTTTATTTCAGTTCATCGCGTGCGTCTGCGCGCGTACGCTGCGTCTCAATTTTCCCCACACTTTCTCGCTCTCTCTCTGCCCTCGCTCCGCTCAAGTGCGCGAGGGAACAGAGTAAATTGTCGTAGCGGGCCATCTTGTACTGCTGCGCTGCAATGGTTGCTCTGTGATGATGCGACCGAAGTGAGTCCTTTTGCTACCTCTCAGTGATCTTTCTGATTGAGTTGTAGTTAAAGGGCATACACGCTTGTAAACGTGGTTGGGATAACAATGTGGATCGAGCCGTGTGGCTTACAACATAATGCCTACGCATTTTGAAGTGTCAAAAATGACGCACAACGCCGCTACATGAGTTAGAAGTTGGCCCCGCCCTGTATTTTCACGCCCCCTGTATTTGCCCTTTTCCTTCAACGCAGGGTTGCTGGGCCATCTTCGCCGTCAATAACGTGTGTGGTTCTCTTGTTAGGCAATCTACCAACAGTACCGATGGTGGATATGACCCAGCAACCTTGCGTTGCAGGAAAAGAGCAAATATAGGGGGCGTAAAAATACAGGGCAGGGCCAACTTCTAACTCATGTAGCGGCATTGTGGGTCGTGTTTGACACTTTGAAATGCGTAGGCGTTGTAATCTAGGCCATACCCTTTTATTTCCGTAGTAATCTCAATCACATTTACGAGCGTGTATGCTGCCTTTGAAGGATGTGGAGCTTCAATTGTTGCACTCCAGACGGGTGGCTTCGGTTTTAAAGTGACCTATGATGAGCCTAGTTTTGATCGCAAGCATTTTGCGGCCGAACCAAGGACGATGAGTGTGTCTACCGGGGCGTCGAATTTGCGAAAAACGCAGTTTTGGCTTAGTGCATCTGAAAAAGGTGAGGTTGGCGAGTTTTCCAGCCTGGGCTGGTGCAGTGCTCATTTGGAGAAGAATCACAAAAAGTTACTGCCCGAGTCCCAGGTCGATTGGTCGCATTAGAGACGAGATCAGCCGGGTAGCCGTGGCATACCTGGTGCCGCTAAGCGATTAATCGATATTATTTTGGAAAAAGGTCACAACACAAAGTTACTGCCTGAGTGCCAGTTCGATTGGTCTCGTTGAAGCCGAGAACGGGACTTCGTAAGTTCCATGTGCAAATCCTATGTATCGATCAGCCGGATAGCCGTGGTATGCATGGTGCCGCAAAGCGTGAAATAATGAAAAAGGTCTTTGATAACTTAGGTGGGCGCAAAATTTTCCGAATTGGGTGGGGGCCGCACCTCCGAAGGGCCGGTAACCAGGGCATGCCTTACCCTGAACTCCTATTGCACCTGCAGCAGTGTACGGGTTGAGGAGGTCATCCCGCTCCACCAGCCGCCAGCTAATGGGATGAGTGAGTGAGTGAAAGCTCTCTACAGATGACCCAGACTGTATGGCACGTGTTCAGCTAATACACGATAAAGGAAAAAAGAGAGCGAATTCAGCCGAAGAGACAAACTAAACAGAATCTTCTCTTGCATCTTTGAGGCTCAAATTTTTAATTTATTCTGACCAACATCGCTGAATGGAGAATTTCAAGCCTGATCAAGTAAGAGGAAGAAACAGGCTGCTCTCTCAACGGCATCTACCTAGCCATCGGGAGAGTTGTTCAACCTCTGACGAATTGAAGATCACACCGACTTCTGTCCACATTCACATGATCATTTTGCTTAAAGAAGAGAGGAGGAGTCTGCTATTAGGTTGCCCCACAAGTATCTATACAAATCAAGTTACCTCTTCAACCATGTTTGGTCGTGTGATGGGTTTTATCCAATATAAACCATCACATGTATCAAGTACATACAGCCATATTTCATTCGTCACCTGATGTTCGTTCTTTGATAATATCATCGAACACTCACTGCACTCCACCCCATGACAAAGCCGATGTGTTTCAGCAGAATATTTCCCTCCTCGAAACCCCTGTAGACATGGGCTCCATAGGCTGTCAGAATGAGGAGTGGACGCACTGTTTTAATCTCAGCGAGCCCATCGTTTGGGTCTTTCTTGGCTCTTCTATATCAGTACAAGTTTGCAAAGATTGGAGCTTTATCTGCTCTCCTAGTCCTCGGTTCTGAAGGAGAGTCCTCCCTTTACCCACTAAGATGAGGGCAGTGGACACCTACGGCGGTCTACGGAAAACAAACCGACTGCTTTCCCTCCTTGGTCCGCCAAGGCTCAACAAATAAAGTCAGCTTTATAACTTCAGTCCACAATTGAGCAGACTCAAGCTGGATAAGATTAATTAGTTGTGCGACTGCCTTACATTGTCTGGTCTGCAAGACCTCGTTGCCGGAAAAACCCCAAGACACTAGTACAAAATGTAGGTCGAAATCAAGTCATGGATAGATTCTCGGTCTAATAGATTCTGATGAGACGCGAGCAGGAAGTTGGTGGAGAGAAGGCAAAAAGTAGAACTTACGAATGATGCATACGTACAATGACATAATTGGCTGTGGTGAGAGATATTCCGAAAATAATAATTTGTACTGGTTTTCAGAGGCATCGTCCACGATGGAAATCGTTTTCGATTTTTTTGTGTACAATCACACGATTCGGGCCAGCTCACATCGGCCACGTAGCTTCAGGCCTGGAAAAATGCTCCCTCAAAAGTTATAGCCACCTGAAAACTGCTGTAGGGTCGATCATCTAGCACTCTTGGGTCGGTCATCTAACACTTTCTCATTGAATGTTGATGTGACCGTCCAAAACGTAGAAAGCATTTATGATACAATCTCTACATGCAGGAGAACTTCACAAATGGCGGTTACCAAGTCTCCAAGCGCTGAAATACCTTAAGAACAATTTTGGCGCGAAGTTCAAGTCCTTTCTCACATTGTATTCAAACTGATTTTTCTTTACAAATGGAGGTTTTTTCATGGGCTCCTTCGACATTTTTGTTCACTAAAGAGGTCAAACTTTAGAAAACATGAAAAAATATGTATGGTTTTCATTGTGTACGATGCCAAGGACGCCTTAATAGTTAAAGGCATCGTACACGATGAAAACCATATTTGGGTTTTTGATGTTTTCGTGTTGTACTATCCCTATAGTGACTAACGGTAGCAAAACGCCCCCTCAAAAACGTCAACTTTTTGAGAAAAACCCATTTTTAGAAAGTTCATAGCAAATTTGAATTTCGCGCCGGCATCAACTTGTGATAGTTGCGCAGAGAATGCAAGGAACAGTTTTACGCTTCGTTCCTTGGCGCAGCGTTGGAAGCAATTCATCGAGGATGCCGCTCAACTACAACTTCAGCGAAATTAAAATGAGCTACCCACCTGCTGCGTCCAGTGCTGCCGGCTGCTTTCGATCGATGCCGAATTCGAAATCGACTGGCGTGTGTATTGCGCCCTACGACGCGTCAAGGCACGCCCGCCGTCAGCAACCCAGGAGTTTTGTTCCTTGTAACAGCGGATCGACCCCAAGACCGGCCCCCCAAACCCAGGAAGCCATTTTGAGGTAAGCGAATCTTCACTCAGAGACGGTTTTGTAACCCAAACTTTCTGAGTGACATTGTCATGGCCCACTAGTCCGAATGAACGCATAAACCCAAATTCGGTTTTCATCGTGGACGATGCCTTTAAAGGCAGTGGTCGCGATCAAATATGCCTGTCGTCTTTTTCTCTCTAAACCCTTTTCTGGGTCTCGAGTAGTAGGATCTATAGGAAAGAATCGCACAAAAACCACTGTTTTGGGCCGAATTTGAAGCCTGAACTTTCTTGCCTTTTGATGGTGGATGAGCCCAGTCCCCATCATCGGCATCGCTGACCTCTAATATCAAGAACATCCGCTGGCTTGAAATTGAATTTCAATCAATGAACCTTCGGATTTGTGTACACATCTAGTCAAAAACATTGACTGGAGTGCTTTCTTTCATTGCTCAACTGTTTTTATTAGGTAAATGTGCATTCATTTCTTTCTCTGAATCTCGATGATTTTTGACTGCTCGGCATAAGACTGCGAACTTTTTGGGCGGCGCTGTGTACGTGTGCACGAACTGACATCTTTGAGCCCTAGAAACTCTAATTCTAGCCTGTTTTTTTACCGCGCTACCTTCGTAGTTTTTCAGCTGTTTTTGATCTAAGCTGATTTTTGTAGTTTTTCCGATAACTTTTCTCATCGTGACCACTGCCTTTAATAGGCTAGACTCTATCAAACTAGACATGCAAGGCGCTTTATTTGATTTCCAGCTCGAAAGAATTTGCATAGTAGATGATCGTATTAGATAAGTGTACATAGCCGGTGAATATGAACCCGGATTCGTTATTAAAGTATAGTTCAAGTGCTTTTAGCCTGAATGTGAAAACAGAGGTTCAGCTTACAAGTATGTCTCTCCCCTAACAAAGGTGCACATGCTCAAAACAGTTTAGACTGAAACATACAATTTAGGCTAAGTGCTCAATTTGAACTCACTCGTAGATTGACGCAACATTTTGACTGTAATGTAAGGGTGCATTCACAAATTACACACTATTTAAGAGTCTAATGCACAGTTTGGCTGAGGATAGAAATGTGATCGTCTTCTAATATGAAAGTGCAATGCCAGCGAACGGCTTCGTTTCGGCTTGCACGTAAGACACAGTCTAAATGAATCTTCAAGAAGGAACAGGGTACTATTGTTCTGGCTTCAGCATAGAATAATCCAGATCCTCGAGACTTTCATTTAACATCACTAATGATGAAAAAGTAGCCGTGCTAAGCAAAACGGCACTACAAGGGAAGGGTTTAGGGCGGTGAACGCATCTGCAAAAACGACTTGTATTGTTAGTAACTCTTGGGCCTCCATAGTAAAACTGCGCAGTACCACGCCCCGAGCTGCAGGATCCAAGAAGTTACAAGTTTAAAACGGTCGCTTTTTGTATTTCTTGTACCTTCCCGGACATCCAGTAACCTTTCGAAAAACTGGAAACAGACCTCATAATCGTGTTAAAGGCAGGGTTCTCGATAAAATCGGTAGTTGTGCTATACCCATGGAATCGTAGATCTGGCCATCACAAAAGTGAAAATAAGTAAAAAATTGGAGAAAAAACGCTCAGGAATAAGTTATGGCTTGGTGTCCTCCCGCCCCCAATTATCGAAATTAGGGTAAAAGCCTGCTTTGTCAACTTTTATTTTGCTTCTAAAGTAATATCTGAACATTTCTGGAGACTACTGATTACTTTAACAGCAAAATAGATGTCGTATAAGCAAGCATTAATGATAATCGCGTTAATCAGGGGGCCGGCCGACACCTGTAATTAGCCGTTATTCTTTGTTTTCGAGCGGTTTTCCCGCGAATTTCTGGGTTTTTTCACTTATTTTTGCTTTTGTGATGGCCAAATCTACATTCTTATGAAGAGAGCTCAAAAGTTGTTTTTATCGCGAACCTTGCCCTTAAGCGCCCAGAGAACCTCCCTGGACAAGGTTTAGCTATAAGCACATCCTTCGAAATTTAGTACAGAGTGATGGCGTTTTGGACTTTCCCGAAATGTTTGTTTTGTTGACCGTTTCTTCTAGCAATTTGGGGATTCTGAAAGCGTATTTTTTTACGACTTAAAACTTTCTTAGGAGGTTATTTTGGTGTGCTTCAACCGAATTTGAGGGTTATCTGTCGATTTTCCAAAGTTTTCGCCTGAATTCGGTGAAGGCCCTGATTGGGGAAATTTTGAGATCAAAACGCGACTTTTGACAATTTCCGGAGTGCTACAGTAGAAATGTCTCAAAATGATTCTCTAGGGATTATTTGGACTGCTAACCCGAGTCTGAAGTCCGTTTATCGATTTTCGACAGCTCATGGTACATTACGATGGGTATACGGTAAAGTGGTCAAAGTCCCTGAATTGACTCAAAATTTTGACACGGGATAACTCAGCGCTGAACACGAATTTAATGTCTATTTGTCAATTTTCGAAATGTTAAGGTAGGTTCCGCTCCCTAAGTGACGTTGAACTCACCGTAACCTACAGTAAACCTGAGCATTTTGAAAACTGGACCCCAAATTCGTTTTCAGCATCCTAATTGAACCTTATATACAAATTTTGAGCAAAATCCGGGAAAATTTTTTGAAACACCCATTTTTATGTTTTTTTAGCTGCGTTTACCACTAAAAACGCTATACTTGTTAGTCAAAAACCGGTCAATGGAACCACTGCGCACGCTATCCTTTTAAATCAGCTCAGGGAAAAGTAAGTGTGCTCGAGCATAAAATTCCTTCGCAGCTCAAGTATGGACATCTAGCAACTTTAAATATAAGTCAGTAGGAGAAACGCATAGAAGCATGGAAAATGTATACAGAAAACCTATAGGCGTAGATTTAAACATAAATTAAATATTTGAAAAATCAGGAAAAAGAATGAGTTTTCAGAAAAAAGCCTGTTCACTCCATTACTTCAGAAGAAAAAAGAAATGAGGGAAACGGTTTTGAAAAGTTCAGTGTAAAAATATATGCATTAGAAAAAGCGCATAACTCGACAATTTCTCATGCTATTCTATGCGGAATGGCCGCGTCAGGCGAAAGCCAATCGTATGAGTTAAGTAAGTAAGTCAATTCTATGGGAGTCCTTATTGTTAAAATACACGTATTCAGGCAAGGACTTGGAGGTTCTAGTCAAATAATAGACGTTTTACAAAGTAGCGGTCGCTCGGATTGCATACAAATTCAAATTGCAGAGAGTTAAATTTGCTGCGAAATCAAAACTTGGCAGCCGACATTACCGCCTGGATATTTACAAGCTCCAGTCAAGCAAGTAACTGGTTGAAATCACAGGAGTCAACAACCTTCCAATGTCAACCCACGCCTGACATTACGAATTTGGCTATTTATTTCTTGTTATTCGGACTCCCGAACTTGCTCGGAGCGGAAAAGAATGACGAGGTAGAACGAGAGCACATCGCTCCACCTCCATGAATAGCGCGAGTAGGTCGAAACACCTCAGGGAATGGGTGGAGCCGCCAGCGCTGATCTCTTCAGTTCCAGAAGGGTCTCCTTTGTAGAGGCCACGCCTACACGTATCCCGATTACTCCACATACGGTGGGCATTATCAGATTGCAGAAAATGGAAAACGGAGGCTGTAGGAAAAAGCTAAATGAAAGACAGCGTTTGCGATGTGGAACTTGTTTGCTTTCGCCTGAGAAATTGAAGGTTGAATGGTGAAAGAAGTGCACATAAGGAGGAAGACGATAAAAACTGCCGAACGCATCTCTGCTGTGGTCGCGACGAAAAGGTTGCTGAGAAAACAAGAAAAAGCGGCTTGGTTCAAAAACAGCTGCAAACTTTGAAGGTTCCGCGCCTAAAAACGCCCAAGAATCAGTTGTTATTAGGGTCCTAATCTTTAAACAGTTGCACAACCCCACTCAAAATTTTGAGTCCCATGCTATGCTCAGTCAAAGCTCATGGACGATGGAATGGAGCTGGAATTGAGCAATAAAAGCAATTCAATGGGAAAAAGAAGCATGAGAATATATTGGCTAACTTGAGGGCGACAATATCCGAACGAGCCTGACCGGTGGCCTATAGGCATTGATTGAACCCCGATTTCAAGCCAGCTGATGATCTTGACAATGCAAATCATCGATGTCGATCATGTGGTGTGGGCTCGTCCACCTTCACAAAACTTGCTGTTAACGTGATCCGATATGGCGCTTTTTTCCATGGTTCTCCAAATAGGACCTATTGACCTGAATGCAGAAACGGTGAAGAGAAGTTGGCATCCATACTCCATTGCAATCACTGCCCTTAACCTCCTCCAGAAGATCCAGGAACAGTTGATAAAAAGGAAAACCAGCTTTGCGAAATAGTCAAATTGAGATGGGTATCAAAGTACGTCTCCTCGGAAGGGCGAATCAGAAAGATAACTCCTGCGTAGTGACACTTCAACACTCAAGAGCGGTTA
This sequence comes from Aplectana chamaeleonis, assembly GCA_029168955.1. Classification (NCBI taxonomy): domain Eukaryota; kingdom Metazoa; phylum Nematoda; class Chromadorea; order Rhabditida; family Cosmocercidae; genus Aplectana; species Aplectana chamaeleonis. The sequence continues at coordinate 396,488 of JAPDOI010000553.1, forward strand.
GCAACGCATTCCCGACCAGACAACTGGCTTCTCCTTGTAAATTTTAGTTCAGTGCATGGACGAGGTCGCGGAGGTAGATCGTCGCACGCGATCGAAACTCCGTTGAGCGGCGATCTCGCGAGGGGCGCATGTTCAGCAGGAGTGATTGCGCCTGGTCCATTCACCGAACTAAACTTGGCAAGGACACCATATATTATACCCAAATATATCAGGGTTCACTAAAAAACCATCGTCACATTTTTCAGATAAAGAGGCAGTTTTGACTCTAGGTGACAGCTGCGTCGAAAAGACTGTGAAAATTCATCGTCTTCCGACGCAGAAAAAAGATATACCATCTAAAGTCTAGGGACATTTTTGAATAGAGGAGTGCTTCTGTTTATCATTCCAAATCATGGTCTTCTTACCCACTTCAGGCCTATTACACTATGTAACACGACTTTTGTTCCTGGCTTCTGAGTGTTATATGCTAATTGCTTACGTCCGAAGTATGTGAAAAATGACTTCATTCAGAACAAACATCGCTTACACTACAACAACACGAAGAAACCAGTTTTATGTGAAAATAGAAACATTTTTATTCATTTTCGGCATTATGGACAGGTAAAAACAAAAATGCACAAGGAATAGGCCTACAGGAAAGCACTCAACAAGGTTCAGAAATGAGTAGATTTTCTAGATTTACAATTGTACTGTGAATCACTTTCTCAGAAGTTGCACCTAAATGTAATCCCTCATCTTGGTTCGTTATACTGTCCTTGGTAACGACTCTGTCCGAGACTAAGGTCAGGGCTGGTATATTCGTCGAACCACAGATCAAGAGGATCAAAAATGTGAGGATTTCGCAAAGCCGTCGAACAGGACGGAGAGAACGGGCTTGAGCAATTTCATTGCAGTTGTCCACGGCTTCCTAGGTGATCACAAAGCTGAAAGCTATGTGGAGTTGGTGCACTCTCATAAAGAATTACGCAAAATGGGATGCAGAATGTCTCTGAAAGTCCATATCATTGATTCGTATCTCGACAAACTCAACGAGTAAGGCGAGCCCTTTCATCAAGATATATTGGACTTTGAACGTCGTTAAAGGAGTATAACGCAACCACGAAGGAGACAACATTTGGGTGCAACTGAGAGAGAGTAATTCACAGTGCAATCGTAAATCTAGAAAATCTACACAATTCTGAACCTTGTTGAGTGGTTTTCGTCTGTGTTTGTCTAATCTCATGTGCATTTTTTGTTTGAACAGATAAACAATTAAAATATAACACGAAGCCATAAACAATTGAAATATAACACTTAAAGCCAGGAACAAAAATTGTCTTACATAAACAACCGATTTTCCAAATTTCTTTAACCTAGTCACAAAAGCGAAATTTTTCTGGGATAACAGCGATTCCTGTCTGTTCTAGACCTAACGCGTTAGGAAAACACAATTTCAAACCCAGGAACAGAAAAAAGTGAAAATTTGTTACATAGTGTTATTCCTACGGAAAGTTATAAAAGTATCCAACATTGATATTGATTGTAAAGCCAAGCTAGCTTGGATGATTCCGGCGGAGCAAGCAGCAGAGCGGTTGATCACGGCAAAATATAACAGTGATAAGGAGATTTTGACATGATAAGCCCCTAGAAGCCTTACTTCGACCGGCTCAAAATGCGAGAGCTAGGCATATGTACACTCACTAGCGTTCAGTGAAGTCTTTTCACAAGGTAAAGGCCCCGTCATAGTCGGTGGATCCACTGAGTCCCACCCGGTCGATACGCATCGAATTCGTGGAAAACGGGTGGAAAAAAATCAACCCACTGAGTCCGACTGCGGCCGTCTGATGCCCACCGCAATCCCCCCGGCCGATACTGATATTTCTCATGCGTACAGGGGCGGGGCCAATGCACCGGCTGAGTCCCACTGAGTCCCACTGAGTCCCACCGGAGTCATCCTCACCCCACCCGGTCGATATAGGTGTTTTTCTGGCGTGATTTGGGTGCATTTTTTCGGCCGACTGCGACCTGCTGAATCCCGCCGCATCTCGACTCTCGCCGTCTGCGCTCTGCCCCACGTACTGCTGATACGGAAATCAGATTCAGACATGTTGAAAACAAGAAAAATCAGCCACGCAAACACGTTCCGATTCACAGCTGAGGTGATAATCGTCACTATCAATTGCGTGTTTCGGTAGAGGAACCGGTTGGTGCTGGGGGCAACCGGACTCAGTGGGACTCAGCAGCTTTTTCCACCCCGGACTCATTCGGACTCAGTGGACTCAGCAGGTTTTTCGACGAAGTCTGACAGGGGCCTAATGAGTAGACCGCGGCTTTCCTCTGGTCAAAGCGCGTTGCGGTAAGTTAAAGGCAGTGGTCGCGCTCAAATATGCTCGTCTTCTTTCCCTCTCTGAACCCTTTTCTGGGTATAGAGTAGTAAAACCTATAAGAATTAATCGCAAAAAAATAGCTGTAGTGGGCCAAATTCGATGCTTGAACTTTCTTGTCTTTTGATGGTGGACGAGTCCACCCCACATCATCTGCATCAGATGATCTCTAATATCGAGAATATCAGCTAATTGAAATTGAATTTCCAATCAATGAACCTTCGGATTTATTTACACATCTAGTCAAAAACATTGACTGAAGTCCTTGCTTTTTCGTTGTTCAACTGTTTTATTAGGTAAATTTGCATTTATTTCTTCCCCTTCTGAGTAAGTCGATGATTTTGAATGCTTGGCATGAGATCAGATCTTTCTGGTAGTACGTGTGCAATGAACTGGAAATTTAGGTCTTAATAATCTCTAATTCCTAGCCTGCTTTTTCACTGGGCGCGCTACCTTCATAGTTTTTGGAGCTGTTTTATATCTAAGCTGATTTTTTGTAGTTTTTTTTCGAAAACGTTTTTCATCGTGACCGCTGCCTTTAAGAAATCTCGAGAAAAACAGACAGAAGTCATGGACAAAGATGTTAAGTGAGAAACAACTAAGCTTCGGGCTGAAATTCCAAGATAATCTTTCCTCGGGACCCTTCTTTCGCATCAAGATTGGTCTCGAGGTAGGGAAATTCTGAAAACCATCTCTGATTCATATCTCCTCTTAACTGAAGAGGGTGCATAGGATCGCATACTTAGGACAGCGGTCAGTGCGATTATTCCCCGTAAAGCTCTCTTGCCATACTAACGAAAGCTAACTCATGCTGTGGAATGCACGTGCAAATTGGTTAACCATGAAAGTGGCAGTTATGCTGCTTAGACTATTTTTTGCTCCCAACCTTAACGCCGTATTGTGGCCTGTACAGACTGCTCAGACATGAATTACACGTGAACACTGTTTTTGGAGCAAGTCTGCAAGAAGACCTTTGATTCTGGTGGGACCACCGGCCGAATCCGCCAGAGCTCAGACCGCAGCTACATAGGTCTGAGAAATGCAGGTTTACCTTTGGGAAATGAGCTGTAACTGTTGTGCTATTCCGTATGGTAATGACTCAGTTCACTGACCAAGCAGGATACGACAGGATCTCAACCACATCGCCTCACTTTTTCACCCCTCACCTTCTCTCTATTTGGCCACATAGCCAGATCTCTGAAAATCACACTCGATCTTGCCTAGCCGCAGCCGCCTTTCGAACACTGACACGAAGTGGGAAATTCCGATCCACTTTCCTAAATTATATTTAAAAATAATACCTGCAGCCCTTGACTTTCAGGGAATATTCTTCTTTAAGGGTAAGAACGCATAGCGTGTAACAACTGTGTAGACGCGGGCTCAGCTTAGTCCAGCACGCCTCATGCTTTATTTCCTGGGTACATCTTTTGAACCTGCGCTGAAAGGGGATTGCTCTCCATCTCCTCCGGGCCCACCTCGCCTTCTTCTCTCTTTCTTGTCTTCGCTCAGGTGCGGCATGCGTGCTAACGCGTTTGAGATAGAGTTCAGCACGCTCCGCAATCCTATGCGCCGGAGCGTGCATCCATAGGCGGTCCCGGCGCAATGCAACTATGCACGGTGGTAGCTCTTCGCTTCCGTATGTCTGAATTGCTTCATTTGCTCAAAAATACAGTAAAGGCTAAAAACACCAAAAATCACAAAAAATTAACTAGCAAGGAAAAATTGAGAAAAATCAAAGAGCTGACTACTATCCGGCAATAGAAATATTGAGTCGCATAGGCAGGAGCTCACGGTGCGTGATGCTTTCAGCGCCTCTCTTTGAGGCGGCGTGTTCAGAGTTCATTCGCTGCGCAACCTGGGATGTTATAATAATCCTACGTATCGATCAGGCGACGTCGCGTCGCTTCGACGCTGTGTGTTCACAGTGAAAAGGGGGCGATATATTCGAACTGACGCGTGTTTGGGCCTTCGTGCGAGGTCCATCGCGCAGTCTTGCAATGCAACGCTGACGCAATGGACGTCGCCCGATGGCAAACTTCGTAACTGCTTTTCTTCCATGTGTTGTTTTCCTCCATTTACACAACCAATTTCTAACAATGGAAGAAAATGAATATAAGCATACCTTAGGATCACATGCATGTGGGGTAAAGAATACGAAAAAATTGTTTATATTTCTAGAAAAAATTTTCCGTTTCTTGTTTAAGAGAAACTAGTTTTGCACCTAATTTCAGCTTCAGTTTCTCTTTCTGCGGTGCGTTCTAGGATTTTATACCAACCATAGTAATTAATGATGGTGGTTATGAGGCCTCATGGAATGGATATGGATAAATTTCAGTCTATCATCTGGCTTAAATATCCCGTTGAAGCGGGCATCTCAGTGGAGCTCAATTGTTCATCAGATCCCATTTCATTGTCTCTCTGCGTTTGATTTTCACAACGAATTTTCCGCCCATGGTAACCTTTCCTTGAAACACACCCCTGGTATATTGTATTAGACTAATTTCAGGCAGCTGCCTCCATCCAGCGCAGAAATAACGAGACGAAAATAGATGATTGACTTCCGCGCTCCAGTCGGATCAACATTCCGCAAGCTCTATTCCAGAATCACACTCTGCGGGGGATGCCTTGCGACTCCGCCGCAGAATCCCTTCAAGGCCACGCCCAGCGATTCTGCTCGTGCCTCGCTCGCAGTAGACTTTGCACTATGCCGACGCCTTTAACCCGTTTTGCTGTCTTGATAGCAGACGGTTTTTTCGTCCGTTGTCATTCCTCTTAAAAGCCACGATTGCGCAGCGAGGGGTAATAGATTGAGTGAGAATTACAATAACTCAGAAAATGAAAGCAAGCACTTGGTAAGACATAAAAGCTCCGAAAAACATGTTGACTTGTAACATTAAAGCCCGGAAAACAAGTTACTTGTAATGATATCTAAACCGTCGTAAGTTACTTTGCGACTTCATTGTGCCAGTCTCAAGTTATATTAACTTATCGGAAGCGCATCGCACGCGGTCAGTTACTGAGTATCTTATATGTATTATAAATGTAAGTTACTTGAGACATTCAAGTAAGTTACATTTGCATTACAAGCAATTTGTTCTGATTTAGACTGAGAAGGGGTCCGTGTCATTGCTTTCGCGCGTCGCCCAAAACTCACAAAGCGAGCAGCCGTCAGTGACGAGTTTTTCCAAGCTGAGTATGAGTCCTGAAAGTTTCGAAGTTTCTGCATGTGCATTAATTCTTGCTGCGCCTGGAGTTTGAGTTAATGCTTATCGAGGTTGTTGCGTGCTTTCTCTCTGTTATGAACTGCGCGCTTCTTTTTTAGACATGTTTCCCGGTGAGGAAAAACTAGAGTGGTGAATTATGATAAAGAATGTTCTGAGCTGATTTCATCCGGCGAATAGTTTCCCATGGATGCGTTCTGTTCCTGAACTGATAGGACGTTCTCAGTCCGATAGACTCTCTCCCGCTCGACCTCCCAGGCCAGTCCTGAGCGGTAATGCCGCAAAGCGGCATTGTCTTCCATCCTTTCTTCTCATCATATACACTTACGAAATCGCCGGTCTTGTCCATTCCCGGTGTGGCACCGGTTTCAGTGCATCTGGGCAAGACAGATATCGGCAGATCTGTCCAGACGTTTCCAAACCGGAGAACTGCATCTTGCTACACAAGAACGATAGTTAAGTGCGCCAGAATCGGGCTACCGTAATCTTAGCCGTAAAATAAATTGTTTGACGATTTGGCCTTTTCACGAACGAAGCTGACTCATTCGACGGCGATAATCATATATTGAGAAAACCAAGTGATCTTTTCTCAATACTTTCATATCATTCTGAGTTTTTTTGGGGATTTCTGCAATGGCAATAGTTGGACTGATAATTTTATAGGCGTACTCAACAATTTCTGTGATTCAAACTTCAATTCGCGCTAACATTCGTATTAATTCCTTCAAATTACTTATAGAAACAATCCAAAATATTTTTTCAAAACAAATCCATTGGGTCGTCACTATACTATTTTTAGTAGGAACGGCTTGTTTATGGATGTCCTGAAAAGTAATCAGCAGTTTGGTTCTCCAAATCTAACACCTATGAATCTTTGCTCGTTTGCCAATTTTCTTCCCAATACTATCTGATACCTGGCTGAATCTTTGCCAGTTTAAGCAGATATCTCCCTAATATGAATGCCTTGTTATGTGAATTCATTGATTGTTGATTGGGAAAACTCGTTCCGGTGATTTTCCTGTTAACATCCATTTTCCGGTACTCATGTTCAGTTTCTAATCAGTTTCATGAAAAAGCGAAGAAACTACATGGCAGCTCATGAAAATACTGGGAAGGAAGCGCAAGAAATAAAAAGTCGTTTTGGGTCCATTCACTGAGCTGTTCAATAAATAAAAAACTGTCTTCTTGAGGTCTTTATGAATTGAGCTCAACACGACACTGAAGAACAAAAAATCTGGCATTATCTGCCATCGAATGGGTAGTTTCGTCCGTGAAAAACTGTCGCTAAACAATTCAATTACGGTAGCCTGATTCTGGCGCAATTTAATTATCGTTCTTGTTCTTGCCACATAGCAGTCTATTGATATTATTAGTACTTCATCCCGCGACTGGAATTCCCCGTTGGCAAAAGAAAACTAAAGTACTCCATTTGGGGAACACTAATGTGAGCAAAACTATAAATGTCGATGGAACGATAATCATTGATGTAGATCAGATCTTTGATTTAGGTTTCATCATCACTAATGATCTCAGTTTTCATGAAGTACCAGGATATGATATCAAAAAGGTCCTATTTTGCTATGAACAGAATATTTAGGAGGCTTGACTACGAAGAATTCCTCTGCGCTTGTCGAAGTTTATACAACGTATGTAAGGCCTGTACTTCGAATACGGAACGCCAGTTTTCAATCCGTTTAAACTGGAAGAATATGGGCGTGCAGAAAGGGCAGAACTGTTTCACGAGAAAATTGATTATAAGAATGCAATGGTTTCATCCCGTATGAGCAGATGCCTTCATCATCTGACAGAAATGAAATTTTTGCTCTCGA